>CM076579.1:1445259181-1445635957 GCA_034641835.2 Pinus albicaulis
CTGTTAGTATGAATCTTTTGTCGAAGCATACGAAAAAAGACCACTTTAGCTACGCATAACATATAGCCTTAACATCAAATTTGGCTGCCAATATCTTCAGATCAGCAGTTATTTGATCAAGAAAAGTGCTACAAAAAACCAGATATATACATAGAAATACATTAAGCAGTAAAATCGAGAGTTTTCTCCATGCATCCAATAGACAAGACAAGAACAATTTTTTTTGAAAGAATTTTTGTATTAAGGGCACCTGGGAGGAGAACAAGAAGGTGTATCCAATTCTCCTCAATGGGATGGGTTCTTGGAAGTCCTCAACACTTCAGATCTAGAATCTCTCTCTCTTGTTGGTGTAGAAAACCCAGACAAAGATAGAACTCAAAGGGAACTCACACAACAAATAATGAAGAATGTGACCAAGTGTATAGATCCAGAGTGATCTAATAGGCAACAAAAGGTGAAGAATGATAGGAAAAACCCTCCTATGTATAACAAAATATTGGGTCATTCTAGATCTTGGTGCATGATTAAAATATCATTAACCAAATCTAGATCCACCTTTTATGGAATATTTTATTATATTTGTTGGAGGGAAAATGTATTTGACTTGGGTCAAATCCCTTTATTTGTGAATAATAAATAAATAAATGATTTATTTATCATTTTAAGGAAGTGGTTGAAGGATAATCAAATAAATAATGATTTATTTAATTATTTATGGGTGATTTAGTCATATTTAAAAAGGAATATTATTTAAATAAGATTTAAATAATTATTCCTAGAAAATAATAAGATAAATAAAGATTTATCTAATTAATTTCTTTGTTTTGGGTTAAACATGACCAGGAAAATCAAACAAATATAGGTTTGTTTAATATTTCCTTTTAGGGTTTCCTGTTTAGACCATAAACAACCTAATAAATGTGTTTTATTAAGTTATTTTACATAGTGAAGGCAATTTTACTTAGGGTAAAATTGGTCTTACATGGTGTACTTGGGTCCATCTAATGATAGTAGGTTAGATGACCAAAAAATGGTGTAACAGATTGCCCCCCAGCGTGCGAGTGTTAGGAGAAAATCATATGACCGAAGTATGTTGTAAGAACTCAATCACCAGACATCAAAAGGGAAGTCAGAGAGAGAAATGTGAGGTAGACTAAAGTGCTGAAGAACTAGACCCTGAGGAGACGAGACTTACAAGTGAAACAAGTCTCTTTTTATGAGAGGGTACCTGTGCTAAAGGAGGCGGGGGAGGCATACCTATGCCCGCCGAGACAAAGTACAAAAGAATAGTGTGTCCAGTAAACAAGGGACCGAATCATAAAGTACAGCTGGCATAAACATGAGCCGGATAGAAATACAATGAGAGATCCCATATACATGCTATGCCTAGGATAACAGCCAGGACTTATACAATAATATCTGAGTACATGAGATACAAGTACAACCCAAATGCCCCCTACAAGCGGGGAATGGCTCACAAAATCTAACTGATACATGCAAATCAAAGAGGCGTTGCAAGCGGCTAAGGCCGACATCATCAAATATATGGAGTTGCATCGAAGGCTGCAATGAAGAGGTCATCTGTCCATGTGGGGGGCTACCTGCAGGGCCACCCCCTCATGAGGGTTGAGACATCTCACACACACCCGGGCATCACCAATAGCTGCTGCGGCATCACTAGAGCATCGAGCATACAGATCTCGACCATGCTGAAAGGAGATGGAGCTGAGAAACAATCAAGTCAAAGGGTAATGAGAAATCCCTTTGCCTGATCCGAGGCATTGAACAAGAGTGGAATCTGGAACCAAGGTACACCACCCTCTAGACTTGTCTTCTGGAATGAATGAGCTGATGTCGACAGAAGGAGGTCTGTCATAGGTGAGAAAATGAGGGATCATCAACTAAGGCACGAGAGAAAATAGTAGAGCGACTGACAGACTAATACCAATGATGATGATGGAATGGAGGGGACTGAGTAGCAAATGGACGACTTCCCTTGCTAGAGCATAAAGGAAATGAATGACATGGCAGCGACAGACACAATATCATAAGGGATAGGGGACAGTGAGACTGAAGGTCATAATATGCGACACAAGAGAGAGACCAAGCAATGAAGGATGGAGGACTATAGCGGGGTACAAAGGGACTCGGGATAGACTCCATGAATGCAGTGATGACTCAACTTGGATGCTCTAAACAAGGGCGACTTGATGGTGCTTCCACACAGTAAAGGTCCAATGGGGGACCATAAAAACATGAGTACAAGATGGTAACTCACGACGAACATCAACACGAGCATGGATAAGTATGGAGGCCAAATAGTGCCCCTAGTATGAGTGTTTCAAGTGAAGAAATTCGATTTTGAGGAGGGTTATGGTTGAGGGGCATAGGTGCCCCCAAGCATGATGTGTTCATGCCAAAATGTATTTAGAAAAATGGGAATCGAAACACATTTTAATGATGTGGTGCTCCATTTGTTTTCGTTATGGTCATGTAGTTTGAGAAAGGGAATGGAGGATTACCAATCTCTTTTGGTACTACATAGAAGAATCAAATGGACTTTAAGTTTTCAGGTTGGCATACCTGGTGTCACTATCCCAAAGAGAGGATTTGGAGATAATGAACTGATGCTCTCTTAGAAAACCCATAGGTTGGTCAACAACAATGTCTAAGAGATTGGGTTGCTGATGGAAGATGAGGGAACGATAAGGGGTATCATCCCTAGAGTGATATGAAGTGATATGGGACTCTAGAGGTTCTTAGAAATGTGGAATAATAATGGTACTAAAGTCAACACGACCAGATACACTAGGAGATTTTTGGAGAGTTTCTTCTCCTGGTCTCTCGAATATGGGTGCCCCCTTACCCAAATATTGGGTTTCAATGTAATGGCCACAAGGTGCATGTGGTTCGAACGCATGGGTTCAATGTAAGGGGGAATGGATAAAGTCAGGGGTGGGGATTTCATCCATAATGTCGTCATCGTGATATAAGATGGGGTGACTGGTGGAAGAAAGACCACCGGACGCAGCGAAGCTACCTGACTCATCTTCATGAGAAGAGAGGTTCACATGCGCATCTTCACAAGGGGTGATGTAAAAGTAAGTAGATAAAGGATCTACCGATGTTGAGCCCAGGGTGATCGCTAAAGGAAGGTCAAGCGAAACAATAGGGGAGGATTCAGAGGGAATGTTCCCCGAGGGTCTCATGGATGATGATAGGTAGAAAATGGTGGATGAAGGCTCCGTCATCTCAACATCAGGAGGGGGAATTTCAATGGGAGAAGTCATGTATGGTAGTTCTACCAAAGAAAAACGCGCAAATAGGGGAGAGGTGGACTCATTGCACTTGGCCTCGAATTGGTGGACCGCGGCTAGAGAGGTGCGGAAGTCCTCGAGGCGGGGAAAAAGATGGGTGTAATGGCCATGGAGATCACACAAAGCACAGGGGTGGTTGGTGTGAATATTCTTGGTGTTCTTGATCGCGGTCACAGAAGGAATAGAGGCTTCCAGGACCGTGGACTCAGGGAACGCGACATTAACCATGGGCTTCAGATGAAGCAATTCAGAACAGGTATGGGTGGCGTGACCGAAAACATCACACAAAACACACTGGATGGTATGATTTGGAGGCCGAGGAGGGGTAGGGTTTGTCGGGGCAGCCTTGTCCTTTGATGCCCCCTTGCGAGCTTTGCCCTTCTTACCCGAAGCGGTCGCAACAGGAGGTGGTTCCTGTTGAGGTGACTGAGGCACTGTTGCAGCGGGAGAAGTCTTGGGGACCGGTTGAACCGAGGTCAAAGCAAGATAAGGTTTGCATTGACCAGGCAAGGTTGGGGCTAGAGGATCAAGGTACCAGACGGGGATCCCAAGGGTCAGGTTAGGAAGAGAGAGGGTGGCCATGATAGGTACCGTGTACACTCCTGGTGGGGGAGCTAGGAACGGTATCTGACCAGAGGGGTAATGGCTAGGTGGGACGGCTCTTAAATGGCTAAGGCTTGGAGGAACCGTTCCAGGAGGGTAAAGAGGCTCAAGAATACCAGCTGTAGGTGAAGGGCTAGGAGGAGGATGCGGAGAGCGCGGTTGCTGACTAGCCGAAGCAGGTTGCTTGAGAGCAGCCCGAGACGATTGCATCATGCAAACATTCGATGAGCTGGGGTCAGAGATAGGAGGAGGAGGAAGACCAGGGAAGGTTCCGAGCAAAGAGGAGTCTTTGTAGACGCCAGGAGAGACACTAGTCAAGGAATCGACGGTTTGCTTGTTGGCTACAGAAGAGATGGTCGTCTCAGGTGAGGTCTGAGATTTTGGCTCATGATATGTCAACTGGTCAATGGTGACTATCTTTCCATTATGGGGGAAAGACATCTTGTGGAAAACCACGGATGGGACAGCAGACATAGCATAGGTGTAGCTTCGCCCCAATAGAATGTTGTAGTCTAGCGGGGCGTCGATGACTTCGACGTCAACGCAAACAGTCTTACCGGTGAGGGTGATAGGACAATTACGGAAAAGGCCAATGGGCTGGGAGGCGTGGCCGTCCCACGCTCGAAGGGTGATCGTGGAAGGGGCCAGCTCAGGGGATCCGAGTTGCTTCCAAATCGAAGCGGACATCACATAGGTGGATGCCCCTCATCCAATTGTACGAGAAACGTTAGCATTCAGTTACAGCATTTGGGATATGGAAGGCTACGAGAAGCGAGAAGAGGAGGATGTTCTAATTGATGGGTGTCGAAAACGATCATTTGTCAATTGGTCATCGACGGGATCTACAACACCATGAAGATAGCGAAGCCTTCTTTTGGGAAGAACCTGGCCAGGAGGAGTTCCAATGTAGAAATGGTAGCAAGAGCTGGTACCCGTCATCTACTATGCTATACGAATGGCGGCTTGCGGCTCAACCGGAAGCAACATTTCGACGCAATGGTCCTTTAGGATTCGGCATAATGGTCCCTTAGGAATCTTAGTATGAACCTCAACTCTGGGCTGAGGGATATGCAAGGGACCATTGGATGTCGAAAGAGGCTCTGTAGAACCTGAAGAAGGGGACTCGGGGGCAGACTGAGCGGAAGGCGTGGGATACTGGCGAGACCGAGTTTGAAGGTTAAGGTCGACGGTTAGAGGTGGATCAAAGTTCATCATGAGGATTTGGTAATTGGAGGAACCAGAAGGGGAAGGTTGAGTGGCCATCTGTTCGTCAGGTGGTTGGGTAGCCACGAATCCCTGCTGTGCATCCACCTGCGCTTGAGGGGGCGGTGACTGCTGTTGCAGGGGTTGAGAAGGAAAGGGAGGCAGAGGTGCTGATGCTGGAGGAGCTGGAGCACCAAACTGCGGATACAAATAATAAGGGGGTTGGGTAACAGTATGGTGAACAGGAGGTTGGGCCAAAAGAGGAGGCATGTTGTATCCTGGATACGTGCTACCGGGAGGGGAACAAGTGCGGGAGGTGCTGCCCCCTTTCCCAGGAAAACCATAACCCATGGGAGGTTGGGCATATGGATGAGAGAGAGCTCCAATGATACTGTCGGCGGCATGAGGTGCCCCCGGTGTATTGACACGACTGGGTCTGGGGAGGTCAGGTAGAACGGTATAAACATAACCTGTCTTAGCGTAGATCAAGTCATATTTTAACGCCATTTGGAGGGCGGCTTCTTCGGTTTGGGGAAAATGCGATGCGACATCTTTCCCAATAGGAGGCAAGAGAGATCTAAGGAACCAGTCCATGTAGACACGGTCTTCGAAGGTAGGGGATTGACATAGGCTCTTTCTTCTCCGCCATTCCTGGACATGATCGGATAGGCGGGTCGCAGATGATTGACAGAAAGAAGTCAAAAGTTCGATACCAGTGTCATAACGAAGGGGAAGCTGGAAGTAAGATAAAAAAGCCCGGGCAAGAGTTGCAAAGGTGGTATGAGAGGAAGTGGGCTGATCAACATACCACTTAGAAGCCACGCCTGTAAGCGTTTGTTGGAACAACCGAAGACGGACAGAGTCATCGGTAATGGAGGTAGATGAACACCACATGTGGAAAGATCGAACATGATTTGAAGGATCTTCCCCAGCAAGGCCTTCAAACTTGGGGATGTCAGAAGGGAGATTTGTTGGCATAGCAGGCCAACTAGCGTCATGGAGTATAGGGTCATTTTTCAACCAGTCCAAATTAGGGAGGCTGAGGCCTACCATGAAGGGGAGCAAGGGCGTAGCCGAGGTAGTTCCTATGGCAGTTCCGCTAGTAGCAGTCCCGGCATTAGGGCTGGGATTACCGCTAGCATTAGGCCATGGACCAGACATAGTGAAGGTGACAGGGGGAGAACCGGAAGTAAAAGGAGAACCCAATGAATTAGAAGAGGAGTCGAAGTGCGAACTCAAAGGAGGACTAACTCGTCGACGACGGGAAGGAGTAGGTCGACCGACCGGAAACTAAGGGTGAAGGCCAAGAAGTCTCCGGGAGGTGTGCCTTGGGGGCGCAATGATGACAACACAAACACGGCACAAGGGGAAGAAGAATGACCAACAAGGGTAGGGAGGTGCAGAATCAAGTGATTACAATGTCGAAACAAGGGAAGATAGGTGCAGTGTCAATTGATTTTAAAGTCTTTTCCTGGCGGTGTAAACCAGGCTCTTCTTCGCTTAGGGTGAGTGTGTGGCGTGTGTTAATTTTAATTTTTAAACCCTTTTCGTTTTGAGAGCAAGAGAAAAAGTGTGCTGCGTAACTGAAAATAAATCTGCAGAGAACAGTATATAATGCTGAAATAACAGAAAATTAACAGCTAACAATGCATCAATCTAACCCAAAAAGGCGGGTCTCTCAAAACTAGTCTAACAGAGGGAAAAAATCTAGTCAAAACACACTACAAAGAGGCCAATAGATCTAGGGTCAGAAGGGACAAGGATCTAAAGGAGAAACCTGCTGAAAAGAAGTGTAGAATCACAGCCAAGAGGCAGAGGCAAGGTGGCTGGAAAAAAGGGGGAAATCAGCAAAACGCAGAAGGGACAAGGAGGAGGCCCTAAAGGTAGATCCAAACAAAACTTCAGGAGGTGATTTGAAAGGGAGAAGAGCTGATTAAAAGGGATCTGAAAATGAGGTATCATATCTGAAAAAGGGATGGCTGAAAACTCTGAAAAATTAGACACTTACAGCAGCTAAAACTCTTCCACAAAAAGTGGAGGGTACTGAAGCCCTAGGGGGCTAGATTCCCACTTATTTGAGTAAAACAGAGCAAGAATAGGTCTAAACGGGCGGAGACAGAGGCTGGAAAGCCCTGACAGAAGCTTCAGAAAAACCCAGAAAAATTTCGGAAACATTCCAGAAAAAAGTCCAGGTCGCAGTTTTTTACTTGTTTTTTGCTCAGGTCGCAGTTTTTGGGCTTTTTTCTGTGACCTGAAGCTCCAGGACGCAGTTTTTGGGCCAAAAAGTGTGACCTGCACTTCCGGCACTCTCGGCGGCAGATTTCAGAAGAAAAAAAAATGTCGTCTCAGCTGCGGCTGATGTCTGTCACCTGCGCAATAGGGCCAGAAACACACGGAAGTTAAAAATTTTAATGTTTTGAGGGTTTTAGAGAGTTTTAAAGGTGAAAGGCACCATAAAAATAGGAAAAATAAAAATCTGAAGAGAAACCCTAGGGTTTGAAGTAGCTGGATATGCAGGAATATGAAAAACGACAGTGGTCGTAATTGAAAACCCGTGTGGAGTCGCCAGTTGTTAGTATGAATCCTTTGTCGAAGTGTACGAAAAAAGACCACTTTAGCTACGCATAACTAATAGCCCTAACATCAAATATGGCTGCCAATATCTTCAGATCTGCAGTTAGTTGATCAAGACAAGAGCTGCAAAAACCAGATCTATGCATAGAAAGACATTAAGCAGTAAAAAGAAAGGTTTGCTCCATATATCCAATAGACAAGACAAGAACAATTTTTGAAAGAATTTTTGTATTAAGGGCACCTGGGAGGAAAACAAGAAGATGTTTCCAATTCTCCTCAATGGGATGGGTTCTTGGAAGTCCTCAGCACTTCAGATCTAGAATCTGTCTCTCTTGTTGGTGTAGAAAACCCAGACAAAGATAGAACTCAAAGGGAGCTCACACAACAAATAATGTAGAATGTGACCAAGTGTATAGATCCAGAGTGATCTAATAGGAAACAAAAGGTGAAGAATGATAGGAAAAACCCTCCTATTTATAACAAAATATTGGGTCATTCTAGATCTTGGTGCATGATTAAAATATCATTAACCAAATCTAGATCCACCTTTTATGGAATATTTTATTATATTTGTTGGAGGGAAAAGGTATTTGACTTGGGTCAAATCCATTTATTTGTGAATAATAAATAAATAAATGATTTATTTATCATTTTAAGGAAGTGGTTGAAGGATAATCAAATAAATAATGATTTATTTAATTATTTATAGGTGATTTAGTCATATTTAACAAGGAATATTATTTAAATAAGATTTAAATAATTATTCCTAGAAAATAATAAGATAAATAAAGATTTATCTAATTAATTTCTTTGTTTTGGGTTAAACATGACCAGGAAAATCAAACAAATATAAGTTTGTTTAATATTTCCTTTTGGGGTTTCCTGTTTAGACCATAAACAACCTAATAAATGTGTTTTATTAAGTTATTTTACATAGTGAAAGAAATTTTACTTAGGGTAAAATTGGTCTTACATGGTGTACTTGGGTCCATCTAATGATAGTAGGTTATATGACCAAAAAATGGTGTAACAATCTTTGTTTAAATGTTTGCTTGAGTCTGATGCAGAGAAAATTATGCACGAAATGCATGAAGGAGAATGTGGAGGCCATCTCTACTGGAAAAATACAGAGAAAAAAATCCTTAGAGCCAGTTATTATTGGCCTACCTTATTTCCTGACACTAACAAGCTAGTTATGACATGCCATAAGTGTCAAATTTTTTATGGCAAGAAAAAGCTTTTACCTTTGCCCTTACACCCCATCATAGTCGAAGGACCCTTCCAGCAATGGGGTCTAGATTTTATTGGGGAAATTCACCCTTCCTCATCCACTCAACATAAATGGATCCTTACAGCCACTGATTACTTTACCAAATGGATAGAAGCCATACCTTCCAGGAACGCCACCGATTCAGTCATCATCAAGTTCCTAGAAACCAATATCCTATCTAGATTTGCTATCCTAGAAAGATCATTACCGATAATGTCACTGCCTTCTCCTCCAAAAGAATGGTTGACTTCTGTTACAAATATCACATTTCATTAAAACATTCCACAGCTTATTACCCTCAAGGTAATGGTTTAGACGAGTCCTCTAACAAAAGCCTGGTCAACATCATCAAAAAACTTCTTGAACAAAATCAAAAGGCATGGCATGGAAAACTAGTACACGCACTATGGGCTGATAGACTAACCACCAAAAAATCCATAGGTATGTCTCCTTACCAACTAGTTTATGGCATAGATGCCATTTTCCCAACATATTTAGGGGTTCCAGTAATGAAGCTATTGCAGGAAGTTCAAATAGAAGAAAATGACATGCAAAGGAGGGTAAATCAGACTATCCATTTACAGCAAACAAGAGAAGAAGTTTACCAAAAGGCTCAGTTAGTGCAAGACAAAATAAAACAGATTTTTGACAGAAGGACCAAGGAATATGATTTTCAGATTGGGGACAAAGTGTTGAAATGGGATTCTAGAAGAGAAGACAAAGGTAAACATGGAAAGTTTGAAAACTTATGGAAGGGGCCTTTCATCATCAGCTCAGTTAGCGGAAACAATGCCTTTTTCCTGCAAGAACTTGATGGGACTGAAAATTTTGGAGGTCCTGTAAATGGCAGGACATTAAAGCATTATTTTTGTCAAGAGCTCCAATTTTAAAACATTTTTCAAATCATTGTATATACCATTGTTTGAAAAGTAGTTCAAAAACAGAAAATTCAAAAAGCAATAGAAAAATAGAAAAAGAGGGCAGTTTGAAAAATAGAAAGAAGGCCCCATGTTCAAAAAATAGTCATTCGGGAAGCGCGCAAGTTTAAATGCCGCTACTAGTGCTCAAATGTCTTGTTTAGTTATCTAGCCTAATCATAGCTGAACATGTTTTAAATTTATTTGCTGATAAGTTAATGAGTGGAAAAGATGGTCAACATTGTGTAAGCTTGACTTATCAAAGAGAGTATATTAGGAAAAGACACTGGTTCCACATGCTCAAAATAGAACCAAAGAGGAAAGCAGGGATGAAAAACAAATTGTGTATCCTAGCCTTGTTTTCCTAGATTTCATTTTTATGCAAAATAATATTTGTGTGCAGCTTGTCTTTCGTGCCACAAGTACATGAAAAATCAGAATGTCTAATCCTGATTTAGTCATTTTTCAATTTCATGTTTTAGACTAAAGAATAAAATCTTGTCAAAAATCTTAACCTTGATAGTTGATCTAGCATAGGTAGAGAAACAAAGGAGTTCATCAGCTTAATCTGAACTCCCGACAGATATAAGTGTAGAACTATATAGGTTCATTTTTCAAAAAAAAAAATATTATGTCAAAGGGTTGCTAGTCCAAATGCACCCAAAAGAAGAAAAATATTAGGAAATATAGTGGGGTAGGTAGAAATATCATTGATGCTAATCATGCTATCAATTTTCAGAAATAGCATCAAGGAAGAAAGATATTTGCGCCAATGGATTAAGGCACTAGTCTTCAAAGAAAAAAGATCTGAAATTCTGGACACCTCCTGAAAAGGAGCTACCCTCCCCAAATGGAGCCACTGTTAGTCATCAGTATTTTTCACTTGTTGGTGATGACTAGTTGTTACGGCCAAGTTTTCTAGCAGCTGATCTCAAAATTTGTCAAAATTTTCCAGCTGGAAAACACCCATAAATTTTTTTTCCCTCCTACCTTTTCAATCAGCCCATGACGAGATAAAACCTCATTATCAAGCCCTATCTAGCCTCAGCCATACTAGCTTGTCCATCAGCTCCAAAGAGAACAATCCAAATCTGTCCAAGAAGTCTCCCCTAAGTTAGGTAGTGGCACTTTAGGCATTTCTCCCTTGGCAAACTATCCTAAAGCCAAAGAACCTCTATCTATTATCAACCAGTCCTAACAGACCTTCCTATTCTGCAAATAAAGTTTGGTTACACCCTTAAGTCACGCCACTAACAAGCCTTGAAGTCTCAGTAATACATATGCCACAGGTCAAGCTGATATTAGGTAAATGTACAGTGTTTCAATGTCTTTGTCAAAGAGCATAAGTATACTAGTGTTCCAGAAGACAGTATTAAACTCAACATGAGAAGAAAGCTACTTATGTGGTTTTGAGCCTGGGATGCAAATGCTGGACAGAGAGCTATCTCATTAAGCTCCTGCAATCACAGTCAAAGGTTAGTGAATTATAAATGACAAGAAATGCTTTGTAGATATTGGCCAAATTGCTTGTGATGTCTAAAGAGGCACAAATGTATTTGAAAAGTAGAATTACATGTCTCAGAGAAATGCCCATCATGACTTATTATCAATTTGTCATCTTCATTTGCTTAAGCATGAATAGGCAGTGAAAGGAAAGATAACACTGTTTAAAAGCTGATGAAATGGCATCACTGAGAAAACCTCCTCCATACATGAGCAGAGGGTTGAAAGACTGAGAAAACCTCCTTCATTTTATGAGCAGAGGGTTGAAAGACTGAGAAAACCTTCTTCATTTTACAAGCAAAGGGTTTGGCACTGTGATAAAGGCCTCCTTCATCTAATAAGCAGAGGGCCAATGACAGAGATTGATTTTAGATTTTTCACTGACTGAAAGGCAAATTTTAAGAGCAGTGGGAGACAATTGAAAGCTTCTGAATAGAAAATAGTGTTAAAAGCAGAGGCAAAGCAGTGGTGCTTTTCAAGGTGTTTACATGAGTTTCACTGTTAAAACATAGAATTGAAATGCAGTGTGAAGCTAATGAGGTGATTATCAATGAAGAAATATTGTTAAGCAAATGGCCAAGGAAGTAAAACAATCTTGGTCTCAAATTGACTTCTGCTAATCAAATACAAAGAAAACCACTAACAGTGTGTTCATAAAACATTCTTCACTTGGTTAAAACAGGGGTTGAAAAGAACCCAGGCATTTGTCAAAAAATAGGCCCCCTTCATAACAAGTAGAAGGCTCACCATTGTGTAAGGGTGAAGAGCATTCATTTTCAGTATGGCTTAGATTTCAAAGTGACTGCTGTCAAAATGGTAAAATGAATGAGAAATTCATTATTCTTATAGACCTCCTTCACAGAAGAACAAAGGGACAACCTTCCCATGTTTACATTTCAACTCGAGCTTATCATCCCCTGCCATATCTCCGTAAAAGTTGAAGATTGGATTACTTTGTCAATCTAAGGTTAGTCAGTTGCCTTGATGGTGGAAACTTTTTGTAGCAGAGTTTTTCACTTACAGTTTCAAATGAGTTTCTTCACCCACAGTCAAAAGAAAGGCTCAAAGAGCACCTAACAGTTCAATCAACTTCATGGTGGGCATGATCATCATCAAAACACCAGGAGAAGAAGTTGTCAAAATAAGTTTTAAAGTGGTAAGTTATCTCCTTGCAAGAATGGCAGAGAATGCCTCACAAATCATTGGTATGTCTTTGAGTAGATTTTTTCCTTTAAAAAGTTCAGCAATAGGAAAAAGTGACAGAGTTTCTTTTTTAATGAGAAATAGTGAAGAGGCAGTAGAAGGGTATTGCCTTAATGAGAAAAACACTGAGAGAGATGTTGGCCTTCAAAATGGCTTTTTCACTTTGAAAAGGGGTCATATGTATGAGGATCTCCAAAAATGTCATCCACAGCACTTTAAAGAGTCCTAGTCAAAATATTGGGTTTGTTATGTTTTGAAGATTATAAATGATAAATTCGTGCTTCATTTTTGTTTTACAACCAATACCTCTTTCAAAAAAAGCTTCAAAACCCTCATAAAGCATTTCAAAGCCAAATTGGCCTTTTCACCTTCAAAAGGGAATAAGAGACCATTGCAAGCCCATTTGCAAAGTTTCAAAAATGAAAACAAACATTCAAAATCACTCCTAGCCATCCACTAAAGAGAAAAGAGATATTTTGAGTGAAATTGCAAAGTTTTTGGAGGCTTAAGATTGCGCGGCACACCTGGAAAAGCGAGCGGCGCGTTCAAGCGAAGTTTTACACAAGCTTTACACTACTGCGCGACGTACCTGTAGTGCTAGTCATCACCGCTTGAAGGCCGACCCGACACCCTTTTTAACTGCGCGATGCTCTCCCTTTTGAACATGTTGCGCCTGTTGAACGAACGAAACACCTTCAAAAGCATCTCTGAAGATGCTCAACTCATCAAGCAAAGGCCACAAACCATCCTCAAGGTATTTTTATTTGCCTCCTTGGTGCTTTCGAATTTCTAAAGGGCGATTGATGCCATGATTGTCAAGAATAAAACAGTGGTAGGAGAGCAAACTGTTTGATCAAAATCTGAGGTCTCTGTTGCCATAATTGCCCAAGATTAGTATAATAAAAAGGGGTGTCTTTGCATTAGTTTCAAAAGGCCTAAAACTGCCCTAAAAAACAGTGATAAGCCATAACACTAATTGCAAGGCAAAAACACAGTGGTAGAGGGTTTTCAAGTTGCTGAAGGTGTCCTAGCAGTGGTGAAAACAAAATCAATCCCTATTGGAAAATCTAAGGTCAAAACAATGTTTAAAGTGTGAGGATTTTGGTCCAAAATTAAAGGGTGTTATTGCTATAAATGCCAAGAGAGAGAGATTGAATAGAGGGAAGTATGTTTGAGAAAACTCAAAGTGTTTTGTTGCTATGATTGTTACACATTTTTACAATGTTGGGTGGATGTTTTAACCATCTAAAAAGACCCTAACTGCCTTAAAAAAACATTGGTGTTCTAGCAGTGGTGAAAACAGTGTTTGTGAAGGGAAAACAATGATCCTAAGGTAAAAACAATGTTTTTAAAGTGAGGTTGTAGTCCTAAGGTGAACATAGTTTTTATAAGGTGGAAGTTTGATCATTATAAAAATGCCTCCTTTGTGTTATGAAATAGAAAACTAGTGCTGCCTCCATTGTCCCATAAAGCAGAGTGTGATGAAAGATCATTTAACTCAATTTGAAGGTGTTTGGCTTACCGTTGTATAGAAACCAGTGAACAACAGAAGAAGCACTCTTTGAGTAAGGGAGTTTTCGTTTTTGTCTAAATACAAGGTTGTTTTGTTTCTGTCAAAACACAAGGAGATCTCTGTTCTACAAAAATCCACCATTACCTCTTTTTCAAATTACCTTGCCCAAGCACAGTAATCATTTGACTGTGTGCTTTTTATTTGATAACTATTTGTTGATTGGCATAAAAAGGGAAAAAACAGTGACTAACAAGGAGGACATAGGTGTGTGCTTGAGAAAAACATTCCAAAGGCCTTTTGAGACAGCTTGGTGTTGCAAAGAACATTCAAAACAAGATGCCTCCAAGGCAAGACAGTAGGAGCGGCCTTCACAAGAGGTTTGAGCCTGTTTCCACTGAAGAAGTGAATGCTCATCCATCGGTCCTTTTTAACTTCCATGAGGTTGGGTGTCTAGATTTTTTCCAAAGAGTGCAAGAGGTGAAGAGCTATTCCCCTTTGACACATGTTTGTGCTTTAAGATTTCAAGAGAAGCATTTTCAGCTGGCAGGCCTAGATTTCAAATTCTTTCCAAGGTCCATTTCCAAGGCCACCAAAATCCCTTATGTTGGGGAGAAGTGGTTTAAACAAAGTCACCTGGACTCAGAAGAATACAAGCCTTTTCTAAAGCCCGAGCATAGAGATTCATGTCCATCAATTTTCCCCTTCTCATATCTATTGACTAGTTACACCCCCCTCATGAAGATCATCATGAAATACTTCACTTGCGAGGGAAGGTTCTCCCGAGTCTATTCCTATCATATCCGATTGCTCATGCATTTCACGAGGGCCAAATTGCTAATCTCCCTTTCTTCCTACATAGAAGTATTGAGAAAATGGCCTCCACCGTTCAGAAAAAGCCTCCTTCTCAGTAAACAACCTGCCTCTTCCATCACTCCCTCATCAAAGTCATCATTCTTCATCATCTTGAGAAGAGGGAGGTCTCTTGGGATACTTTCATCACACATCCGGATTTCGCCACTGTCCCTTCATTTCATACATCTCCTTCACCTTCTACTCACCATCCTTCGCCTTCTTCTAGCAAACCTATTCCCAAGAAGCTCAAGTTTACCCTAGAACAAGAAAAAGAGCATGATGAGGAAGAAGAGCATGAGCAAGAGGAGGAAGATGATGATGAGCAGCATCATGATGAAACAGGGCAGCAAGGGGATGATGAGGAAGATGATGATGAGCAGCATCATAGTGAGGCAGAACAACAAACTCCTGAAGATGATGAAGGGCAGCATGACAAAGATATGCAGCACAGTGAGGGTGAGCAGTCTCATGATGAACAAAGGCATCCACAACATGATGAACATAGGCAGCCACAGCATGATGAACAGCAACCTCATGATGATGAACAGCAACTCCAAGAAAAAGAACAACAACCTCATAAAAAAGAATAGTAGCATCATGAAGAAGAAGGGAAGCATGATAAATAGGTGCAACACATTGAGGAGGACAGCCCTAAAAAAGAAATGCACAAGGACAGTCAAGGCATCCATGAAGAAATCCAAGACAGTGGTAAGAATGATGAGCAAAGTGACAAGGGTAAAGAGCCAATGGAGCATGTGCTAGCTGCCACTCCTAAGCAAGGGGCCATGCTCTCTTCTCCGAAAGTGGCCAAGCCTCGGACATCAAGGAAAATGGTGCCTAGAGTTGTAACTCCAAATGTGACTAGGGCCCTCCGAAGCAAGGGAAAATTGCCCAAGAAGCCCATTATCAAATTTCCCAAGAGGAGGAAGATTAAAAGAGCCACCCAAAGCGAAGGAAAGGAGAAAGAAGAAGGCAGTCATGAACAGGAAATGGAATTCGACATCATCCAAATCCAAAGTGATGATAGTGATAATGAAGCCCGGATCCTCGAAAATCTCTTGATCAATAGAGAAAACCAAATTGATGCTTTTAGGACTGATCTTGAGAGAGCAAGAAACTTCAATCACTTTTTGCAAATTCAAAACAAACAGATGAGTGTCCATATGGCTGTATATGAGACACGGGCCATCAAATACAAAAAGGAGGCCTCCAAAGCACAAGTGAGATTGGAAGAACTCATGGGTGAGTTCGATGAGAGCGAAGATGAAGATCAGCCCAGGCGAAAGAGGCCAAGAACCATGGGGCTCAAAAAGACCCTTGAGAAACAAAAGGAAGAAGAAGATGCCCTTCTCCAATCTACCCCTCTCACTACATTGTTCGAACAAGAGATACAGAACAATCATGAAGCATGGATTGAGAGAGTTAATGATCACTTGGAGAAGAAATTGGAGAAGGCAAATAGGGACTTGGACATTCAACGGAGGATGACTGGGCATTATAAAAAGCTCAATCAGTTTGCCCAGTGGAAATTGAAGGCCACTCAAGAAAAACTCAAGGAGGCTAAAGGGAAGCGCCCGACACCAAAATTGAGGAAAGACACCTCAAGGCTCTAAATTTTGGCCTCATCTTCACAATATTTTTTTGAAAACCCTTGAGGGTCATGCTCGCCAAGTTTGGGCGAAATTCGACAAATTTTGGTTTTTTGTCATTTTTGGGTTTTTGGCCAAAACTCATGGGCATCGCCATTTCAGTTCGGGCCATCCTCAAAGGATGAAAATGGTATCATTGGATGCCATAATTTTAGGGGCACATACTCAGTGATTTTCAAAACAATTGAAGATCATTTTCTCCCCCAAAATGGCGAAAAACACTCACTTTTTCTACACTCTGCCCCGTTTATCAGCAAGGCCTATTTTTTGGTTTTTTATACATAGGTCTATTTCTGGAGGACTTCTAGTGGTCAGTTGGGAGAAAAATAAACATTTTCAGAAATTAGACACTCATAGCTTTCCAATGAGTCATCATGGGCCTCTTTTCGACATCGGGAAGGCCTCCAAACGTTGCCGGAAAGTCAGGGGACCTTTTGCTGATGTATTTTTTTGAGTATTTTTGTAAAAATTGAACCTTTCAAAAGTGACTTTTCTTCATGTGCGTTTAGCTATTTTTGTACATGATAAGTTATGAAAAGTCAATATATTTCCCTTTTTTAGCATTTTTGAGATATTTTGTGCCTTGGGCTTTGCAAAGCCTCAAGGACAAAATCAGATATTTTGGATAGGCCAATGAGATTGCAAGTTGAACTAAGAGGTTTTCCTCACTTTGGCCTATATATTCCGAAGGCTTTCATTGTAAACAAGGCTGAAATTGATGAATAGAAGAAATATATGGTCATATAATATTTGGAAGAAATACTTGTCTCATGCTTTTGGATAGTTTCTTGGATGTTCTTGGATGATGAAAGAGGATTGTTGTTGGATTCCATGACTTGGTAGAATGGTATAGTGTCTCTCTCTTTGTTTTGTTTCCTAGTTTTCATTCATAAATCCATGTTCTTGCTTGCTATAAGGTAGTAGAGAAAAAAATTGAGACATTCCCTTGGAGGCACTTCAAATTTCTTGTTTCTTTATAGTTTCCATGTTTTCTTCATTCTTAGTCATATTAAAGAATCCTTGATTGCTCTTTAATAACTGAAGAATATTGTTTGCTTGTTTTATTTGTGGTTTTATGCATGCTAAGTATGATTTACGGTATGCCCTGCTTACTCATGGCTAGCCATAGCTCCACCTATGAAACTTCTCTTTGATTGATTAGATTGTCATTTGTTGAACCAAGGAGGTCTTGTACTGATCTTGCCCTTTGCCTAAAACTATGCAATCTTGTTTTCAAAGTGCCCAATAGCTTGAAGTACTATGTTTAGGTGTTCCTACATAGTGATTTGAGTTGTTTGTTTGTCTTAAATGTATTTCCCCAAAGTCTGATAGCCATTTCCTAAAGTTAGAGAGTCATATATCTCTATGCATGGCTTGAATGTTTATTTCTATGCATTGATCAGTTTACAATTGCACTTCTCATGATTAATGGTTTGCCCTACCATTTTTATGTCAGCTATTAAAATACTTATGTTTGAAATCCTTTGTTCTTCACAAGTTTAATGTCCATCTCACTCCATTTTTCCCAAAGATCCATTTTACCTCGAATCAAATTGGCCCTTCAAAAACCTTGTATCACCACCTGAAAGCTTTCTTGACCTTTTCGACCCCATAGCCCAGTTGATCTGACATCTTTTTACCTATCTTATGTCTTTGATCAGTTCATCCCTCACAACCTAAAAACCAAAACCAAAAACCTACTTCATAACTAGCCTAAAATCAGAACACAATAAGCAAACACACATATATCCCTTACACAAATAGAGAGAGCCCTCTCTGAGTCCAGGAAGGCTAGGTCCTTGGGCTCCAAAGATTGGTTTGATGTTACATTGTCATTTGGCTTGCCAATCATCCAAATCATGGGACACTAACAGGAAGAACATCATGAAGGGATGAAATGGCACTGCATCCTCAAGTCACTTTGCAGGTATTTGATAAATGGGTGATTGAATTTATGGGACAAATTGGCCCCTAGGGAAGAAAACAGGTGCATGGTACATTATTACTATGATAGATTACCTCACAAGATAGGTTGAGGCGCAACCAGTGAAGAATTGCAGCAAAGACACAACTGCAAAGTTTATTTTTGAAAATATTTTGTCAAGGTTTAGTTTCCTGAAGATTTTGATGAGTGATCGATGTACACATTTCTTGAAAAACACTATTGAAGAATTGACCATGGAGTTCCGAATGCATCACTAGAAGAGTATACCATATCACCCACAGACAAATGGAACGGTTGAGGACTTTAAAGTTTTTTTGGAAAACACTCTGACTAAGGTGTGCAATGTCAACATGGATGACTGGGATTTGTGAATTCCTGCAGTCTTATGGGCCTACATGACTACCTGTAAGAAGTTGATAGGTCAGACTCCATTTCGATTGATATATGGATAGGAAGCGGTGATTCCAATGGAATACATCGTGCTTAGTACCAAAATCGTAGCAGTTACCGATATGGTAGAAAATGATAAGATGGAGCGGAGATTGGAGAAATTGCTAGCGCTGGAGGAATATCATTTCATCGCAATATTTCAACAATAAGTGAAAAAGGAAAGGGAAAAACCTTGGAATGAGAGGCATATTAAGCAGAAGACTTTTAAGCAGGGTGAATTAGTTATTTTATACAATAGAAAATTCACGAAGTTCTCGGGTAAGCTGCAACTACACTGGTTGGATCCCTACATTGTCATAAATATCTCTGACGGGGGAATAGTTCAGATAAATAATTTGAATGGTGAGTTTTTACCTGGATGTATCAATGGAAACAAGCTGAAGTTATACAAGGATGACACCACCCCTGAGACTTAAAATTGACTATATGGTTTGAGAAGAGTCTTAATTCTCCACACAGTTGAAAGATATCATGGGAATATAAACGACTCTATCAAAGGAAGGCTTCGTCAATGTAGAAGCACTACACAAGATGCACGACCATGGCGCACTTGGAGGGAACTGCGTCAAAGGAAGAAGGATTGCACCATAAAGGAGGGTCTGATGAAGTTCATTCAAAATATGATCGTTGGAGCAGGAACAATTGATTTGACAAGGACTTGGCTGTTAAAAGGAGCAGGAAGGATGTATTTAATGAGTGTATTTGTTAAAATATGCCATCAAATACACATATATGAGGAGCATCTAAAGGAGATCATGGATTTTGAATTTCAAATCTTCTATAAATATGGAAACCCGCTCCACATTCAAACACTTTGCACTCTAAGCATTAGACTTGTGTTTTTGTGCCTACGAGATAGCCGAGAAATCTGCTACATGTATGGAAAGAGTTTCGAGGAAATTGAACATGAACTTCTTAGAAGAGGGCTAGGATACATCATGACTACTACACTGCTAGTAGATGTAATAGGGTCGAGGTCTCCCAAGAAACATACCACTGCAGGAGAATCACAACATAAGAAGCCGAAGAAGGTGGTAGTTCAAACATCGCCTAGGAACAAAATTATGAAACAATAATGGACTAAGGAAACACTGGATAGGCAGAATCAACTGGTAGAGGTTGAAGAGTCCGAAGAAGTTTTCCCAATGGATTTGAAGACATTGATGCAGAGGATGTGGAACCTGTCTCCAATTTGGCACATTATCTACCACCAAGGAATTCGACCACTGCAAAGCCCACAAAGGACCTCGACACAGTCAAATTTAATATCTTTATGCCCTTGCTACTTGAAGGGGTACCGGTTGAAGGAAACATGTTGAAAAAATTTCCACAACTGTGCATGGAAGACTAGGATTTCAATGACTACAAAAAATATCCTCAATTCGAGTCAAGCAAGTAACTATGTAGCATTTATTATGAAGCTACAAGAGTGACAAGGGTTGATCCACTATGATGGGTGGCAGGAATGATGAACATGCTATATGTTCCACACTTTGGGTGCAATATCATCAACACAATATGTGTGTGTCAGTTTCTAACCCTAGTGGACGATGTTTGTCTATGGCTAGGGGAAAGAGTCCCCATTGATGTGATGCTGATTCAGAGGATCACTGCGCTTCCTTGTTAAGGATTAGACCTAGAAGACGCTTTTGTAGGAAAATATAAAGATAAGAAGATGGCCGACAAGATGAAGCAATATTATGGAATCATGAAGGGAACCCGAGGATATGATATTAGCTCCATTAAGGATAATATGGTGTAATTTTCCACACATATTTTGGTAGGAAATATCATGTGGAAGTTCCGTGCAGAAGAGGTTTCAGTGCCAATAGTATCTTTGGTTGTGCAGTGTAGCAAAGGAGTCTAGTTCAATTGGGCAGGGTATTTATGCAAATAATTTTTGGCTTACTGTAGATAATCTAAGGAGGAGGGAAATAAATTTCATTACACATGGATATTACTCCTGATTACACTGATGGCCTAGAAAGATCCTGATGAGTCACAGTTCCCCATTGTGAACCTAGACATCTGCGAGGCTACAAGGTATGCTTCGTTGTGGAATTCAAAGGAGGCAACACGAGTGATGGAAAATAAATTATTTTGGGTGGGATTTGAGATGAGTCTACGTACAGTGATCAGCCAGAAGCCAAGGCTGTCACCAAGTATTTTTGAAAAATTTCTCTAAGTTGCTAATTTTAAGGCATATTTTCACCATGTGCACATCCGAACGAAGAAGGACCTAGCATAGGTCTAGTACGAGCTTCCATACTTGGTGATCGAGGATGACGTTGCATGCATTGTAAGTGAGTGACCAAGTGATTCGACTAACTCCATCCTCACAAGGGGCGACAACAGAGAAGGAAGGCACCAGTGGTGCGAAGGCAGGTATCTCAAGAAAATAGACTGGAAAGATAGATACCTAGAAGCAGCCCAAGAAGGTCACTTTTGTGACTGATAAGGAAGTCGTAACAAGGGTAGAAGCAGAGACGGAGAAGGATGATCCGAAGACGGAAGGAGGGGATGATTAGGGTGGTGCTAACCCGGTTGTTGATCCAGCAAACCCCCCTTCCCCTTACATTCTCAAGAGGCGACAAAAACTTGGTGGTGGAGGTGTGTAGAAAAATATGAAGTTAGACAAGTCTGTCGGCCCAGAGTCACTGGTCCTCAGTGAGGGGGACTTCTAAGAAATTGGTGATATTGTCTGAAAATTCACCGAGCATCTTTAGGGCAATATTGAGGGCCAATACAAGGGTGTATTGGTAGAGGTCCACAAGGGCCTCAAGGAATTGAAGGTACATACAAGGGCAATGAAAACGAGGGTGGTTTAGGTGAGAAGGTTGGAAGAGAGTGTGGATCAAGCGATCAGGGCACTAGCTAATGTGGTTATAGTAGGTTAGGAGCTGGCGCTTACGATTGAAATTTGAGTTTTTCAAATCCCTGTAGGAACACTACATTTTGACACTGCTAAGAATCAGGTGCATACATCACACTATTAAAACACTAGGATAAAACTTGTTGCACTTTATTTGAAGGTGTTGCATGAATTTCAAAATGACGTTATAGAAGAATTGTAGATCCACGAGCAATACACCTTATTGGTTATCCAGGATGTTAAGTAATCAAGGAAGTGGATGCATGAGGAAAAGAAGCAGGCTACGTAGGAGTGTGATGAGGAAGTTGTGCACAGATAGAAGTTGGAGGAAACTATCTCCAAGGTTAGCAGTGAACTTCTTGACTTGTAGATCCAAGCTGAGGTAGCACCAGTGGAAAAATTTGAAAAGCTTGTGATGGCAATAAAAGAATCCAAGGCCATAGTCAACAAGGTACAACTTCAACTCCAGATGAATATTGTTGAACTCCAGTTGCAATTGCAGCCCGCTACTCCACCAGAGGTTTAGGAGAAACGCACAATAGATATTAAGGCTGCCACCAATAATATTGAATCCATGGTTCAATATTGAAGCCAATTATTTCAAGACATTATGGAAGTTTGGGCCTCATTGTAGGAGGACCCCCATGTGTAGAAGATCGAAGTCAAAATACGTGAAAAGTTAGAACAATTTAATCACATCAAGGTGACTGTGCAGAACTTAGAGCCAACACAGCGGTATGCCCATCTCCCAGAGGGAAATTTTTTACAAGGAAAAATTGATGAGCTATGTAGAAAGAAACATATTATCACCACCAAAACACAACCTTGGGAAGTTGAAGCTAGTCAGCTATCGCAGACTATAGACAAACAGCTGAAAGTGTTGCACCAAACACAACAGGAAGTTGCTAAGAAGATCACAAGGCCAGCCACAGAGAAACTGCTAATCGAAATACGAGAATATGAAAAGCAGTGTGTCAAGTCACTCCAGCCACTGAAGAATGCACTGAGTAGTAGCAAAGTGAAGAATGAGGGAGCATTTGCTGAGTGACTCAAGACGAGTCACATCTTTGTGTTGGGGGCCTATTGGAAAGGGTTCCCCTACATCGAAGTTTTTTTAAAAGAATATGCATTTTGAGGAGCGGAGCGCACTGCAGGCAGTTACGTTAGAGTCTTAGGTGATTTTGGGCGAGTCAAAGTCCCTTTTTTTGTAAAGGGAATGAAATAATTTTTATACGTTGAGCTCTGCCCATGGTGTTAAAACCATGGTATTGTAAAAGAAAAGACTATATAAGGAGTCTAAGGATAGGTATTGATAATAGAATGCATATGGATGTAATGCTAGATCAGAATTAAGAGTCTGTATTCTATTTTTTTATTTGAAAGGGAAGGCTCTTGTAGCTGAGTGCACGGAGACCTTAGAAAGTATGCATATGAGTGCGCAGACCCCTGCAGTTGTGTGTAGGGTGGGAAGTGTTGTATTGAGAAGATATAAAGTAATAAAAGAAGACTTTGAATACATATATGTGTTATTTTCTTTATCTATATTTTGATGTTATCTGTGCCAATTTAGGTTTTTTATCTATGTTTCCATTGCGAAGTCAGGATTATGGTTTATGATGATGATTAATGCATGTTAAAGTAGAAACATGCAGTGCACAAGCTAGTTAAGTAGAAATGTTGAACAATGACTACGTAGTTAGCATAGTGAACTTGTGAAGCTCTGATAAGTATTAAAGAGAAGATAAGCCCTAAAGCCACACTCCATAGTCCCTCTAGATGCAAAAACTTTGTTCTAGCATCCCCTAATATTTCCTCGAGTGAGACTTCACTCTGTGTAGCAGATCGTTGCTGAAATGGCTGGTAATAGTGGGTTTTGTTGGTTTTTCCAACCATATATGAACCTGGGTCTAGGCCCCATAAATCCAACACCTAATGTATGCAACGGTTTGTAATAGACCAGACATTACACATACAATGGGAGTATTTATCAAGTTTATGGTGAAACCAGGGAAGGAGCATTGGACAATAGTGAAGCGACTTTTCAAGTATTTGTGTGGAACTAATGATTATGGTTTATGCTATGAAGGAAGACAAATATTGGATATATTTTTGGACATTTGTGGCTTTTTTGATGCAAACTGGGTTGGATATTTGGATCAAATAAGATCTACAAGTGGGTATGTGTTCAACCTATTTGGAGGACCAGTCAGTTGCATGAGCAAGAGACAGTCTATAGAGACTCTTTTAACTATAGAGCATGAACACATCTACTCATGCAAGCAAGGAAGTAGTTTGGTTCTAGAAATTGTGTTCAAGTATGGGGTTGATACAACAAGCTATAAGGATAGATTGTGAGAGACAAAGTGAAATTTTCTTGGCAAAGAACCATACTTATCATTCAAAGACAAAGCGCATTGATGTTCAATATCACTTTTATGAGGGATATGGTTGAGGACAAAAAGGTGTTTCTCATAAAGGTGGGCACTCTAAAGAATGTCATAGATGCATTGAAAAATTTTGTGAGCACTGAGAAGTTTTCTTGGTGTAGAGAAACAATGGGTGTTATAGGGCTTGACCCATAACTAAGCTCTCTTGTGACCCCCTTCGTGGAAGAAAAAGACAAGTGGGAGACTGTTGGGTGTGTGTTATATTATTTCCATGACTAGCATCATGCGCAAACCCAAGGATGGGGGGTGAACCTAAAGATGGTGGGCGGATCTACCCATTGTTTTGTGTATGGATTTTTCACATGGTTTTGGGCATGATGGTTTTCTTCCCATGGTATTTCGTAGATACGGTCAAGGGGACTATGATTATGTTATAATCCAGGGTTAATGGATTGGGGTTTATGAATGGCCCAGAGATGTAACCCACACTGGGGAAAATTTTAGAGGCTAATATTCGCAGGTGGGCTAATTTTCCATGTTTTTCCCAAAAAAATATTCACCAATTTCTATTAAAAAAAATAATTCACCCAATTTTATAGTATAAAATTAATTTACCTTAAAAATATCCAAATTTTATATAGAATAATATAAAATCATTAAAAATCGAAATATTTTTACAAAAGTATTTCTAAACATTTGTACAAAAATATTGCCAAACATTTTTATAAAAATATTGCCAAACATTTTACAATTTTCATATTAGAGGCTAGTAAGATTCACCAAGGTTTTTAAACTTTAAGATAAACTTCCATCCTTAAAATTTTCCTTGACCCAGACTTGGTGAGCTCCGTTATCAAGTCATTTTGTGCCTTTGTTTCTCATGTTGCATTTTATTTTCTCTCCTATTATGTGATATGATTTCATGGTTACATGTTGTTTTATATGCAATTATGTATGCATCTTTGAAGTAAAAATATTTGGATCAAGTTTGGTATCAGAGCAGGTCTTATATTGATGTGAATTGCAAGTGTATGATAACCAGGGGAAAGCTCCAAAGAGGTGAAGGAAAACTAAATTCCTTTGATCCAGAAGTGGGGCATGCAACACGAAGAAGGAAAATGGCAGACAAAGATGCTCGGTTGGAGGAAGAAAATAATAATAATCAAAAGACCTTCTACACCATGGCAGAAAATGTGGAAAAATTGTTTGCAGAATATGAGAAGATAATGAAGCAAGAGAAATAAATAACTAGATGATCATGCCTCAGTAAATCATGAAGGAGGAGGAGAAGAGCCTCATGAACCTCCCTCTCCATCTTCCAGTGAAAGTTCTTTTTCTTCCACTTCTCGTCATTCTAGAGGTAGAAAAACTCATAGGATGCCATTTTTCAAGTTGGATGTCAAGTTTGATCTACTTTTGCTTTGTGGAGAATCTAATGTAGAAAATATAGATAACTTGACCAGACAGGTTGAATTATATTAGCACATACAATGAATCAAATAGGATGAAGCCAAGATCCAACTAGCATCCCTTCAATTGAGTGGAACTGATCTCGTCTGGTGGGAAGGAAAATTGCAGAAAGGTGGTAAGAGTAGTTGTAAACTTCTTTCATCTTGGTCTGAGTTCGTTTATGATTTAAGAGGAAACTTTTACCCATTGGGATACAAATAATAGGTCATGATGGAATGACAAAATTTGAAACAAATTAAATGTCAAACTATTCAAAATTTTACAGAAGAGTTTAGGAAACAAGCATTAGCATTCAATGTGCCACTAGACACTCCTAATATTTTGATGAAATATATTGACTCTTTACATAGTTATTTGCATCATTAATTGTTATTATTTGAGCCTAAAACTCTTGATGAAGCTAGTGTGAGCAAGAATACCTCCCAAAGAGGACAAAAACAAATAAGAGAAATGAAGAAAATCCCTCTTGCACTCATTGTGAGAAAGAAAGGCATGATGAGGAGCATTGTGTAATATTCCCAAATAGGGACTGCAACAATATATGAAAGATATGCAGGAAAATAACGTTGATCATCTAAAACATAGCAGGAGGCCAATATGGAGACTCTTAAATAGCATTTACATCAGCAAAATACATGAACAAGATGGCCCATAAGATGTACAATAGGAAATAGAAGCCTCCAATAGAAATAAATCCTCAAAAAGAGGTGCTGCAATCACATGTATAGACTGAAAAAGGCTTGAAATCATTATTTTATTGAGCTGCAGTAGCTATTGATTACACTTCAAATCTAGGGAAAATCAATGCATGAAAAGTAACATTTGTAATAGATCCAAACAATATATAGGCTCTTCTTCAAATTCCCCTTGGGGTTTTCAGCAAAAGATCATGTACAAGGAGTATATCTGAGATATAAATCTGCATATTTGTAGAAATCTTCAGATATTTAGGAATATTTAGATCTGATCTGATATGTACAATAAAATTATCCTCTTCAATGGATCTCAAAGGTGAAGGGCATATCCAAAACACATGAAAATCACTCCAAAAGATGTGCCAAAGTGACCTTGCAACAACACCTACAGAAAAACGTAGATCTAGAAGTAAAACTGCACTATAGGTTTAGATAATGTTTGGCCACATGCCAAGATCTGAAATTGATGCTCCAATGATCCAATACTCTCTTCCCAATGGGAGCACTATAATGGTCTATATATGAGTAGATCTAGCCTCCACTTGTTGTAGCTTTCAAAGACAACCAAACCCTCAACAAGATCTATGTTGTAGTTGGAAGAAGAATCTTGGCCTCAAGCTAGATAGTGGACTATGCAATACAAGAATCTCCCAAGAGATACTCAATGGGAAGAAGTGGGATTCCCGATCAGGAACACCCAATGCTAAACAACATTTGCAATCTAGGCTTAATAGCCAAAGAAAGATGTATGTCTAAACCGACAATACTTCAGAAAATACAATATCATTGACAACCTTTTCATGTTTTCATCCTCTTCCTTTTATAAGTTAAGATATTGTAAACCCTAAGCCACCTTCAATGAAATAAATTCTTTCACACAAGCCATCTCCATCTAAAACTGCGTTGTGCCTCATTGATGGCCACTCCTCCAATAAAATGTTGTAGATTTGGTCATGGTTAACCCAGTCAAAACATCCAGCCCCTTTCACATCTAAGGGTGCTTGCTTACATAGCCAAGATTTAGCATTTTTCACATTTGGAATTGATTTATTTTCTATTTAGGAGTTTTATGATCCTCCTTTACATTTTTATTCATGAAACAAAAAAGTAAAAAAAAAATGAATATTTCCATTAGCTTAGGACTAACTGGGAAAATTACAGTCCTCCCCTCCAAAATGTTGCTTGTCCTTAATAAAATAATAAGGTGAGTGCTGCAACTCTTCTCCTCCTCCATTGGTGACACCATCATGTGATAAGATTCCTCCATAAGCTAAGTGTTCACCAAACTAGCCCTCCATGAATTGTTCCTCCAAAGTTCTCATGAGATGTAAATAGTCCATCCCACAAGGAGACAATAACTCAAATAAAACAAACATGGCTTGCCCAATGTCCTCCCTGAAACATGTAGCATAAGGTACATGGAGAACCTCCATTCCATAGGGCACATGCATACCTCCCATCCTCCCTCCATACATTCCCATAAAAAGTACAAGTATATCATCAATGTATGGGAGAAAAAAAAAGTACAAACAAACAGAAATTTGTGCATATGGAGGTGGGTCATAGTCCCACATGTGGAACCAGCACAGTGCATCTCCTACCTGCATTAGATCTAGATGTGGTAAGTGGTTTCCCCACCACTTACTTGCTACACATGTTATCTCACTATGGCTGAAAGTGTGAGATATATTTGGTGCCTTAGGAAAGCACCCATCATGATGAAAAATCTCCCTTTGTCCACTAAGGGAGTGGCCAAGTTCAGAAATTTTTGTGGCCCCATGTTGGCCATGAAGTTTATAAGATATAATAATCCTCCTTGGAGTCATGGCCTACATAAACATGGTGAAAGAATGCATGCAATCAGAAAATAAAACATGTTTTACATGAGCATGTTCTTCACCAACAATCCTCCTTATACACATGGAGTGGTGCATAGATCTATCCTCTCCCTCAAAAGGAGAAAGAGGGGGTTGAGTTAACTCTTCCATAGAGTTATGTTACTACTCCATACCCACATGGTACATGCATCTTTGACAATTCTGATATATTTCTCCTTCAAATCCCTCTGAATAGTAGCTCCGCAAAATGATGTTGTTGAGCTTCATTGAATATGTGTGGTTGAAATAGAACTCTTCATCGGCTCCTTGAAGAAACTTCTCCTTGAGATTGGAAGCTCTAGATAAGAATATCCTACCATGATTATAGATGACTCATTCTTGGAGTAAATAGCCCTCTTCATGTAGCTGGTCATAAAGTATCATATAAGTGTGAAGATCCTTGGAATATTCCACCAATAGTTATGATTTCCAATATGGATCTAATCTCCCCAACAATGACAACACTGATAATGTATCAAAAAAAATGTTTGTCTTGTTGCTGCTCCCCTTATTGACATATCCTATGGAAAAGGTAAGTGTTGGAAGGCCATTCCTTCCATTCTCTTCCTCCCACAGCACAGTATCAGAAATGAGAGTGGGTGATGATGATAAGGGAAGAAGATCTCCCTACTCCTTGAGCCTACCCAAACCTCCCAGTGCTGTATTCTTGTCTTCCAATGCTCCCATCCCCATGGATCTGAATTTGGAGCATTATGTTGTGAGAGATCTCCTACAAAATCTAAATCAGGTGGCCTCCTAGGTGGTTTTCCACTAGATAAAAGTGTCCCATGCAGAAATCTCATGAGCATGATAGATGGGATTGTAAGGTCCTTACTTCCACTGCGAAAATCCATCTCTATTATTTGTGTGGAAGTGGTATGTGAGGGATATGTATGCATGCCTTTGATCATTTGAGTTTCGCCACTCTTCTTGTCCACCCATTCCATTTTCAAAGCCTCCCAATGAATGGTGACTTTTCCCAATGTGATCAACCATTGAACCCCCAAAATCACATTGGTGGCAGGTATGTCAACCACAAAGAAGTGATCAACCAATGTATAAGTTCCCATGTTGACTGAAAGTGATGGGACATATTGCATGAATTGCATTGTTCTATCTCTTGGGACCAAAACAAAGAATCCCTCAAAAATATTAGTGAGTATTGCCCTCCTTTGCATTAGATGGACATCAATGAAATTGTGAGTTGCCCCACTATCAATCAAAATAGAGACCCTCTGATTCAAGATGGAACCTTGAAATATTAAGGTAAAGTACTTAGGTACTCCTCTCAAATATGCAAGAGCCCCTCCAATAGGAGAAAATGCTCCATCCCCATCTCCTGATGGTGTTGGCTCTCCTCCTATAGTGTCGGTGTTGTTGTTAACACTGGAAAATCATATAGTAGAAAACGACATCAATTAATGTCGAGCCCAAGGACTTACAGAAAAAAAATACATTATGGAATCAAGAATATCTAAGGTTTTGAGCAATTCAAGATTGAAATAGTCATAAATGATCGAATGCACGCTTTTTCCTTTGAGAAGAGTGCCTTCCACGCACACTGGAGCCCAATAAGTGCGCATTCCTGGAAGTAGCAAAAAGTCACTTTCTGGGACCACAAGCAAGCAAAGGAAAGTTTCTCCTTATGTGAAAGTTGCCTAAAGACAACACCAACACCTCCTTAGGCATTGTGTGAGCACATAAAAGCATATTTGAGCACGCAATGGAATCATACCCCTCCCTTGGGTCACCATCCATCATGTACCAAGGGAGGGAAGGCGGATTTGAAGCTCACCTATATAAACCCACCAAGAGATGAAAAAATGGTGATCACAAAGTTATGCTGGCCAAAATTTCCTAAGAAACACCAGCATCGTGTGTGACCCAAGGAGCTCAAGCAAGAGAGGACTTGATGGTTGGCCATCCAACATCTTAGTCCACTGCAGTAGTGAGAGAGAGTTAGATTGCGTCAGAAGGTAGAACTTGAAGGACAAACATCCTTGCATCAGGACCTAGAGCCATTGCCTAGGGGCCCTTTGGCAAGTGGGTAAGATTTGTTTTCATTCCAAGCATTCAATAAGAAGATGCCATCAAGCCATTTTTTACCTTGTTATTGTTTGGAACTCTCTATATAGCTTCTTTTGTGTTTTTAGTTTTAGTTTTTTTTAACAGAGCATACTTTAGTGTATTAATTCATTTAAGTTTTATACTTCTGAGCTCCCCCTAGATACTGCCCGTTACCTATAGTTTAGAGGGTATACCACACTCTCTAAACTCGTGCAATTTCATACACCCATGTGTCGAATCCACCACAAGAGGAATGGCAACTCCACTAACGTGTTTCAAGTTTATGTAGTTGTGCCATCTTTTGCAGGAGACCCTTAGTCTATGCTGGAGTGGAGCTGACAGTCCTCTGGCCCATCTTGCAATCCCTAGACTCACTGAGGTGACAGACTGAGGAAGGTAGCTCCTAAATATTTTAATTGCAGGAATTTTGCGCGCATTTTTTTCACACAGATGCGCAGTGCGCGCATTCAGGAGTGACCTACGCGCAGGAAAGCACACCTGTCAGAGGTTTTTGCGTGCAATTTGCAGAGAGATTTTTTCTCCCTATCTTCTACATTTTCTCTGCTTGTAAGTGTGTTGGGAAACCCCTAATGTATCTACCAACACCTGTGTTGATACCCCACAGCTTCTGAAAACTGATTTTTGCTGCTTTTTTTAGGCATTTAGTTAGTTTTCATTTAAGCTGGTTTTTTGGAAAAAGTGTTCACATAGTTTAAGTAGGGGGTGAATTAACCATTTATTTCCGAACAATTTATGTTTTTAGCAAATTCTGGTATGCACACTTAGTCTAACTAGTCCAAGTAAGTGGCTCATGACCACACATGCATAAGCTAGTGTAGAAATTGTTTAGTTTAAATTTCAATTTTTGCATTTAGGAAATTGCGGGACTAGGATTGAATCGCAAGTTAGAGCAAGTAATCTCTGTTGTCTTTGCACCATTGGGCAACCCTAGAAAAGCATATGAACAATCTACATTTGTGATTCGTCATCTCCCTTTAGTCACTCACATAGACTAATTAGGAGGTTTTGGAAGCGGCCCATTATCCGCAAATGCTTTTTTGAGCAGGGAACAACGTCACATAGTTTAACTAGGGGACTTTTGTAAAGGATCACCAATATCCATATGTTCAGATTATGAGATTTTTCACCATATGCTCACACACATTCACCCACTAAGAAAAGAAAGCCACCTATAAATAACTTAAACCAACTCACTAAATTCTCCCCACAGGGGCCACAAGAGAAATTATAGCTTAAGTTAGGATCAAGGTGGTAGGCATCCAATAAGCCACCTTGATCATGCTTCACATTTGAAACATAGAAGTTCCATTTTTAGGGAGATTTAAAATCCACCTATCAGCCCACAAAAAAAAAAACCTGAGCGTGACAGAGACTTGATTCAGAGGGGGTTAGGCGTAGGCGTAGTGCATGCGGTATCAGTTGTGGCTACCTGACCCGGATGATACTCGGTACTATTCGCTGACTACCAAGAAGCCCAAGAATTGAATGCTCACATGGTATGGTGGTTCTTAGTGGCCAAAACTAGGGCATCCTTTACCTTATAGGTGACGGTGTAGGCAAGCGCCAGACCCTCTACCCTTACCTTGGTTGATTCTCTTCGGCTGACTGGGGGCGTCGCCAGTTCTTTCGGGACATTGTGCCATCACTCACAAGAAATACTCTCAAGGCCTAGTTAATTTTGAGTGTGTGAGGACGTTATTAGGTCTTCTAGGATTTCTTGAGTATCACGCGCAAACAAACGAAACCATTTTTTGCTTGATTGATCACATAGATTAAATTAAAGGAAAAATCATTTCATTTTCGCTTTGTTTTGTGTATGTGGCCGTAAATTTGTCGTGATCACAAACTAAATCCCCTTAAATTGTTTTTTCCAAAACCTAACCTGGATGACCCTCAAACGGTTCCAACAGAACCTCGTTGGTCCAGGCGTCTTTTGGACCTCCTCCCATTATTGGGAGGGGTTCCAGGTCTTTCACCGTTTAGGTGTCAAAGATGAAATGTTGCCACAGTGGTTGGTTCCTCCTTTCTTGGAGCAACCTTAGTTGGGAACCCTAGTCGGTCTCCCAACACCACACCACACATCACTCCCCCCTCGTCCTCTAGGGGGCAGAAGAGTGAATCCCATATGGGAAGCCAAATAAATTCACAATCGGGTACGTCACAAACTAACCCTCATTCTAACCACAAATTCGTGTCTTCACACGTTGCCATGGCGTCAACCTCTCAGTCACCCTTCTTAGTGGCGTTAAATCTACTGGATTTAACCAAGCTCACAAATTACCCCATCGCAAACGACCCCAATTGGCCTCCCATGCCCACGAAGCTCCCTTCAGACATACCAAAGTTTGAGGGCAAGCAAGCGAAAGACCCAGGGAATCATATAATGACCTTTCATCTATGGTGCTCATCGAATAGCATCATTGATGATACTATTCGATTGAGGCTGTTTCAATGCACTCTCACGGGAGTGGCCGAGAAATGGTACGTCGAGCAACCTCCTGCCTTACATAGAACCTTTAGCGCCCTCGCCACTGCGTTACTCACATACTTTTAGTTACCCATTCACCACGATTCAGGAATGGAGTTACTGAATCATTTTAGACAATCCCCCTCTACCCACATTTCTGAACATCTCCATGAGTGGAGATGGTGTCGCAGCTTATGAAAACACAACTAGACGACCGAGTCCTTTTAGATTTATTCTTGAAAACTATGATGGCAGAGATTCCAAAGGATGTGGCGCAATGTAACCCCACATTCGAAGAGGATGTAAGAAGTAAAGTGCAGCAACTTGAACTGATTTATACGCAATCAGGATACATATACAATATCTTGCCTAACGCTCTGCGCCTGCAATCTTATCAAGAATTTCCAGGTGCGTCGAACTCTGCAGAAGGACTTATTGGGTCAATGACCCAAGGGTACCTAGGCAGTAGTAGTTAGAATCCCGGTTACACACATGGGTCTACCGAGAACATGTCTCAACCCAGATTTCAAAGTAATCATATGCGGCAACAAAATTTAACTAATAGGGTGCCAGCATATCACTAAGAGGGACCTTACCCTCTGGCCTGGGGGAAATAGTATGCAGGAAGAAAAAATGATGGAAGAACTCCCCCCCAATGACCAGGTGCAAACATGGGACAACAGTATGCTCAGTCCCAAGCACATAACCCTCCAACGCAAAATAATGCACAGGTGAACTTTGTGCAGCCGTCCAAAAATCAACCACACCAATATGATCAGGAGTACTACCCTCCTAACATGGTTAAAAGAAAGGTAAAAAACAAACCCAAAGGGAACCCTGGATAGGGGGGCAGCAACCAATAGTGCCCACTGCAATCCCAGGCTGGAGATAACTCCAACCGGAACCAGAACCAAGAGCCAAGAAATGCTCAAAAGCAAGGCAAAAGGCCACCTCTACAAACAAACCATTCTTGTTCAATATGTGGTGAGTACGGGCACTATACTCACCACTGTCCCGAACTCCCTGAGCTTGAAAAACTTTAGAGTAACCGAGGACAAGGAGGAGCTTCCCAGACAACTGCAGTTATGCAAGAACCCTTCCCCCATCAAGGAACAATCAGCATTCAACAACAAAACCCCAACGATTCCAAGAAAAACAACCATGAAATTTACATGGCTGGGGAAGAAATGTTTTTCCAAACCCGGAATTGCAGCTACGACACCCCACCAGACACCGGTATGTCAGGGGCTAGTACATCTGTGCCGAATGCACCTTTGACCATTCAAAATATTCCTTTGGAACCATTGCCAAAAATGGTTAAAGGGCCTAATAGGCGAGCAGGTAATTACTCCAAAGCAGCCCACATTTACAGCATCGTAGATGATTTAGCCCAGTCACCTACTGCTATGTCCGCTTTGGAGGTACTGCAGTCATGCCCGAAGCAATGGAAAGCCCTTCTTTCCACCTTAGGCGTCGTCGACCCTGCCGACACACGCATGATGGCTTTTGATTTAGACAAAGCCACCCCTAGGCTGCCCTCCATGGTTGCCTTCCAGATACTAGTATCAGTACAGAATATCACTATTCACCAATGTGTCATTGACGAGGGTGCATCCACATGCATCATGTCAAAGAATGTATGGTAGAAGTTAGGAGCTCCAAAAATCAAACCTTCCGTTATCACACTCAGAGCATACGACAGTCGGCCCTTGACCCCCGTCGGTCTCTTCCAAAATGTACCGGTCTACTTAGCTGGAAAAATGGTCCACATAGACATCAAAGTATTGTACGCTCACTTGGATTACAACATACTCCTTGGGTGGAGTTACATGTACGCCATGTCTTCCATAGCATCCTCCATTTTCCGCATCATGATGTTCCCCCACGAGGATCGAATCATTATAGTAGACCAGTTGACGCACACTGAAAAGCGTCCTTTGACCAGCACGGATATGGTTCTACCCTATGTAGACATAGCCACATATGGTCTTTTACGCTATCAATAATATGGCCCGGGCCAATTCAAATTGTCATACGTCCTAGGATCATTCCTAGGAGATCCTCCTATTATCCCTGAGGTATCGCCCGATACCACAGCGGCCTCGGTATGCATGATGTCCACATCAAGCACCGAGGTTAGTTAGGAAATGGACTCAAGTAGTAATGACACTGAGGCATCAGCTACTGCAGCCTCCCTATTCTATGCCGCCTCCCAAACTCCTTTCCTATACCCACCTCATGGCTTCACCTCCCAGCAGGTCTTGGCAACACTGGTACTACCCAAAATATCATTGGCATTCCCAGTGTGGTATCTCGTTCCCCCTCCAGGAACACTAGCTACCAATGTTACTGCATTTTGGTTAAAGCCCCCTGGTCCCAAGGTGCCCCAACCTAGCCAAGTAGCAGCTGAAACCGCCCCTGCAAGGGAAATACCCACTGTGAAACCAACAACCACGATAAAGAAAATCGCCAAGAAAGGAAAGAAAGTGGTGACCCCTACCATCCAGCGGGAGTCATCAGCCTATGCTATATGTGATGTCACGGGACACTCGACTCACATATGCCTGGAGTTGGATGAATTAAAACCACTCCTCGGCTGCGAGGTAGGCACCTCAAAATGGCATTCCCATAAAAAGGAACTTGCCACCAAAAGTACAGGTAAACCGCTGCGTACCAATCACGCATGCGCCCTCTGTGACACCTACGAGTACTATACCCACCATTGTCCAGAAATACCATGGTATAGGGACGCCTTACATGCGATCGAGTGATCCTATCAAGAGGATTCCTCCATCCAGTCTATTAATGATGAGCCACACACCATCTTGTACTTACAAGAGGAGCACTGATATGTAAAGTGCCCCCTGGTAATGCCCATTATATGTTGCACGCTATGTGATGAACATGGCCACTACCTTGGAGAGTGTGCCACATTGGAACTCATTTACAGATGGTATCCAATTGAAAGGGTCTACTACGTGGGACTACGGGCAGCACAATTCACATGCCCGTTATGCGCTGACAATCACTTATTGGAGGATTGTCACTACATACCTCGCTTCCGACTAGCCCTTGCTAGTCTCCGCTCAGCCATAGTTCGTCTCTCCTAAGAAGACGATCTAGATGCTGAATCCATCAGTAGCTCCATGACCCAAGCAGAGGAGATGAGCGAGTCTATCATGTTATTGTCAGCCGAAGAACGGCCTAGCAGGGAACCCATAGTCACTGCCGCAGGCAGTTCATGAAACCCACCCGCATGCAATTTATGCAAGCAGACAGACCATATAGTAGTCCACTGCCCTGACTTAGCAGCATTGCGATGATGGTACCCCACCGGGCCCCAAACCACGCATGATGGGAGACCCATATCACGAACATTTTGCCTAATATGTCAGGGTGATCATTATGACCGACATTGTACTTATGTCTCATGGATTCGTCCCACTATCAACATGATTAATGCCGTAGAAAAGAGGACGAGCGAACTCCAAGAATGGCATAAAATATACATCGTCGACCCAACCACCCTGCCACTGCGATGGTGTGTCAAACCGGATAAGATCACATACCAAACATGTAGACCTTAGGCCAAGCCTAGGATAACCTGTGGCTTGTGTGATCTAAACGATCACCGATTCAACCAATGCAGAGAACTCAAACCCCTTGCAAATAGTCTCCGCACAATCTCGTCTCTCCCCCAAAAGCTTCTCTTTAATTAAGAGAAGATCACACACACTTACTGCCAAATTTTCTCACACTTTCATCATACATTTAAGTGCATGCATCTCCCCAAGCTGAGAGTAGCTAGAGCAGCGTTAAGTCAGCCACCCACCAAAAAGGGAGGCAAGTTTTAACCCACGACGCAAAAATGGAAATAGAAGACGACTTGGTCTGCAACAGACCCTTTCCAAGCGTCCACATATGGAACATCGAGTAGTATAGACTCTCACACTATCTACTCTGTCAGCACTATGATACCTTGCACCATTTGCACTAGTCATAATCACGTGCTAGAGGGATGCCCATTGCTACAAACATTCAGACATCTCTATGATAAAATAAACTTCCATCTACCGGGAATTGACTATCCTAGCGGGAAGGCCAACTATCGACTAACTCAGGAATCCATTGCGGAGATCCTTCCCCCGCCGCATGCCAACGACACAACTCATCGCATACGACTTGTGTTATCGCACGCCCAAAACAGGATTTCAACAACCTCCCCGTCACAGGAATTCAACTTTATTCCTGTCACAAAAAACCAAGGCACCTTACGCCCTTGCGTCGATTTCCGCGAGATCCCAAACTTGCATACAACCATTGAACTCCTCAATGACACCTAGCCTCTAGAACAACACCTAGTACAACTAGAGCTAGTTCACAAAAACAGGCACCAATCACTGCAACACAATGAGGTCCATAAGAAAAGGGTAAAAGCATCATTCGATTGCCACATCACCCCTCGCCCATTTACTGAAGGAGAGCTAGTCCTTCGCTATGATGTTGCGAAAGAAGTTTGAAACCCTGTGGAAAGGGCCCTACATCATCAAACATTGCCTCCAACAGGGGGCATACATCTTGATGCAAACGGGCAGGACCTACCCCACTAACCTCGTCAACAACCTTTACCTCAAGAAATTCTACCCATAAGGGCCTGTGTAGCCCTTATCCCCTAGAGTTAGAGCACACTGTTAGTCATCAATAAATTTTTTTGTGGTGATGAATAAATGATTACCCAAATATTTCTAGAAACAAAGTTTATAGAACATTGTGAGTTCTAGAAATCTCACTGCCTTCATTATCTTCAAGGTAGAATTTCCAATATGTTGATATCCTATCTAGTTATGACTAGCCCACTACTCCTAGAAGATCCATCAGGGGCTCAAGCCATTCATTTTTTAACCTAACTTCTCTCCTTGGCTCAAAAAATCTGTTTTTGCTTACCTACACAATTCCCCACCCCTACCTCAGCATGCCAAATAGAGCAGCTTTGTTGTGCCTCCTTTAGCAACTCTTAAAAATTGGGTGTCTCTGCAGAGCCTCTAGATAGTCAAGTATGTGTGGTGAATATTAGGCCTACAAATACACAAATATTGGCATGGATCCTGTCTTACCCTTGTAAACCCTATGTCTAGATCCCAGCCCAAAAACCAAGTCCAAGAAGGCCTCCACTAGATCACCTAGGGTTTTCACAAAGTCATAGGATGGATTTCGTGCCCTACAGATTTTGCGTCTTCTATATACAGGGAATACATTCAAAAGAAGGGGACAAGTCACTGGTCCTATATACACCAAAGAGATCAGTCAAGGAACTTTCTATGCCTAAAGACATGAATCTTGCAAGGAGACAGTTGCTCTTTGCTCACATATTTGCAAGAATAGTAAAAAATACATCAGGTTAGCAAAAAGGCAAGGTAATGGGATAAAAGGTCCCCTTCATAAATAGTAGAAGGAATGTCAAAGGGACCTCAAAAAGCAGCCTTTTGTTTCAGCACCTAAACATCCAAAGGATAAACTATCACCTCCAAACATTTCTGCAAAAATACTTTGAAGAGTAATTTGAAGCAGAGATAGAAAAAAAAAGGGGGATAAAGAGTATCAGTGTGCATAGTCTCATTTCACCAAGGCAAAAAACAAACTTTTTTTTTAGAATCAAAATGGGACATAATTCATCTAACAGAAATGGCTTAAGAGGCATTTTTTCCATGATTTACATCTCGGTTGAAGACCCCAACAAGGGCATCCTTGTCAAGGGATTATCCTACAAAAAGATGATAAAAGTGTAAGTAAACATTTTGCAAAAAAGTGTTCCACACAGTGAAATATTAGTAAAAAGACACATGCAAAGATAGAGGGAAACATAAACTTTACAAAGGTGGGTTTTCCCTTATAATTTATTTTCAAAAGGACTATAAAGGGCCCCCTCTAAATTCCCCCCTGCAACATTAGCCACTTTGCAAGGAAAGGAAACCATTGGAGGAGAGTGCGGTGTTTTTATCTGGCAAACTGTGGAAATTGACAGGCGCTACATGTTTTGGTCAATTTAGTGTGTCCTAAATTGCTACATTAATTTATCAATCTGGGATTCGTAAGCTGATGAAGTGTGGCGCACTATATGTGAAAGATAACCTATCTCTTACTTTTTGTCGTTTTTGGATTTTTATGAAATTCTAAAAGACAAGTATGGAGACAAATATTCAAGACAATGATGTCCTTCTAATGGTTTTCCAAACTTCAAAAGAATTTTAAAACACACAATGACAAAATTAATTCCTAAAAAGAAATGAAAATTGCATCACTATTCTAATCAAGCAAAGAGTGAACTATTGATCATGAAACTCATTATCCTTGCTGCTGTCTAAACACAAAAGAAACTGTACTCAAAGAAAAGATTTCAAGTAAAGTAAAACTAAAATCAAATTACATCAACTCATATTCTGACCCCTCACCATTAGTCTAGCTATGGCTTTCGGAGGTAATCATAAACAACTTGAGCAATCTGATATCTAATTTGCAAAAAAAGAAACTAATATCAAACTACACACTCATACTTCAATCCCTCACCATTAGTCCAGCTATGGCTTTCGGAGGTAACTGAAAATGACATGAGCAATTTAATATATCTAATTTGCAGAAAGTAAACTAATATCAAACTACACACTCATACTTCAATCCCTCACCATTAGTCCAGCTGTGGCTTTCAGAGGTAACTGAAAATGACATGAGCAATTTAATATATCTAACTTGCAGAAAGTAAACTAATATCAAACTACACACTCATACTTCAATCCCTCACCATCAGTCCAGCTGTGGCTTTCGGAGGTAAATGAAAATGACATGAGCAATTTAATATATCTAAATCTAACTACTGAAGCAAATGTGCAAGACTGAAATAAACAAAGCAATACCGGAATTAAACAAAAACTAAGAAAAGATAAATTAACAGCAGAACAATATTGATTCCATGTCATTAGTCAAAAGATATGCAAATGCCCGGGCTGCCATGAAAAATTATGCTAAAAGCTATGATTTCAGAAAGCAATCTAAGTAAGGAAATATGACAAAACAAAATTGAAAGCAACTTATCTAGAAAACATGTAAAAGCCTCCTTGGATAGCAGGGGCCCTCTGCTACCAATTTGGTGAAGTCCTTCAGCTCCTTAAAGTTGTAATCAAAACAGCATCAAAGAACTGAATTTCTCTATTAAAAATAACTCACAAATCTACATCCCATTCCATCTTGAACTTTGTTACAAAAGACTTCTCTACTACTTTTTCATTACTTCCTCATTACTTTCTCATTACCTATGATAGGAGAAAGCTTCTCCTATTTATACAAAATATGATGAGTCATCTCATTAATGGGAGTCCATGAATCTCTCCCTCCATCTCTAGAGTTACAATCAAAATAGGAAATGATAAGACACATGTCTTTCTAGAGTTTTAACACAACTTGAGGAATGAGACACATATCCTTTTAGAGTTTCAATATAACAAGGAAGTGAGACACATATCCTCTTGATCCCATAATCTTCTCCAACCAAATTCGAATTTGGCCTTAGAGTGCCACATAAGGGTCTTCTAGAAGTCTCATTTTGACCTACACATGTCACAAAACTCATAACACATATATAGATATATGAAAATATGTTAATTTTCTAGTTTCTAATCATAAATTCACTTAAAATACATAAAATAAATAACTTTGGAAAACAAGGATCCTAACCCATATATTTATGTAAATGGTTATTTGATGTAGGGTTTTAGGTCAAATGGTTATGAAATAAGAGCTAAATGGTTATGACATAATGGAAATATGTATGAATATGGAGAACATTTTTGAGACTCAACATACCCCCCAACTGAAGTTGTTGCATGTCCTCATGCAACCATTGCAATAATTCATTTGTCCATGAGTTGATATTTTATGAGTTTTGACTCATATAGATTCATTCCAAACTTTGCTTCTTGATTTTTCCTTTTTGGCAAAGTATAATACATTTGATTGCAACATTTTTTTTTTTTTCAATGGTTGGTTCTTGTGTAACAACCATTTTTTTTTTTAAGCATTGGTTCTTATGTAACAATGCTTTATTTTCTTTGTTACATCAAAGTTCATGAAAACATTTAGAATCAATTACTTCATCAATGAATTGATCATTTGCAAGGCATATAATCTTTTGGATCATGTTGCAACAATAGTTGATTGGGAAGTATATGTGGGTGGAAATGAAATGAAAATGTATGATGGTGTATGACATGTGGATATGAAATGATGTTCCTTCCCCCCCCAACTAAAGATATGACAATGTGGAAAAAGGAGTGAGGAATTTTTCCAAAGTTACAATTTTAGCATTTTAATGAATTACATGACTAAAAATTAGAAAACAACATACCTTCACTTACCTTAAATGTGGATGAGTTGTGTATGTGTGGTGGCTGCAAAATTCTGATCATATTCTTCTTCAAGTGGTTGAACAAGAGGAGTCATGGATAAAGAGATGAGATGACTTTTTATTGCTCCTACTAAAACTTGCTGAATCTGCTCCAAAATGCTGAAAATAATAGTCTTCATGTCTTCAAAATTCATTGGCATAATTCCTACTATGTGAAAAGATGTTCTGATGTCGAACATAGTAGGAAATTGTTGACTTAGTGGCCATTAATGGATGCCACTAGTCAACACGAGAACTCTCACCATTGATGACAATGAGAGTTAAGATGCCCAAACACATCTTGCTAGGTACGAATGATTTTGCTGATGTCGAGTCACCTAGAAGATCTGACGAACAAGAGACATTAATGTATTCCCATTGTTTGTCAACATGAGAACTTGCCATTAAGGCATGCAAGCCTCAAGGTGTTTTACAAAGAACTTAGACTCAAAGGACTATAGACTCAATAGTTTGCATTGAAGCAGGGCTTATTTGCGGAATGAAAATGACAAGAAATGGAAGAATAAAATGGAAGATGGCAATGGAGAGTAGAAATGGAAATGGGCAATAAGCATGTGAATGAGCCTCTTGCTTTTATTTGTGGGTTATGTATGGACAAAAAGAAATGGAAAGTGGATGTGAATGTAAATGGAAAACATGAAGTGAAATGAGGTGAATGGTTTATTATGAGGTATGGATGTGATGGAGACAATAGTATCTGAAAGTTTTTCAAATGTTTGGATCTGATTTTGCATCAGCATATTTCCTCCTCTTTGTTGCTGATCATCCTTTTATGAAACAAATTGGTCTCTTAAAGAGACACCATTCTCTTGTAGTCATTTGTCCTTCCTCCTGGAACCTGCAAAAAAACTAATACTTCTTCTGCAATGGAATGTAAGATTATAAAAGGGAGAGAGGTGATCAATCTCTCTAGTTATGATATTTACACACAAAACTAAGAATTTGTATTAATGAAACAAGTTCTCAAAGGAAAAATCAAAAGAATTTATACATGTTTTGGAATTAGTGCCTCAAGTTGAATGTAGCTTCTTTTCAGCAATTTATTTCATTATTTTCCATTTCAAACTCTAATGATGAATTTCTCATTGTGTAGATCTTGTTGAGACCTTTCCAATGATACTTGAATCATCAAAATCTGATTTTGTATGAGAAAGTTAGGCTGATTTGAACAATGAGGTTTTTCAGCTGCGGAATTGGAGAACAAACAAGTAGGAATTGACTTTAGCCGCAATGTCGGGTCGTTCGTAGTTAAAATCTTGAATAAAAAGTTAGCCATTCATCTTTCATCATCAGTCCAAAATTAATCAATACCTTTAGAAAAACGAGCAAATAACTTATTCATTTCATTGATTCAAAATTATTGATTTTTTTTTTTTTTTTTTTTTTTTAATCCAAAATGTTTGGTGCGATAATCCTCTACAATTGGGTTAGTCTAAGGATCTTAACAGAGTCGATGTTATTTCTTTGCAGACCACTTCCTGAGGCAACGTCATATCCTAAATAAATCGACATTCTTGGGTGCAAGGCGAACAAAACTCTTTCGGAGTTAGTGCAAAATTGTTTGAAGGCCTGCTAAGGCAGACCGAATGTCTTGAGCCTTGTAATCTTGGAATTCGTCGACTCATTTGAAGTCGGGTTATCCATACAAAGTTGAGCAAGACTCAATATGGTAGTTTTGGCTCTGCTATATTGCAAATAGTAGGCATATATGAAGCCATTTAGGACAGAAAATTTCTCAAGGGTCAAATCGAAGGGAATATGTGGTTTTTCCCTTGTTCCTATAATTAATAGCAGAGTTCCAAACGTACCAAAACATTCTACGAAATCCAGTCATTCGAGTCTGGATTAGTTAGGGACTGAACGAGTTAGTGCCATCCGAAGGTAGCATAATCCTCTTTGCTTTTGCTTGCAAATGAAGCCTGTAAACTGGTATGGGTTTCCTAAGTGCCATCTGACGTTAGTTCAATGAAATTTTGAAGCACCAAACCCGCTTGACATAGGATGCGTCACCCGTTTCTGTGCAAAGATACTTGAAGTAGCGCAAGACCATCCAAATATTAACAAGAGAATTATTTTAAGGATTGAGACCCATAATAGAACAACGTATCAGAAGCTTTTCTCATGGAATTAGTCAGTAATTACATATTACGGCTCTTGATCTGATTGCCACGTATGAGTGGATTGAATGCCACGATAGAATTTGATTTCATTTCAAATTCGTCTTCTTCAGATTATGGGTGAAATCAAACAAAGTGCCATTCAAACTCTCCACTGTGCAAACAGAAAACCGTTTTTCCTCACGCGGCAGGCAAAAATGGCCTTCAAAGAACCGAGAAATTCTCCCAGACCGCCACCAATTTTGTAAAACGATTTCTGGGTTATCTAATTGACCACATTAGCGAAAAACCCCATGTCTCATTTTTTCAAAATTCATCCTAAATCGATCAGAAAATGTGTTTGAAAATGACGTGTCAATAACAATTGCGTTTCTGGTGATGCTTTGGCAAAAATCATTTTTCTCAGAACGTGGTTCAAAATTGCATTTCGTGTACATCATTGTTTTCATCCCTGGACTGTTCAGAAGCACAATTCCCCCTTTCATCTACGATAATGGACGAAAATATGCTTTGAAGGTTAATCTCACATTCAAGTGTTTTCCTTTGGCTTCCCTCTAGTGCACTGAAAGTGTGAGGTCGTGATCAAAACTTTTGGTGTTCGAACACGGCTGAAATGTGCACTAAATTCATCACCAGCATTATCTGCAAACAACTCTTCATCATCAGGCAGCCAAACAGTCTCACCAGCCTCCCCTGTGTTTTCAATTGTGTGGGGAACCTTTGGTTTTGGAGGCTCTTCTCAAAGCTCCAAAGCTCTTTTCTCTGCAGCATCACGAGACTTGGTCTGCTTCTTCTTTTCTAACTTCTTCTCTTGCTTCAATTTTGCATGCACCGTGGACCTCTTGATTTTATTTTTTATCGAGGAGAGTTGCATTGTCTTATTGCGTTTGTTTTTGTTTTTCAAATTTTTATTTATTTTTATTTATTTTTTTTAATTTGTTTTTGTTAATAAAACTATATGTTATATTTTTTAAAATTAAAAATACACATATATGTTTTACTAAACAAAATGATTTATTTATTTATTTATTTGTTTTGTTAATAAAATTACACATGTTATATTTTGAAAAATTAAAAATATACATATGTAATTTACTAAACAAAACAATTTATTGATTTTTTTTTTTTTTTTTAAATGATTTGTTATTAAAATTATATATATATTTTCAAAAATAAAAATATACATATATATCTTAGTAACAAAAACAATTTTTTTTTTTTTTTTTTTTTTTTAACTGATTTGTTTAATAAAATTATGTATGTTATATTTTCAAAAATTTAAAAATACACATATATATTCATTAAACAAAACAATTTATTGAAATCAAAGTTTTTCATGAAAACAATTTTTTTTTTTTTAAATTGTTGAATCAATTGAAATGATGAAGTTTTATTTTGTCTCCTTTTTTTTTTTTTCTTTTTCACATAACAATTCTTTTTCTGATCCTCCAGATCACACAAAGTGCAGGAGGAGAGCATACTCAAGAATTATTAATTTTTTTTTTTACATAACAATCATTTTTCTGATCCTCCAGATCACACAAAGTGCAAGAGGAGAGCATACTCAAGAATTATTAATTTTTTTTAGATGTAAGAAATAAGGCTACCTAGTTACACTTCCCCGACAACGGCGCCAAAATGTTTGGTCAATTTAGTGTGTCCTAAATTGCTAACATAAATTATCAACCAGGGATTCGTAAGCTGACGAAGTGTGGCGCACTATATGTGCAAGATAACTTATCTCTTACTTTTTGTCGTTTTTGGATTTTTATGAAATTCTAAAAGACAAGTATGGAGACAAATATTCAAGACAATGATGTCCTTCTAATGGTTTTCCAAACTTCAAAAGAATTTTAAAACACACAATGACAAAATTAATTCCTAAAAGGAAATGAAAATTGCATCACTATTCTAATCAAGCAAACAGTGAACTATTGATCATGAAAATCATTATCCTTGCTGCTGTCTAAACACAAAAGAAACTGTACTCAAAGAAAAGATTGCAAGTAAAGTAAAACTAAAATCAAATTACATCAACTCATATTCTGACCCCTCACCATTAGTCTAGCTATGGCTTTCGGAGGTAATCATAAACAACTTGAGCAATCTGATATCTAATTTGTAGAAAAAGAAACTAATATCAAACTACACACTCATACTTCAATCCCTCACCATTAGTCCAGCTATGGCTTTCGGAGGTAACTGAAAATGACATGAGTAATTTAATATATCTAACTTGCAGAAAGTAAACTAATATCAAACTACACACTCATACTTCAATCCCTCACCATTAGTCTAGCTATGGATTTCGGAGGTAACTGAAAATGACATGAGCAATTTAATATATCTAACTTGCAGAAAAGTAAACTAATATCAAACTACACACTCATACTTCAATCCCTCACCATCAGTCCAGCTGTGGCTTTCGGAGGTAACTGAAAATGACATGAGCAATTTAATATATCTAAATCTAACTACTGAAACAAATGTGCAAGACTGAAATAAACAAAGCAGTACTGGAATTAAACAAAAACTAAGAAAAGAAATCAGCAGAAGGACAATATTGATTCCATGTCATTAGTCATAAAAAGATGTGCAAATGCCCGGGCTGCCATGAAAAATTATGCTAAAAGCTATGATTTCAGAAAGCAATCTAAGTAAGGAAATATGACAAAACAAAATTGAAAGCAACTTATCTAGAAAACATGCAAAACCTCCTTGAATAGCAAGGGCCCTCTGCTACCAATTTGGTGTAATCCTTCTTCAGCTCCTTAAAATTGTAATCAAAACACCATCAAGGAACTTCTTTATTGAAAAACTTCACAAATCTACATCCCATTCCATCTTGAACTTTGTTACAAAAGACTTCTCTACTACTTTTTCATTACTTCCTCATTACCTATGATAGGAGAAAGTTTCTCCTATTTATACAAAATATGAGGAGACATCTCATTAATGGGAGTCCATGAATCTCTCCCTCCATCTCTAGAGTTACAATCAAAATAGGAAATGATAAGACACATGTCTTTCTAGAGTTTTAACACAACTTGAGGAATGAGACACATATCCTCCTAGAGTTTCAATACAACAAGGAAGTGAGACATATATCCTCTTGATCCCATAATCTTCTCCAACCAAATTCGAATTTGGTCTTAGAGTGCCACATAAGGGTCTTCTAGAAGTCTCCTTTTGACCTACACATGTCACAAAACTCATAACACATATATAGATATATGAAACTATGTTAATTTTCTAGTTTCTAATCATAAATTCACTTTAAATACATAAAATAAATAACTTTGGAAAACAAGGATCTTAACCCATATATTTATGAAATGGTTACTTGATGTAGGGTTTTAGGTCAGATGGTTAAGAAATAAGAGCTAAAATGGTTATGACATAATGGAAATATGTATGAATATGGAGAACACTTTGAGACTCAACACTACAGTTACGAAACAATGCTATGCCCCTACCTCCGCTACTATGCACCCAAGTGAGGCGGAAGTGTAAAGTTACACTGCACTACGCGCTCGCAGCACGGCGGTACGCGTATGCCCAGAAAATACAACGGGTGCCTGAGAGACTGCCCATTCCGCCCGGCGCTATGCTCCGACAGCCCAACCAGCACTACGCTCCTGGCGGCACTCTGCAGATTTTGCCAAAGACCTTCAAAAATCAAATTTTCGGCCTCTAAAAATTCTGCAAGCTAAATACAAGGTTGGTAAAACCCTTTTTCCTCCTCCTAAACATTATTTGCCTAAAATCAAATAGGTCATCTATAGTCTAAATTTTACCAAACCCTAGACTATGCAAGAATCAATTGTTATGTCTTTGAACTAGGGTTTGTAAAAAAAAATTGTTTTGAGTGCAAAGACAGGACTGAGTGACTATAAGGCTGACCTCCACCACCAAGTAGAAGCTTTGAAAGTTGTCTTCACCTTAGCTTTCCTTTTTGCAAAGAGTTGACCTACACCACTTGTTTTACTCCAAAAAACCCTCAAGAAAAACCCAAGGTTTCTTCTGTTGTTTTGGACCAGCCATCATGTCAAAGAGAGACAGTCACACCAGTGGTGATGAGAGTCACACTCCCGCCAAGCCAAAACATCATGGAGGAAAAGTTAAAAGATTTGAGCCCCTAGACACCACTCCAATCACTTCCTCTCCTATGATCCTTTCATGCTTCCAAGATGTAGGGTGCTACAATTTTTATGAGAAGGTCAAGCAAGTCAGCAGTCATCCAAACTTGACTAGATTATTTTCCTATAGCCTACAAAACCACAAAGTTAATCTCGCAAGGGTCCAATTTGAGCTTTCATCTGAAATCATTTCCAAGGCAACAGGTATACCAGACATTGGTGAGTTTTGGTTCAAACAAAGGAAGTTGGATTTGGGTTATTATGGGCCTTATTTGAAACCCACCTATAAGCAAAATTGTAAGGCTATTTTCCATTTTTCTCATTTGCTATAGAGGTATGCAGCATTAATGAGGCAGATTATCAGTTTTTTCACATGTGAGGGAAGATACTCCCAGCTCTACTCATATCATATCAGGTTGCTGATGCATTTTACCAAAGTCAAGATGATGAACCTACCTTATTACCTTTTTCAAAGTATTGATAAAATGGCCTCCGCTGTCAAGAGGAAAAGCTATGACCACCAAATGCCTAGCCTCTTTCATCACTCCCTGATCAAGATGATTGTCCTATACCAGCGAGAGAAACAAGGTATATCTTGGGAGACCTTCATCTCACACGATGTGTTTGCAGACCCCCGGGCCTTCATCCAGCAGAACTTGCCTTCCACTTCACAATCTACCTCCACACATCCATCATCTCCCCATGTGCCTTCTCCGCAAATAATTTCACCTATTACCTCCTCCCATAAATTACCAAGTGAAGGGGCTGACAGTAGCCCTAGTGAAGAACAACTAGGAGGCAACAGTTAGGAGGAAGATGAGACAGATAATGATGGACAAGGAGAGAACAGTGAAGAAGATGATGATGAAAAATAAGAAGAGGATGAAAATGAATAAAATGATGAAGAGGAGGGAAGTAGCCATGAAGAAAGCAGTGGTGGCCATGAAGAAAGCAGCCATGATCATGAAGAAAGCAATGATGATCATGAGGAAAGCATTGAAAAATAAGATGATGTAGATGAAGATGAAAATGAAGGAGAGGAAGGTGGCCAAGAAGAAAGCAGCAATGGCCAAGAGCGGTAAGATAATGAAGGAGAAAACAAAGATGAAACTAGTAATGGCAGCCACAAAGATAACATCAGTGAAATCAACCACAAGGATGAAATCAGTGAACATGATGATGAGGAAGAGGATAACAATGATGAGGAAGAGGAAAATAGTGAAGAAGAAGACAGTGAATAAGGAGAATAGCCAAATGAGGAAGACAGCTATCTAAGTTCCCAAGACAGTCCAAGAAAGAGTCATGACAATCATGATAGCTGTCAAGACTATCTTGACAAAAATTAGTCCATAGAAGACAAAGAGAATCAGAGTGAGGAAAGCATAGAAAATGTAGAGCAGGTTGAAGGAAAAAATGATGACAACATTGCCTTTGAGACTCCCATTAATGCTCCTCTCTCATGCACTTATCACAGAGGGAAAAGGGATGTGTTTGCTGCCTCTAAAAGGCAAAGGGTCATCTCCTCACAAAACACCAAAGCATTGGACAAAGGCAAAGAAAAAATGAAGAGTGTTGAGAAAAAGACACCAGTCAGGAGGAGAAAAAGGATCAAAAAGGCTTCTCAAGGGCCTCTCTTTGTTGATCTAGACAGTGATAATGAGGACCAAGGGATGAGTACAAAATTGCTCCTCTTAGAAAAGGATGCCTAGCTTCAAGAATGGGAAAAGGATTTTGAAAGGGCACAAAGGGTCATCTACTATTATAAATAGGAGCACAAACATTTCAAATAGGTGAAGAGGGGCCTATCCTTGCAGAAAAAAATGGTCAAACACTATGCAAGGAAGAGCATGCTTGCTAATGCCAAATTGAAGCAAGCCCTCCTAGAGCTAGAAGAGCTAAAAAGGCCCAAAGTTCATGACAGCCTTGGGATCTTGGTTGATGCTTCTCAAAAGGTGTCTAAAACCCCTTGAGGGGTATACACACCAATTTTGAAGAAAATCTAGAAACTTTTTGTTTTTTCCAAATTTTGGCTCCTAGGAGCACAACACCCTAGGCACTCTGCTCTTTCTTTGGGGATCCTTAGCTGCTAAAGTTTACATTTTTGGGTTTTTCATGTCACCAGAATTCTACCCATAACATTTCAGGTCAATTGGAGCATTTTTGCGCCGTAAATGGCATTCAGTCAAAAAAAAAAATCAAGTATTTCTGGAATGTAGACTCCTCAAGCTTTCCAACGAGCCATCACAGGGCCAAATCTGATGCCGGGAAGGGGTCCAAAAACTCAGCTGCAACAGACCCCATTTTTTGTTGATATGGAGCTACGCACAGAGACAACTTTCTGCCAAAAAGTCAACAAAAGACACTAATTAATGGCAAATTAGTTTTTTAATATTTTCTTGGACAAAACACTCCTGATTTGATTGGAGAGCTATGCTTTTGTGTGTTTCATTTATTTTCTTATCTCTTATGTGTCTTGGGCTTTGCATGGTCATTAAGCACATTTATGACATTTATGGCTGAATTAGGGTTTCTGGAAGCCTATTAGGGTTTCCACCTCCTCATTTTCTCCATAAATATAGCATGAGGCTCTTGTATATTTTTTTGGATGTTGATGACTTATGCTGAAGTAATACATAGTCCCTTGAAGCCTTTGATGAGAAATTGATGTCTTGGAGCTTATGCATGATCTGATTTACTTGTTGATGGAGAAGGACTGTTTGCAGGATCCATAGGCCTGGTTGATGGTGAAGTTTTCTCTTGTTAATGTTCTCTAAGTTTCTCATATGTTTTCCACCCATCTATGTTGCAGTAGGACAAAAAATTTAGACTAAGATATGTTTGTTGATGGCACCTTAGATCTGTTTGTTTCCTTCACTACCTTAATGTTTTCCTCTGCTAAGATATGTTAGGGAATTCATCTCTTGCTATCTTATATGTTTTTGGCTTGTCTATTTTCTTGAATTATTTAGATCAGTTAGTATCAATTATGATTTATGGCTAGCCCTGCATATTTTTACCTCTGAAATACTCTATTCTTGAAATCATCTTTTGAAGCAGCTTTTCCTATAGTTTGTCAAAGAAGTCTGTCTTAGCCATGCTCTTTGCCTTTACTTAGCTAAAATTGTTTCAAGGAACTTTCATAGCTGTAATTGTGGATGTTAGGGTTTTCTCTCCTTCTATGGTTATAGTTACTTGTGCATCTTAAATTTTTTTTTCTGCTCTTGATGATAAAATCCATGAAATATTAAATAAGTTTTTTCCTTTTTGTGTTTTATCTGAATGTTGTCTTGGTTGATTATCTGCTTTCAGTTTGAAATAAAATGGATTAGGTTTTGCTTAAGCCTTTGACTCTCTTGCTATGCTTACAAATCTCCCAAATCCCTTAGTTTACAAGTATATAAAGGATTCTGTTTCTACCCTTTATTAGCTTGTTATTCTCAAGTTTAATGTCCACCTCATGATCCTTTCACAACCTTAAAGACCCACCAACCAAGTTAGAATTTCCCTGAAAATACTCTTGAAACCATTGATGAACTCATTCATGACCTTGTTAGACTCCATTGCCTAATGACTTAACAATCTTCCATGTTTTGTATCTAAATCTATCTGAGCATCATACCCAACCAAAAACAATCAAAATACCCTCCACTTAACATCTAGCCTAAAATCAACCCTAATCAGCAAACAAGTTCACATCTTTGTACCTACTAGAGCGATCCCTCTCTGAATCTAGGAAGGCTAGGTCCTAGGATTCCAAAGCTTGGTTTGATGTTACCCTATACCTTTGTATCTCAATAATTCTAGCAAATTATGGGGAGCTAACATAATGACGATCACGGTGGGAATGAGTTCATAGTATCCTGACAAACTCTTATAGACTCATATACATCCCTAGTTTGACTTAAAAACCAACCCATAGCCGAGATTAGAAACTAATTGCTTCACCATCCTAGCAAGATGATGACTCAGCTAGGGCAAACTCATTAACGTTAAGGTTGCATAAAGAAACTAAAAAAAACCCAAAAGTACTCCCTAGATTGATTTTTATCAAGAATTTGGTGGTGGACCATTGTATACATATCTTCAAAATTTCAAAATGAATCCACCTGGCGACTCCACTAACCTCCAATAGGCCTTGCTCATCCCACTAGTCCCATAGGTTGTTCTAGGATTGTGTCAAATCAGTCCAAAACAGTTTTTAAGGCCTAGTTATACCTTGTGCAAGTAAAGAGATCTAGCTTCACGAAGGATCAATACCAGATCACACCCAGACCCAAATCCTCCTACCGTAGTTGATAACCCAGAAAATTTTTTGTGGCAAACTTCTAAAGCTGGAAACTCACCCACTGTTAGGGCCATTCATAGAGTAAGTTCTGCACTCGAACACCTTACAGTTCCACAATATCCTCAGTTTGACTTGCACCATACCAAGAACCTATTCAGGACCAAGTCACAAAGTAGGGTTGACCAAGCTGACTTTGAGCTCATAGATTTGCAACAAAGCTCCAGTAGAGAAGCTTCTCCTTCCTCTCCACCTGATTTTCAACTTCTCCATCACTTCAGCCCTTTTCATCTCAAATCTACTCAGAATCAGTCTTCCAGTCCAAGTACCTCATCTACACCCATCCATACCACCAGTGTGCAAACCACCTCACTCCATCCTCCTCCACCTCTCACAAATCCTCCCCTTGTAAATCAACCTTTGTTTCCTTTCCCTCCCATCATGGAAGCCTAGTATGCTCCACTAGCTCTACAAAAACCACTATTACCTTTTCCAAATGACTATCAGTCCAAAATCCCTCACTTCTTAGGGACTGAATCCATCACTGCTCAAAAACATGTAGATAGAATTAATGATGCTTTTGACTACATGGAGATAGACGAAGAAACCATAAAAATGAGGATTTTTTCTCGGAGCCTAGGGGGAGAACCCAAGAAATGGTTTAAAGACTTACCTCCCAATAGCATTCATGATCTCCCTACTCTATACCAAACCTTTGTGAACAAATGGGAAATCAAGAAGAACCCCCTCCAAATTCTGTTTGAGTATAACAATCTTAAGAGAAATCTGGGAGAAAGTGTGCATGACTACTCCACTAGGTTTAATAGTGTTTACAATGCTCTCCCACCTCACATAAAACCTCCACAAGGCTTGGCCTTGGTGAAATATCCTGAAGGATTTGATGCTGATATGATCTATCAACTAAGGGAGAGAGATTACCTAACTTTAGAAGACATGCAAAAGGGGGATATGAGTGTAGAGGCCAATTTGATTGAGAAAAGGGCTAGGGTGAGGTAAAAAAAAAGGGCGACTTATAAATATGACACAACACCTGCACCCTCCTCTTCCGACACCAAACTTGACTCCATAGTTAGGACAATGGAGAGGATGATGGAAAAATTTAGTTTGAATGAGAGAACACCTCCTAGGGAAAATCAAGCCAATCTTCAAAATAGGAATAGAAATCAAAATTTTAGAAGAGACCCTCCTCAAGTTAGACCAAGAGAGAGTGACCAACAAATCAGACCCCCTTTCCAACATAACTATGTAGATGAAGAAGAAAGAGAGCCTAAGCAGTTTGAAGAAGACGATGTAAATGTCATAGGTTCCTATGATGAGGATAACACATTCCTTACAAAAGAAGAACAAAGGATGTTTTCTTCAAAACCACATGAGAAATCATATGAAGATTCGGAAGACTATAGATTAGGATTTGAGAATGCCATAATGGAAGTCAATAGGCAGTATGACCTTAGGAGAAAAAAGAGTCAAGATATTCCTAAAAAAAATCAGCCAAACACTGCTGTTATAAAAACCTTTGAACCTATCCCTAAAAAGATAGAAAAAACACAAATACTATGGCTAAGAAAACTGAACTAAACAAGCCAAAGACTAGTCAACCTAGTAAAGATTCAAGCTGCCCTAGTACTTCAACTAGTGGCCCTAAAAAAATATTGCTGTCCAAACCATCAAATCAGAATCAACAAATTAAAAATGTATAAAATTTCATGGCTGATAAAACTGATGTAAATGCAATAAAGACACCTTCACCTTTCAGTTTTGAGGGGGAGATTGCCAAAATCAAGATAACCATACCCCTCACTGAGCTGGTAACCCAAGAGGTGTATAGATCTCATATTTTCAAAGTGTTAAATATAGGGAATGATACCAATACTTTAAGCTTAACTAATGATAAACCAGAATTATTATTTGGTCTTTAAGTAGAGGGAAAATATCAAGAAGGAGCTGTCCCACCTTTCTATGTAATTCTGAACGTACATGACAAAATTCTGCATAATGCTATGTTAGACTCCAGTGCCTCACACAACCTCATGCCAAAGGTTGTATGGAGAGATTAGTCTTAGAGATCACAAAGCCCTACAAAGACTTGTACTCTTTTGATTCAAGTAGGGTTAAGTGTCTAGGTCTAATCAAGGATCTATGTGTCAATCTGGCACAAATCCCCAATAAGAGCCTAGTCATGGATATAGTTGTGGCTGAAATCCCCCCAAAGTATGGCATGCTTTTATCTAGATCATGGGGGGCCAAACTCTAGGGAAGCCTTCAAATGGACATGACTTATGCCACCATCCTAGTTTTTAATCAAACAAGGAGGTTATACCGAGAATCCCACATGAAATACATGGTGAGTAACATAGATAGGCCAAATAACACACCGGTTTATTCCATTCACTCAGACCTTGACTCCTTGATCCTATACAACGAAAATGACATATATGAACAAATAAATTACAAGGAGAAAGAACTGAGCCCCTCCCAACAACCAAGCCAATCCTCTGACCAAGGAAATGACACCCCAAATTCTAGCAGCCCCGAAGTGCATAATATTGACAAAACTGAAATTGACACCCTTTGGAATATAAGCTTTGTTGGCTCTTGTGGTAAGGCTGGTTTAGGAGCAAGGGTTTTATTCCACAACACAAATAAAGGCCATTCCTATAGCCTATATTTCCAATGCACCAACAACGTTGCAGAATATGAGGCTCTCCTTATTAGTTTACACCTACTCAAAGACCTAAAAGCTAAGAAAATCTTGGTTCAAGGAGATTCAGAACTGATCATAAATCAAATTAAGGGAGAATATTCAGCCAAGAACCCTAGGCTAAGGGAATATAGAAATTCTGCCCTAGAACTTCTCAAAACCTTTGAGAAATATGAGCTCACTTTCATCCCTAGGGCCCAAAATTGCCTTGCCAATGAGCTTGCCTTTGATGCCAACAATTTTTCTTTACCTTGTGAAGATAATCAATGCCTCATCAAAATAAATAACAGACCTACTATACTGGACAACCTAAACCATTGGAAAGTGTTTGACAATGATGACCAAATAGATGATTTTTTGCAATCTAGAAATGACTTTGCAAGTACAAAACAGAGTATGAGATTTGAAAGAAATAATTCTGCTGAAAATGAAACTCCCAAAACAAAGCTTCCCTTTGAGGATGATATAAACCACCTTCAGAACCCTTGTGCTGCAGAAGTACTTGATAAATCAGATCAAAGAGAACTTGAAATTTTGCAGTACAAATATGACACCCTGCCAAGAGGCCTTACACCACTAGAAGAGCTGTTTGATTTTAATGATGTAGCTAAAAAAACCAAGATGGAATCCACTGAAAAAAATGTAGAAGAGTGTAACATTGGAGGGATGAAAGAGCCCAAAATAATCAAGTTGTCCAAAACTCTCCCATCTCACACAAAACAGAAATGCATTGAGCTTTTTAGAGAGTTTAAAGATGTGTTTTCTTGGGAGTATGAAGACTTGAAATCCTATGACACCAAAATCATCCAACATAAAATTCCTCTCAAGGAAAATCAGAAACCATTCAAGAAAAAGTTGAGAATAATAAACTCCCTTTTGTTACCCTCAGTTGAGAAAGAGATCAAAAATATGTACGATGTCGGGATCATAGTCCCTGTCTGATACTCAGAATGGGTATCCAACCTTGTGTGAGTTAGGAAGAAGGCTGGGGAAATTAGGCTCTGTATTGACTTCAGAAATTTGAACAAAGCCTCCTTGAAATACAATTACCTCTTGCCTAAAATGGATCACATACTCCAAAAAGTAGTTGGCTCACAAAGAATCTCATTACTAGATGGCTTCTCAGGTTATAACCAAGTTCTAGTCTTTCCAAGTGACCAACTCAAAATTGCTTTCACTACACCTTGGGGTACATTCATGTATGTTAAAATTCCATTCGGTTTAATGAATGCAGGGGCTACATTCCAAAGGGCAATGGACATATACTTTTCAGAAGACATAGGTTAATTCATAGTCATATATCTTGATGACATCACTGTCTACTCTAAGACGGATGACGAGCACTTGGTCCACTTGAGAAAAGTCTTTGAAAAATGTAGAAAGTATGGCCTATCCCTAAATCCTAAGAAAAATTTGTTTGGCCTTCAGGAAGGAAAACTCTTAGGTCACATCATCTCTGAGGAAGGAATCAAGATAGATCCCAAAAGAATAGAAGGCATCTTACAAATCAGCCATCCTAGAAACATTAAAGAGCTCCAATCTTTCATTGGAAAGATTAACTTCCTAAGAAGATTTATCCCTAACCTTGCTGAGCTCCTAAGAAATATCACAAATATGTTGAAAATGGAAGTAGGAGTGAAGTGGAATATGGAAGCAAAACAATTTTTTGAGCTGGTAAAACAAGCACTCACACAAACACCAACCTTAATCAGCCCTGACTTCACCAAGGACTTTTACATTTTCTCCTTTGCCTCTGAACATACTGTGGCAGCAGTATTGTTGCAAAAGAACATCATGGGGCAAGAGCAGCCCATAGCTTTCTTCAGCAAAGCCTTAAGGGATGCCCCTCTAAAGTATAACATTATGGAGAAACAAGCCTTTGCCTTAATCAAAGCTTTGAAAGATTTTAGAGTTTATATTTTGCATTCACATATCATAGCCTTTGTCCCAAACACAGTTGTCAAAGATATACTTAATCAAGACCCTGATGGTAAAAGGGGCAAGTGGATTGCTACCATTTTAGAATATGATTTAGAAATCAGACCCACTAAATTGATTAAAGGACAAGGACTTGAAAAACTTATGGATGACTCAAATTTCCAAGATCTAGACATGAATATGGTTGGTATTTTAGAAGAAAATGAAGAAAGTACAACACCATACATTGAAGAAATGTTTCTAAATTCACCTTGGTATGCTGATATTATTTATGTGCTTCTTTATCTCAATGCTCCCCCTTATTTGTCAAAAACTAAAGCAAGATTCTTAAAACAAAAAACATTAAATTTTTCCATTCTAGATGGAGTATTATACTGGAAGAGTTTTGCTGGTTTGCTGCTTAAGTGTTCGCTTGAAGATGATGCAAAGAAAATCATGCATGAATTACATGAGGGAGAATGTGGGGGTCACCTCTATTGGAAGACCACAGCCAACAAGATCCTTAGAGTTGGCTACTATTGGCCTACCCTATTTTCTGATACTCACAAACTAGTCATGACTTGCCATAAGTGCCAAATCTTTGATGGCAAAAGAAAGCTCCTACCTTTACCCTTCCACCCCATCAGTGTTGAAGCCCTTTTTCAACAGTGCGGTTTGGACTTCATAGGAGAGATCCATCCTACTTCATCTGCTCAAACTAAGTGGATCCTCACTGCCATTGATTGTTTCACCAAGTGGATAGAAGCCATCCCTTCTAGAAATTCCACTGACTTAGTCATCATCAAATTCCTTGAAACCAACATCCTATCCCGGTTTGGTTGTCCTAAGAAGATCATCACTGATAACGCTACTGCCTCTACATCTAAGAAAATGGTGGAATTTTGCTATAAATATCACATCACCCTAGGTCACTCCACTACTTATTGCCCACAAGGTAATGGACTATTTGAGTCCTATAACAAGAGCTTGGTAAACATCATTAAGAAGCTCTTAGAACAAAATAAAAAAGCATGTCATAGCAAACTAGTGCATGCACTATGGGCTGATAGAATAACCACCAAGAAATCTATTGGTATGTCTCCCTATCAACTAGTGTATGAAATGGATGCAATTTTCCCCACCTCTTTGGGAGTTCCAGTCATGAAGCTTCTTCAAGAAGTACAATCAGAAGAAAATGACATGCAGAGGAGGCTGAACCAAACCATTCATTTGCAGCAGTCAAGGGAACAAGTTTACAAAAGGACACAAGCTATTCAGGACAATATCAAGAAAATATTTGATAGGAAAACCAAAGAAAATGATTTCTAGATTGGAGACGGGGTTTTGAGATGGGATTCAAGAAGGGAAGACAAGGGCAAACATGGTAAGTTTGAAAATCTATGGAAAGGTCCTTACATCATTCAGTCAGCTAGAGGCAACAATGCTTTATTTTTGCAGGAACTTGATGGAACTGAAATGTTTGGAGGTCTTGTAAATGGGAGGATGCTTAAACATTACTTTTTTGAAGAAAATTAGTTTAATTTTATCATTCATTGTACATACCACTATTTGATGAAAGGATGTAAAGACAAAAAACCCTTAAAAATAGAAAAGGGAAAAATAGGGCAGAAGTTGAAAGAAAGGTATAGCCCCATACCTAAAAAATAATATTACTGAAAGTGTGCAAGTATAAATGCCACTACTTGTTTCTAAGAAGAGAATTCTTGTTCAGTTATCTAATCTAAATCATGGCTGAGACATGTTTTAATTTATTTTGCTGATAGACTAGTGAAAGAAAGAACTTGTCAAAAGACCATATAATCGTGGCTTATCAAATAGAATAGATTAGGGTAGAAGGACAATGGCTCTAAGAAGACTAAAACCTAAGCCAAAGAAATAAATAAGGATGTTTATCATGCTTTCAGATCTTAATCCTTCAGTATTTTGTTTCACTTATCTGCTAATAAATTCTATGTGCAGCTTGTACATAATGCCATAGATCATAGCAAATTAGACTGCTTAATCCTGATTTGTCTATGTTTTTCAATTTTTGTTTTTAGGATTAGTGAATAAGGTTTGTCAAACAACTCAATCTTGACAAATGAGTAGTCTAGGTAGAGAATAAGAAGAGTTCACTAGCCTAATCTGAACTCTTGGAAGAAATAAGGGTACAATTAGATAGTTTGATTTTTGTTTTCAAAAAGGAAAATATCAAGGGTTTGCCAGTTCAAGTGCAACCAAGGAAGAAAAAAAAGGTTAGGCAAGTAGTTTGGGTAGGTAGAGATGATGTTGATGTTAATCATTTTTTTCAGATTACTAAGATCACAACTTCAAGCAAGCATCAACAAGTGAAGGAGGTAAAATTTGCCCAACAGATGAGGCACTAGTCTTCATAAGCCAAAAATCTGAAGTTCTGGACACCTCCTAAAAAGGAGCTGACCTCCCCAAGTGGAGCCACTGTTAGTCATCAATAAATTTTGCTGTGGTGATGACTAAATGATTACCCCAATATTTATAGAAACAAAGCTTATAGAACATTGTGAGTTCTAGAAATCTCACTGCCTTCATTATCTTCAAGGTAGAATTTCCACTATGTTTTATCCTATCTAGTCATAACTGGCCCACTACTCTCAGAAGAATCATCAGGGGCTCAAGCCACTCATTTTTTAACCTAAATTGTCTCCTTGGCTCAAAAAATCTGTTTTTTCTTACCTGCACAATTCCCCACCCCTACCTCAGCCTGTCAAACAGAGCAGCATTGTTGTGCCTCTTTTAGTAACTCTCAAAAAAATTGGGTGTCTCTGCAGAGCCTTTAGATAGTCAAGTATGTGTGTTGCATCTTAGGCCCACAAACACACAAAACTTGGCATGGATCCTGTCTTACCCTTGTAAACCCTAAGCCTAGATCTGAGCCCAAAAAACAAGTCCAAAGAGGCCTCCACTAGATCACCTAGGGTTTTCACAAAGTCATAGGATGGATTTGGTGCCCTACAGATTCTTCTTCTTCATCTATATAAATGGAATACATTAAAAAGAAGGGGACAAGTCACTGGTCCTATATACACCAAAGGGATCAGTCAAGGAACTTTTTATGCCTGAGGGCATGACTCTTGCAAGGAGACAATTGCTCTTTGATCACATCTCTGCAAGAGTAGTCAAATGGACATCAGGTTAGCAAAAAGGCAAGGTAATGGAATAAAAGGTCTCCTTCATAAACAACAGAGGGGATGTCAAAGGGACCTCCAAAAGTAGCCTTTTGTTTCAGAACCTAAACATCCAAAGGATAAACTATCACCTCCAAACCTTTCTGCAAAAATACTTTGAAGAGTAATCTGAAGCAGAGATAGAAAAAAAAAAGAGGGGATAAAGAGTATCAGTGTGCAGAGTCTCATCTCACCAAAGAGGCAAAAAATAGAATTTTTTTTTAGAATCAAAATGGGACATAATTTATCTAACAAAAATGGCTTAAGAGGCATTTTTTCCATGATTTACATCTCAGCTGAAGACCCCAACAAGGGCATCCTTGTTAAGGGATTATCCTGCAAAAAGATGATAAAAGTGTAAGTAAATATTTTGCAAAAAACTATGCCAAAATTTGTTCCACACAGTGAAATATTAGTAAAAAGACACATGCAAAGATAGAGGGAAACATAAACTTTACAAAGGTGGGTTTTCCCGTTTAATTTATTTTCAAAAAGACTATAAAGGGCCCCCTCTAAATTCCCCCCCCGCACCATTTTCCAGTTTGCAAGGAAAGGAAACCATTGGAGGAGAGTGTGGTGTTTTTTTTAGGCAAACTATATAAATTGATAGGCACTATGCGCTGAGCACGGCGCTACGCCCCTAGCCTTCGACGCTACGCATAGAGGCGAGGCAGGCAGTGTAAAATTACATTGCGCTACGCGTTCGCAATTTGGAACTACGCGCCTGGGTTGGCACTATGCGCAGGCCCAGAAACTACCACAGGCACCCACGAGGCTGCCTATTCCTCCCGGCGCTACACTCCAACAGCCTGATCGGCCCAGCGCTGCGCACCGGCGTTGCGCCCCTAGTAGCACTCCACAGATTTTGCCAAAGAATTTCAAGAATCGAGTTTTTCGGCCTCTAAAACTTCTACAAGTTAATACAAGGTTGGTAAACCCTTTTTTCCTCCTCCCAAGCATTACTTGCCTAAAATCAAAGAGTTCATCCATATTTAAACTTGACCAAACCCTAGAGTATGCAAAAATAAATTGTTATGTCTTTGAACTAGGGTTTGTAAGAAAAAATGGTTTTTTGTGCAAAGAGGGGACTGAGTGACTATAAGGCTAACCTCCACCACCAAGTACAAGCTCTGAAAGTTGTTTTCACCTTAGCTTTCCTTTTTGCAAAGAGTTGACCTACACCACTTGTTTTACTCCAAATACCCTCAAGAAAAACCCAAGGTTTCTTCTACTGTTTTGGACCAGCCATCATGTCAGAGAGAGATAGTCACACTAGTGGTGATGAGAGTCACACTCCCACCATTACAAAACATCATGGAGGGAAAGCTAAAATATTTGAGCCCCTAGACACAAATCCAATCACTTCCTCTCTTATGATCCTTTCATGCTTCCAGGATGTAGGGTGCTACAATTTTTGTGAGAAGGTCAAGAAAGTCAACAGTCATCCAGACTTGACTATATTATTTTCTTGTAGCCTACAAAACCACCAAGTTAATCTAGCAGGGTTCCAATTTGAGCTTTCATCGAAAATCATTTCCAAGGCAACCGGTATACCAGACATTGGTGAGCTTTGGTTCAAACAAAGGAAGTTGGATTTGGGTTATTATGAGCCTTATTTGAAACCCACCTATCAGCAAAACTACAAGACTATTTTTCCTTTTTCTTATTTTCTAGAGAGGTATGCAGCATTAATGAGGTAGATTATCAGTTTTTTCACATGTGAGGGAAGATACTCCCGACTCTAATCATATCATATCAGGTTGCTGATGAATTTTACCAAATTCAAGATGATGAACCTACCTTATTACCTCTTCCGGAGTATTGATAAAATGGCCTCTGCTATCAATAGGAAAAGCTATGACCACCAAATGCCTAGCCTCTTTCATCACTCCCTGATCAAGATGATTGTCCTATACCAGCCAGAGAAAGAAGGTATATCTTGGGAGACCTTCATCTCACATGATGTGTTTGTAGACCCCCAGGCCTTCATCCAGCAGAACTTGCCTTACACTTCACAACCATCTACCTCTACACATCCATCATCTCCCCATATGCCTTCTCCACAAAGAATTTCACCTATTACCTCCTCCCCTAAATTACCAAGTGAAGGGGCTGACAGTAGCCCTAGTGAAGAGAAAATAGGAGGCAACAGTCAAGAAGAAGATGAGACAAAAAATGATGGAAAAGGAGAGAGCAGTAAAGAAGAAGATGATGAAAAAGAAGAAGAGGATGAAAATGAATAAAATGATGAAGAGGAGGGAAGTAGCCATGAAGAAAGCAACCATGATCATGAAGAAAGCAGTGATGATCATGAGGAAAGCATTAAAAAAGAAGATGATGTAGATGAAGAAGAAAATGAAGGAGAGGAAGGTGGCCAAGAAGAAAGCAGCAATGGCCAAGAGCAGCAAGATAATGAAGGAGAAAACAAAGATGAAACTAGTAATGGTAGCCACAAATATAACATCAGTGAAAGCAGCCACAAGGATGAAAGCAGTAAACATGATGATGAGGAAGAAGATAAAAATGATGAGGAAGAAGAATACAGTGAAGAAGGAGGACAACCAAATGAGGAAGACAGCTATCTAAGTGCCCAAGATAGTCCAAGAAAGAGTCATGATAGTCATGACAGTTGTCATGATTGTCTTGACAAAAATCAGTGCATAGAAGACAAAGAGAATAAAAGTGAGGAAGGCACAGAAAAAGCAGAGCAGAGTGAAGGACAAAATGATGACAACATTGCCTTTGAGACTCCCATTATTGCCCCTCTCTCATGCACTTATCACAGAGGGAAAAGGGATGTGTTTGCTTCCTCTAAAAGGCAAAGGGCCATCCCCTTACAAAATACCAAAGCATTGGACAAAGGCAAATAAAAAATGAAGAGTTTTGAGCAAAAGGCACCAGTTAAGAGGAGCAAAAGGATCGAAAAGGCTTCTCAAGGGCCTCTCTTTGTTGATCTAGACAGTGATAATGAGGACCTAGGGATGAGTACAAAATTGCTCCTCTTAGAAAAAGATGCCCAGCTTCAAGGATGGAAAAAAGATTTTGAAAGGACACAAAGGGTCATCTACTATTATAAACAGGAGCACAAACATTTCAAAGAGGTGAATAAGGGCCTTGCCTTGGAGAAAAAAATGGTCAAACACTATGCAAGGAAGAGCATGCTTGCTAATGCCAAATTGAAGCAAGCCCTCCTAGAGCTAGAAGAGCTAAAAAGGCCCAAAGTGCATGAAAGCCTCGGGATCTTGGCTGATGCTTCTCATTAGGTGTCTAAAACCCCTTGAGGGGTCTACACACCAATTTTGAAGAAAATCCAGAAACTTTTTGTTTTTTTTCCAAATTTTGACTCCTAGGAGCGCAACACCCTAGGCGCTACAATTTTTTTTGGGGAATCCTCAGCTGCTAAATTTTACATTTTTGGATTTTTCATGTCACCAGAATTCTACCCACAAAATTTCAGGTCAATTGGATCATTTTTCCCCCTCAAAAGGTCAAAAAACAGCTCAAAAATGACCTTTCTGCCTCCTTTTTAGGCCTGGCGTTGCGCGCTGAGCAGTCATGGGAGATTGGATTTTTGAGCAGGTAAATGGCATCCATTCAGAACAAATCAAGTATTTCTAGAAAGTAAACTCTTCAAGATTTCCAACGCACCATCACGAGGCCAAATCCGATTCCATGAAGGGGTCCAAAACTCAGCTGCAACAGACCCCATTTTTTGCTGATATGGAGCTACGCACAGAGACAACTTTTTGCCAAAAAATCAACAAAAGATATTAATTGATGGAAAATTGGTTTTTTAATATTTTCTTCGAAAAAAAACTCCTGATTTGATTGTGGAGTTATGTTTTTGGTGTGTTTCATTTATTTTCTTATATCTTATGTGTCTTGGGCCTTGCATGGTCATTAAGCACATTTATGACATTTATGGTTGAATTAGGGTTTCCACCTCCTCATTTTCTCCATAAATAGAGCATGAGGCTCTTTTATATTTTTTTGGATCTTGATGACTTATGTTGAAGTAATACATAGTCCCTTGAAGCCTTTGATTAGAACTTGATGTCTTGGAGCTTATGCATGATTTGATTTACTTGTTGATGGAGAAGGATTGTTTGCAGGATCCATAGGCCTGGTTGATGGTGAAGTTTTCTCTTGTTAATGTTTTCTAAGTTTCTCATATGTTTTCCATCCATCTATGCTGCAGTAGGAAAAAAAATTTATACTAAGATATGTTTGTTGATGGCACCTTAGATCTGTTTGTTTCCTTCACTGCCTTAATGTTTTCTTCTGCTAAGATATGTTAGGGAATTCATCTCTTGCTGTCTAATAAGCTTTTGGCTTGTCTATTTTCTTGAATGATTTAGGTCAATTAGTATCAATTATGATTTATGGCTAGCCCTGCATATTGTTACCTCTGAAATACTATGTTCTTGAAATCATCTTTTGAAGCAGCTTTGCCTATAGTTTGTCAAAGAATTTTGTCTTAACCATGCTCTTTGCCTTTACTTAGCTAAAAAATTTTCAAGGAACTTTCATAGCTGTAACTGTGGATGTTATGATTTTCTCTCCTTCTATGGTTATAGTTACTTGTGCATCTTAAATGTTTTTTCTTCTCCTGATGATAAAATCCATGAAAGATGAAATAAGTTTTTGCCTTTCTATGTTTTATCTAAATGTTGTCTTGGTTGATTATCTTCTTTCAGTCTAAAATCAAATGGATTAGGTTTTGCTTAAGCCTTTGACTCTCTTGATATGCTTACAAATCTCCCAAATCCATCAGTTTACAAGTATATAAAGGATTCTATTTCTGCCCTTTATTAGCTTGTTATTCTCAAGTTTAATGTCCACCTCATGATCCTTTCACAACCTTAAAGACCCACCAACCAAGTTAGAATTGCCCTGCAAATACTCTTGAAACCATTGATGAACTCATTCATGACCTTGTTAGACTCCATTGCCCAATGAATTAACAATCTTCCATGTTTTCTATCTAAATCTATCTGAGCATCATACCCAACCAAAAACAATCAAACTACCCTGCACTTAACATATAGCCTAAAATCAACCCTAATTAGCAAACAAGTTCACATCTTTGCACCTACTAGAGAGATCCCTCTCTGAATCCAGGAAGGCTAGGACCTAGGATTCCAAAGCTTGGTTTGATGTTACCCTATACCTTTTTATCTCAATCAATCTAGTAAATTACAGGGAGATAACACACACAAAAATCACAAATACCAAAATATTTTTCACCCAAAAAACCTAAACGCTTTCAAAATATTACCATGGATCACCAACTTGAACCTTATTTCGGATTTGCTGATGGAGCATCGCGATGGTCTCAAAACTTACCTGCAGCCACCGGGGTCATCTACTACCCTGAATGATTGCCGCTATGTTCAAACGGCGTGTGCATCGGGTCAACAACCAACAATCAAGCAGAATATGATGCCGTTATCTGTAGTATCCCAAAATGGGAACTGTCAGCAAGACATGACTAGAAAACGCATTTTCTAGGAATGGATGCTATAGAAATGAAAATCAGAACTTTTATCCCTTATATCTGAGTATCTAAGTCATAAATCCAGGAGGGTATCAAAAATAAATCCTTCTAGGTGGGTTAAACAGATCTCCCACACCTAGTTTCCTTGAAAAGATGCCCCAAAGAGGGACTGCAGCAATATATAAACTCAGTAATGGATATGCAGCCTCAAATAAGCTCATATGACATGTTAGAAACACATATCCATCAATCCAAGCTACAGCAGCAAACTATACTTCATTTTATGAGCCAAAAGTTGGGGAAAAGCAGCAATTTATGCCCTAAAAAGGTTAATTTCAGAGATAAGCGTAAAAAAAAGAGAAATTGAATATGGGATATCGTAGCTTAGGTCATAAGAGACTTACATATCAAATTTTAGCCCAAAAAAATGACTCCAGCTATGTTAAACAGTTCTACCACCCCCGATATAGCTTAAAAATGCGCAATCCCCATGACTTGTGGTATGCAGAAATTTCTGAAGCACAGGCAGCGTGATTTTATGAAGGTGATGGATGAAATATAGTATGTAATTTAGTAAATCATATATATAGCATGGTTTATACAATTTTCAATAGATAAATAGAATAATTACATGAGGAAACCCTCAAGATTGAGGTGCTGCAACAAAAAGATGGGACTGCAAAGCCTGACATTGTTATTTTATTGATGCTACAGTTGATATATATTACACATTAGATCTTGAGCAGATCTGTATACAAAAATATAGATCCAATACAGATCTGTGTACTAGATGGGCTCCTTAATACATTCCCCTTGGGGATTTGAGCAAATCATGAACATCAGTGAGTAGATCTGAGATCTAAGTTGCAGTCCTGCAGTAATATTCAGGAATTCTGCAGTAAATAGAACTAGATGCAAATCAGATCTGAAATGAACATGGATTGGATGGCCAATCCATGGTTCACCACAGTGCAAGGAAAACCCCTCAACACCAAAGATCACTCCTCCAAAACGTTGCTCAAAACCCCTGCAACTTCTCTCTTGCAGATAACACAGTTATGGGAGAGAAAATGCGTTGTTTGCTTCAGTACTAAGTAGGCCTGATGCCTAGATCTAAAAATGCAGCTCCAATGATCCAATACACTCTTCCTGGAGGTTAAAAGACACACTCACTGAGAAGAGGCACTAGATTTTCCTAGACTTGAATAGATCTAGCTTCCACTGCTGCAGCTTACAAAAACAATCAAACCCTCAACAGGATCTGAATTTTGGTTGGAAGATGAAGCTTGGCCCAAGCCTGATAGTGGACAAGATATAACAAGTCTCCTCCAACAGCTACTCAAGAAAAGAGGCGGGATTCCCGACCAGGAACACCCAAGTGCTAAAAAACACTATTCTCAGCTAAACAGCTAGAGAATGAGGTTTGTATAAACAAAAAATACCTTTAGAAATATCAAATGATCAACCCCTCTCTTGGTGTCCTCATCCTTCTTTTATAATGTGGGAGCCTTTCCAAACCCTAAACCACCTTGATGATTTAGCCTCATTCACATGAGTAACCTCCAACATGAACTGCGCTATGCCTTTAGGAGATAAATTGCATGTAGACAACACTGTGGATTTGGTCCTGTTGACCCAGTCAAGTGGCCCAGCCTTGTTCACACTTAAGTGTGTTTATTTAAGTAGCTCATATTCAGCTTGTTTGACATTGAGCATTGATTTATTGTTATTTTTAGGAGTCATTATTGGTCCTCCTTTACAATTTTATTCATAAGTATGAAAAAAAAAACAAAATTGAATATTCCTATTAGCTTGGGCTAATTAGGAATATTACAGTCCCCCCCCTTCAAAATTTTGGTTGTCCTCAAGCAACTGCAAGGTAGAGCAAAATTTCTCCCTCCCTCTTCTTATGGCCTCATCAATGGATCCCACCATGGCTGAAAATGATAGGCAATGAATCTGTCCTCCAATGATTCCCTCCAAAGTGTACGTCATGAAAAAATGGAAGGTACAAGTGGTGATCTCCTTGTTTCTCAATGGCCTCCTCAAGGTAGGAGTGATGAAAACATGGGACGTCTTGTTCCCAATGAGAGACTCCCTCACCCATGCAATCATCCAAATGAAATGAGCCATTCTAGGTAGCTCATCAAAGAAAACTTCAACCCCGAATCTATTCAATGTGTTGGGGCTGAATGGAGAGTTTAGATTTGTCCATCCAAATAGTTTCTCCCTCCATTTATGGTAAGTGTGTGGAGGTTGCTGATATTGAGCTGAAATTTTATGGCCTCCAAGATTGGCCCAAGCTACCCCACAAAATGAATCAACCATGAAGTGCCTCCTCAAATAATGCATGTTCTCCCAATGGCTCCTCCTACATGAAGGAAAGCGGTGTGATATGGAAATCATGGTATGCCCATTGTTTCTCCTGAAACATACATGATGTGAAATAGGGAGAATCATACTCCCAATGGGCATCTTCAACTTCAAGCCCACTCTCCAAACAAAGCTTCCCATGAGAAAAAACATATCAGCAATATATGGAAGCAAAATACAATGAAAACAAGTTGCCAAATGACAACTGGAGAGTGAATCATAGTTCCACTCATGAAACCAGCGTAGGGCATCCTTTGCCTGCATCAAACCAAACAATAACAAGTGCTTTTCCAGCCACTTTTTTTCTTCCACAATCATTTTACTAGATAGCATCATGAAAGTACAAAGTAGTGTCAATGGTGCACACCAAAAATCATGTGGCTTCCCCCACAAACCACCAATGAGATAGCCAATCTCAGTGCTACAAAAGGCTGCAAGTACATCATTATACAATATGAAATAAGGAAAAACTCTTCTTGATACATCATGTTGCTCAAACAAGGAAAATAAGTACAATACGAAATGTGAAATTATACCTCCTCCATCATGCACTTGAGATCTTGAGCTGAAATGGCTCAACTGGAATTTCTCCCTCACCTCCAGAGAGTAGGGAAGTGGCTGTGACCTCCTCTTCATTACCTTCTGGGTTTTTCATCTCTCCATATGCTGAAATATGTCATGCTAGATTCCCTCCCAAGTAAACTCCACCAACTGGAAATATGCATCAAAGTGCATAGAAGAGAAGTCCTCATGTGCTACATGTAGCGGCTTCTCCTTGAGAATAGAAGATCTAGTCAAGAAGATCCTGGCATAGGAATAGATGACCAGATCATCCACTATATATCTATCATCTCCATCCGGGTCATCAAGAATCATGCATGCTCCAAGATCCTTGTAGTACTCTACCAAAAGTCGAGACCTCCAATAGGGATCAATCCTCCTAACAGACAGGACTGGTGATGAAGCTCTCCTCATGCTACTACCTACTACTTTGACATCCCTCATGCCAAAGTCATCCTCCAAACTCCTCACCTCCCTGGAATCCAAGAATGGTGAGTCAAGAGGCAAGATGTCTCTCACTAATTCTAGATTTGGTGGCCTCCCAGGTGGAATGCCTCCATGTAGTGAGACATCAAAATCTGAAGTGGATTTCATGTATGAGTGGATTGATTTTTCCCTCTCTTCTCTACGCAGTGCAGTCTCCTTCCTTTCTGCAGAATTCTTCTAAAATATATAAGGGTGAATTCTCATCATCCCTTGATGCTGATACTTCTCCTCTTCTTCCATGTGTGAGAATGCCTCATCCTCAATGAGAGGCCCTTGATCTTGGTCATCCTTTGAAGAAAAGGACTCCATGTCTTCAAAAATAGAAGAGACCTCTTCAAGAAATGGGGATCTTGCCCTTGGAAAGCTATCTTGCATGTTTTTATCCCCTTTAAAATTATGGAGTGGAGTTGGTTCAATAGGTTTCTCCAACTCATGCAAAGTGTTTGAGTCTTTTCTTTTAACAAAAGATGGTTCACAATTTTCTTTATCAAATCTCCTCATCAATCTTTTAGTGAAATAAACATAAGTTTCTACATTTTCATGAAAAAATCAAGTAGAATCATTAAACCACCAATCATGGGCCATACCTTTGAGGTGAAGCGCTTCTGCTCTAATGGCTTCCTTCTCTGAAACTTGATGTAGCTGAAAATAGGAATCTAGCTCTTCTACCCAAGCTTTTGTTGTGCACCCTTCTGGTCCATCAAAGTGAGATAGGAAGATTCTACCTCTCTTGCTTCTCTTGTGGCTGCTGGATCTTGCCTCCTTGAGTTTGAAAAACCCTTGTATGTCTAAGTGCTCTCTGAATCTCCATGATTGAGATTCATACTCCTGAAGATAGTCACTCAAGGTCTCCTCCCTTGGTGCATCTTCTTCCTCCATCCTTATTGCAGTCAATGTGGGCAATAGGCTACGTTGCGGATCAATATGTGTTGCTGAATGCCCACACCCATCATGTGAATAGCTAGGGCTTGTTTCAAACCCTTCCAGAAATATTCTACACTCCTCCCCTTCCATCTCCTTGAGATCTTCTTTAATACCTTCCAAGGTTTGGAAAGAAGTAGGGAGACCTCCTCTTCCGTCATTCCTCCTTTTCCACTTTCTCTCAACAATAAAGTAGGCATGTTACAACATTGTAGATCAGATTGTGTAGCTGAATTCTCACACACAACATAAGAAGTACCGGGGCTTTCTTCATGAGAAGAACTCCTTGAGGGATTTGCATGTCTTCCCCTCCTCATTTCCCTAATTTATTCCTTCAATTCATGCATGGCTTGAGAGAGTGTTAGGAAAAAGCTTCTCTTTGTCCTCTATGTAATATTTCCTCATTCTTCTTCTTTATTTTTTTGATGGCTAGATCTCACAGGCTGAGCCAGAGATCATGCTTTGATACCACTGTAATGTTCCAAATCTAGAACAACTATCAAGGCATGATTGGAAAACACATTTTCCAGAAATGGCTGCTACAAGAATTGAAACCAAGACCTGGATCCCTTAGAAAAATGTGTCTAACTGCTGAATCCAAGAGGAGGCTCCAAGGAAATCCTTCTAAAGTGGTTAAATAGATCTCCCACTAATAGATGTCCTCAAAAAGTGCCCGATGAGGGACTGCAAAAAATGTAAGCACATATAATGGATCAACAACGTTATTTTATGAGTTGTGAGGCAAGAAGATGTAGAGAGCCAACAAATAATGTTATTATAGCAAAGAAAGTACAAGTTCTTGAGGAAAACTTCACTCAAGAAAGGCAATGCAAGCCTCAACAAGACATGTACATGGGAATGAAGAAACATTGCTGCATATATGAAACCCTTGGCTATGAAAATGCAGTCTATTATGGATAACTGCTGCAAAATGGTGTCAATACATGAATATGAAAATACATGGCTTAAATACAATAGGGGAGAAAAGTTATAACCCTTAGAAGCAATAATACAACAATCCTCCAAGGGATTGGCTGAAATATACAAAATGGCAAAAATGCCGGAGTTGCTGGGCAGCAGCTGCAACTCAGAAAATGGAACTGAATAGAGAAGGCTGAAGATGATAAACAATCTAAAGTAGACCTCCTCCAATGGATCTCCAAAGTGGAAGGCTGATCCTTAAACTTGAGATCTCACCCTCCAATCAACACTGCAAGCCCTCACTGCAAGTGCTCCATGAAAATAACGCAGTCCAAGAGGGTAACTGCATTGTAGGTGGAATGGACTGATTTGGACAAGTGCCAAGATCTGCAAATAAGCTCCAAGGCTTCCAAATTGATCCTCCAAAGGAAAGAAAGACTCTCCCTCTGAAAAAAATCAATGGAATAGGTGTTGTAACTTCTCGCTGCAACACCCTGAAATACATAATTATGTTGTTATAGCAATAATGCTATCTTGGAGGAGGATGCTTGGCCTCAAGCCTAGATGTTAGACAAATCAGTACAACTCCTTCAAGAGGCTTCTCAAGAAAGGAGAAGGATTCCTAAGCAGGAGATCCTTGTGCTAAGCAGCACAACAACTCAGCTAAACAGTCGGGGTTGCAGAAATGTCTAAGCAGACATGAAATCAATAATCATATGCATAATGAAAAATGGCTGCCTTGCCCTCCTTTTAAACACATGAGAGCTCGCTCTCCATGGGTCCCACTCTATTAGGGTTTCCTCCTTCAAATAATATTCCCTCCTCTATCTCTGCGCTGTCCCATAGAGTGCTTTCCACCTCATACCTCTGCGCTGGTTGACTTGGTCAAACCTCTTTGCAAATGTCTCCTTTCACACATGAGGGTGTGAAATCTAGTTCCAAGGCTGATCCCCTTTCATCCTAGAGGGATTTTATCCATGTTTTTATTATGAATGGGTCTCCTCACCCAATTATTCATCTCCTAAGTGAAAATAGACAAAATTAATATTCCAATTTGTTGCGGGAAATTTTTTAAATATTACATTATCGGACTTATGTGCGAGGCCCTCCACCAGGGCATCCGCCATATGCATTTCTACCTAGATTCCCAGTTAGTAGTCTCGCAGTTAAACCAAACATTTGAAACCAGAGATGCAAACATATTTAGAAAATATTTGCGTTCCAGAAGATTAAGCAGATAATTTGATTATATTACATTCTCACATGTATCAAGAATCAAAACCAAATAGATGATCGCATAGCTAACAATATCCTAGACTGGAATGCATCATGAGCAAACCACCATACATAAAAGCCAAAAACATGTATATCTATCAACATAACACAAAATGCATAAACCGAAATAGACACCACACCATGAAGAGCTGCAAAAAATATCTCTCATATATATATCAAAAAATATGTGTATCAGAGTACAAAAATAGTATCGCTGGCCCATTGGCTAGCCCAAAAATACAAAGGTTGTCAAAAATAAGGGAAACATAATCATAATGGGTGCTTTTCCCTGTGTACAAATCTACTCTAGGGGGGTGCCCCCTCAAGAGGAGCACCTGGGCCCACCACTGCTCTTGGTGCCACCATCGGAGCTATTGTCGCCATTGCAATAGCTACTCATCATAGAGTAGACCGGTAGCCCCTCTCGTGGGCCATCACTATCTCTAGCCTTACCTCCTCGAAGTCATCCATAAGATCTCGAGCAAGAATCTCGTGGGTCAAATAGTCCACTCGGCCCCGAAAGTCCTCTAGAGCCTCTATCTGAGCTGTAAGTGTTGTGATGCATGCCTCATCCGCATCTACACAAGCTCTCTCAGCCGCTACCTCAGCTTCACCCATGCTGCTACCCTCACCAGAAGGACTAGCACCATCCCCACTAGGTCTACCGGCACCCCCACCTGGTCCACCTACGACATCACCTCCCCGACCACCAGGCGGTCGTGGTAGAGGGTTGTGACCCACCAGACGGGCCACTGGGCGTCCCACCTCGCCGACATCTGCACGAGCAACAAAAATAATGTCAGTGTCATTGAAAAAAACTCAAGAACACCAAAACTCGAGTAAATGCAGAAATACAACACATACCTGTGGGACCCCAAACATAACCAAAAGGGAGACCAATATCTGGATCACCCTGAAAGTCCATCCCTACGTAAGGTTATGGAAAAAACATCTGCAGATTGGCCTCAAACCAGGCCTCCATAATATCGTTCCAATAACGACCCACCACACCACCACTGCTGCGTGGCATCACCGGATCCCACCTCCTCATGCGTGGCTCCCTCGGCCCCTAATAGGCACAACCACCACGGGCCTCAACAGCATGACCCTCTCATACATAATGCTGCACAAAATTCCAGCGTATGCAAATGATTTGGATCCACGTTGGACCCAGTTTAGTTGCGACACCATACCATCAATGCAGAAATGGGAAAAATCAAAGAAATTCCCGTTCCTCAAATGGCGTAAAACCCGCACCTGTGGACCCGATGCTAGATGAGGCGCAAATGACCCTGCCAGTCACACAATAATGGCCATAGCACACAGCTCGGCCACATCTGTCACTGAGGTGATATTGATGCACCCCTTAGTAAGAGGTGCACCATCGCAATTCCTCCTCCGGAACCTATCCATGTTCACCCATCCAACAGGAAGTGGATACCTCAGCGCCTCTCCCTGAGGCAGTAATATGGTCACAAAGTAAATATCCGTCTTCGGACAAATAATCAAAATTTTCCCCCTCAAAACAAACATGTTGCACCTCCTGTACCAATGTTGTATGATATAACGTAACAGTCAGTCTTGTGACCAAAGGAACTCGTTTTTAGCAAATTTTAGGAGGCCCCACATGGCCAACTGACAGTGTGCCCCAGCATCAACAGCCAGAGTAGTCTGAATCTCGGGCCAATCTCGTTCTCTCCACACCAGCCTACCAAGAAACAAGCACCCATCAATACAAAGGAGAAAAATAATAAGGGACATCAAAAAACCCAAGTTTGTTTTCAAAAACACTGCCCTTGTGTGCCTGTTTCATTCACAGGCGCGCCCTTGCGTGCAAAAAGACAGGAACAATGCACCTTCACGCGGCTATACCTGAGAAATATGCGCAAGGGGGGTGCCTATTTTCCTAGATTGCCCACGCAATCTAGGGCAAAGAGCCCCTTTAAGGCCGTACAAACCTAATTTGTACGGCCCTCGGCGTCACCAAACTAGAAAAATCAAAATGCAGGACGTCATGAGAGTTACCTCGGCATAATATTGCTAATCCCCAGTACACAGGTTGACCGCAACGGCATGAATGGCTCTGCTATCGCCTCTAATCTCCCAAAACTTAGCAAGTACAAATGAATAAGATTAGGGACATAATCCCTTATTTATCGCCCTTTTCTAGAACTTCGAAGGTCCATAATAGGAGATCAGAAGGTCCATTATGCAAACCATAATTTACACCATCATCAGTATACCATGACGAACAAAAGTGATGCCCCACATTTGCTTTCTGAAGAAATATTTTTTCAAGCTCTGACAGGTATGCACCCTTCCATATTCCTTTCCAAGATTCATGTTTTTCAATAATATTGAATGAAAAGAAGATGCTTTCACTTGAGGTAGATGTTTTTACAAGAGGAACCCGCAAACCATTCACAACACCGACCACTAAAATTTCTGGAGCAGGTATCATTCTACCCTCAGCATGATAGAGTCCCAAAAAACTTTGCATATCCTGACATTATTTCTCCATCAGAAATAAACCATAGGGTCCTCATACCTAACCACGTTTATCATCACCTCACCCTGCATATGATAAACGTCCGCGATGGTCGGTAGAGCCTCCCCTCCATGGCGATCGACATCTCAAGTAGACCACACATCACCCCACAAGTGATGCCATGGCCATACCATTTTTAGTCCAGGAAGCACCTCATGCCCATCCATATACCATGAATAAGGTCAAGTTCACCATTTAAGCTAACCCTCTTCCCGGATGATTGGGTTCTACAAGCAGAATGAAAGTGCACCTCCATGCACCACATTTGGCCCACCATACCTCCATCAACATTAACCCATCTGCGACATCTTCCACTTCATCAACCCCGCACATGAGATGAACCAATGGGACCCCTACCCCCAGAAAAACACCATCCTCACACCATCAAGTGAGCAATCCTCTTTCATGTTTTGGGGTACCCATCTCTGTGTTTTGTACAAATCAAAATCCATTATTTTATTCTTTTGGTAAGTGTAAAAATATCACAAACAACGCCCCTCGACTCTTCACCCTCATATTGCACTTTTTCTCCCATGGCAGCAGTCCCCCATCTCCCTTGGTTGAAGTATTTAATACCACCCATGCACGCACCATTACGACAATCATAGCTGGTTCATACCCGCCCTGGAAGTTCTACTGACTCTAGGGACCTTCCCCTCTAGAAATACCTATGACTGTTGCCAAGCTACTCAAATATACTTCAACCTCAGGCCAGTGAATCCCCATCATCCTTTTTTAGTTACTGCTCACCAACATGCCTATGTTAAACCTATTATGGTTCAGTTGAGGCTTCCTTTTTGTCGACATCAACACCTCTTTTCTGAAAAGGAAGCAGTACCTTGGATGACCCCTCCCCATGCAAAGGGGTATCCTCGGGTGGCACTATGGGAGACATCATTGTCCATAGATTTCATCGATCCTCTTGACATTCGAATATAGCAAAAGCTTTCATGTCACAATGGTATCGTACCTTACAACCATTGCACTTTGATCAAGATCTGTCAAAGACCCGTGCCTTTATAAGCATCTCTAACAAAAATGCTTACACAGCAAGGTCCCAACTAGTACATATGCGTACATTGCACAGTGATATGCCATACCAAGATTTTACGCATATGGGTACCACATTCCACCTATCGTCAAAGAAAAAATGCCCAGAGGGTGTTAGCAGTCGTCGTCAACAACCACCAACATCACTACCATAGTAGTGGCATAGACAGGACATGTATCTGTCAATTTTTTTTAACTAGCCATAGCATCGCGAGCATGGGACATGCCTGCCTCATTGAAATTTTGCAAATATGTTGTATATTTTTTCTGCTTGCAGGGGATCCCTTAGGCCATGGTTATCTCGGAAACGGTGCAAGGTGTTGTCTATTCTACACGTAGGCCTCTCTCTCTCTCTCTCTCTCTCTCTCTACGTACGATACAGAAAAGAAACTATAATGTATTTCGGTTATACAGTTCTTCCTAGACCTCACACATTAGGGGGCAACTGTTAACACTGGAAAATCGTACAGCAGAAAATGACATCAATTAATGTCGAGCCCAAGGATTTACAGGATAGGGATACATTATGGAATCAAGAAGTATTTAAAATCTCTAAGGTTTTGAGAAAATAAAATTTGAACTAGTCATCAATGCTCAAATGTGTGCTTTTTCCTTCAAAAAGAGCACCTTCCACGCGCATTGAAGCCTGATAAGTGCACATTCCTGGAAGTAGAAAAAAAGTCACTTTCTGGTACCAAAAGCAAGCAAAGGATAGTTTCTCCTTATGTGAAAGCTACCTAAGGATAGCACCAGTGCTTGCTTAGGCATTATGTGAGCACACAAAAGCATATTTGAGCACACAATGGAATCATACCCCTCCCTTGGGTCACCATCCATCATGTACCAAGGGAAGGAAGCAGGATTTGAAGCTCACCTATATAAACCCACCGAGAGATGAAAAAATGGTGATCACAAATCTGTGCTAGCCAAAGTTTCCCAAGCAACACCAGCATCGTGTGTGACCTAAGGAGCTGAAGCAAGAGAGGACTTGATGGTTGGCCACCCAACATCTTAGTCCACTGCAGCAGAGAGAGAGAGTTAGATTGCGTCAGAAGGCCGAACTTGAAGGACAAACATCCTTGCATCGGGACCTAGAGCCATTGCCTAGGGGCCCTTTGGCAAGTGGGTAAGATTTGTTTTCATTCCAAGCATTCAATAAGAAGAGGCCATCGAGCCATTGTTTACCTTGTTATTGTTTGGAACTCTCTATATAGCTTCTTTTGTGTTTTTAGTTTTTTTTTTTTTTAATAGAGCATATTTTAGTGTATTACTTCCTTCAAATTTTACACTTCTGAGCTCCCCCATATATTGCTTGTTACCTATAGTTTAGAGGGTAGACCACAATCTCTAAACTCGTGCGATTTTGTACACCCGTGTGTCGAATTGTTGGAAAAATACTGAGAGGGGGGGGTGAATCAGTATTTAATGCAGACAATAATTTTTTTTTACTTTTCCTTTCTGAAACCCATACGCTACTTTGTTGAAGCCAACTAGCATATATACGCGGATATCCTTCATAGAACTCGCGTATGTCCAGAGATCTAATTATGCGTTCAATTCTTAACTCAGATCATTTCATTATTCATTCATCAGTTATTTCAGGAAAAAGTAAACAGGTGCAGAAATAACAAAATAATCATCACACATATGCAACACACATGAACACCAGGATTTTTAGGTGGAAACCCAATTCGGGAGAAAACCACCACTGCCGTCGTCTCAGTCTTCAATATTTATTATAAAGAAAAAATTCTTACAATCATGTACTGGTGTAGACTTATACCAGCACGCAGGCACCCACCTGCAGAAGGCTACAACCTTCTCTTGTTTACCAGCCTCACCTGGAAGGGAGCTACAACCCCCTACTCTCGTTTACCAGCCTCACCTGGAAGGGAGCTACTACCCCCTGATATTAGCACCAGCCTCTGCTGACAGAAAGATTCTATTATCAGACTGAAGTCTTCAACCCTCAGATCCACTGCAGACCACGTTTCATCAATTTTCAAATTGGATCAAATAGCTTCAACACAATTCTTCACTGATAAAAAAACATCCCCTTTCATCAGTCAGAACAGTGAAACCACTGTAACTAGAATATCAGAGATAGCCCAGACTTCAGAACAGATATGCAGAATCTCAATTGTCTTTTGTGCAATCATTAATTCAAATACCATACGCGCTTTTCTTTAAACAGAACCGCGTATACACGCGCCTTTACTGAAGTGAACCCGCATATACATTTGTGCAATTTATCAAAAAAACCCTAACAACCCATACGCGCTTTTGTCTGAATGGAGCCGCGTATACACGCACTTTTCACGAGACGAACATGCGTATAGATCTATAAAAGATAAATTTTGCAGATCAGACCAGATCTATGAACTTACCCATATTTCTTCAACTTCTTCAGCAGATTTGCGCCAGGTCTTCATCACTTCTTTTCAGATCATCCAAGAGATTCACTATTTCAAGATCTAGAGATCTTGAACCTTCATTATGTTCATAGATGCCTTTTAGATTCAGATCTATCAATTAAGAGCAGAGGTCAACCATGTAGATATACTTCAGAGTGAAGTATTCATTAAAGCTCAGACATATCCCCCCTTGCACAATGAAATTCTTCTTATATAGATTTAGCCTTTTTCAATACCATGAGTCAAAACCACATTACTTCCGATGGTTTTTCTGGACAGGATCAAATAGACAATCTAGCGCTCAATCCAATGGGTCAATACCATGGTAATGCCCCTTGGTATTCTAAATTTGGAGCACAAAAGACCATACGCGACTTGGCACGTAATTTTCCGCGTGCATATGCGCTTTCTCCTTGACAAACCCGCGTATTCCCTGTAACACACATTTTTCATCATTGCTTTGGTCCTCACTGATATTTCCTTCTCTGGTACTTCTGAGCTACTTGTAGAACATCAGATTTACATCATTAATAAACTCATCAAGCATAAAGAACATCTTCATTAAGTAGGTTGCCATCATCTTAATCAAGTGGGTTGCCATCAAGGACAACACTCAGCATCATATTGCCAACAATCTCCCCCTTTGGATTTGATGGCAACCACGATGGTGTTTGATCACCACAACAGATATATACATTAAGCATAATGATATTCTCCCCTTATTCAAACACCATGTCACTCTCCCCCTTTGACATTAAGGGCAAATGGCGGACCAAAAACCAACACAATGTAGAGAGAAAAGCGCTGTAGATTTGATGTGCACTGAAGTTACCATGCTCCCCCTGAGTTCATGCCGAATCTTCAAACATGTTTTTCAATGAAGTACATGGCTCTATGACATTCCTATCACCAAGGACTCATACTTACATCAAAGATCCAACCAAGTGGATTTACATATGAGACTCAAAGACCCAACCAAGAGGGTTTACACATTAGAACAAGTCCTTACATGACTGAATACTACAATTTTACATCATAGGGTCATCATGACCTTTTCATCAAATTACAAATATGATTTTTCATGACCAATATCAGAAGGACCTCAAGAGAGATGATATTTCAGAATCATAAGCTAACAATGCATAATACCCAGCAAGGCTAATGCTCCCCCTGAACCTGTACATCAGTTTACTCCTTCATATCCCCCTTAGCTTGTGCATCCTGAACACTTTTCAACAGAAGATCATCAAGGCATCTTTACCCAATATCAAAGAATGAGACAGAAATATAAGAGATAAAACTTCACCAGAAATACCATACAGCATCAGAGATATCAAACAGTGTTGCAGATGTGCTGTAAAATGCTGACCCCAACCAAAATTTGTCAGCAACTGACCATACGCGGCTTGCTGTGGATAAACTCGCGTAGATACGCGACTGTCTTTCAGGAAACCCGCGTATCCAATTTGATCTTCTAAATTTAAGCAGTTCTGATTTTCTTCACAGCAGAGACTACTCCCAGCTTCTGTCTGAGATATTCGAACGCTTCTCTGGGTAGAGGTTTGGTAAATATATCAACAACTTGTTCTTTGGAGGGAACATACTCCAACTTCACCTTTTGTTCAAGCACTTGTTCACGTAAGAAGTGATACTTTATTGGAATGTTCTTGGTCTTTGAATGCATAACTGGATTCTTTGAGATACTGATGGCACTTGTATTATCACACATAATGGAGATAGGAGAAGTACATTTGATTTGAAAATCTTGCAGGGTTTGCATCATCCAAAGAAGTTGAGTGCAACAAGACGCGGCAGCCACATATTCTGCTTCTTCTGTAGATAAGGCAATAGAGTTTTGCTTCTTGTTGAACCAAGACACTAACCGGGGTCCCATATAGAATGCACCACCACTAGTGATTTTCCGATCATCGACATTTCCAGCCCAATCTGCATCAGTGTAAGCATGAAGAGTAAGATCAGCATTCTTTGGATACCATAGTCCAAAGTCTTGAGTTCCTTGCAGATATTTGAATATTCTTTTAACTGCCTGAAGGTGAAACTCTTTTGGATTAGCTTGGAATCGTCCAACAATCCCAACTGCATGCATAATGTCCGGTCTAGTCCCAGTGAGATAAAGTAGGCTTCCTATCATTGATCTGTATTCTGGTTGATTCACCGCGGGAGAATCATCATGAGAACTGAGATTACATCCGGTTATCATTGGTGTACTTACAGGTTTACATTCTTCCATGCCATACTTCTTCAGAATTTGCTTAAGATATTTTGCTTGAGATAAGAATATACCAGTTGTAGTTTGATGCACTTGCAAGCCAAGAAAAACTGTTAGTTCTCCAAGTAAGGACATTTCAAATTCTTGCTGCATGACAGAAGCAAATTTCCAACTCATAGATTTTTCATTACTTCCAAAAATGATATCATCAACATATACAACTACAATCAATAGTTTATCATTTTCAGTTTTTGTGTATAAGTTGCTATCAGCAGACCCCTTTGAGAATCCTTGTTGATGAAGATATTTGTCAAGCCGATAATAACACGCCCTTGGAGCTTGTTCGAGACCATATAAAGCCTTTTTAAGTCTACAAACAAGATTTTTGTCATTGCCCAAAATGAATCCTTCTGGTTGTTCTATATAAACTTCTTCTTCTAGATCACCATTGAGAAATGCAGATTTAACATCCATTTGATAAACTTTGATTTGTTGAAAACTTGAAAAATCAAGAAACATTCTTATGGCTTCAAGTCTAGCTACAGGAGCAAAAGTTTCTTCAAAGTCTATACCTTCTTGTTGAGTATAACCCTTGCAAACCAGTCTAGCTTTGTTTCTTATAACATCCCCATTCTCATTTAATTTGTTCTTGAATATCCATTTAGTTCCAATGACATTTTTATCATGTGGTCTTGGTACCAATTCCCAAGTGTGATTCTTTTCAATTTGATCAAGCTCTTCGTTCATGGCTTGAATCCAACATTCATCTTTGCAAGCTTGATTGACATTGTGTGGTTCAATTGTGGATAGAAATGCCAGATAGCTAGAAGATCCCACAAGAGTCCTCCTTGTTTGTACACCTGATTCCTTGTCTCCCAAAATTTGAGATTCAGGGTGATTCTTTTGAACATATCTGGATGGATCCTTTTCAGATAAATCATCTTCAGGTTCTTCATTGGATCCACTGTCGATATTTTATGTAGAAGGACAAAATTCACCATCATCTTCTTCTGTTGCTTGTTTTTCTTCTTTAGGAGCTGCGGGAGACTCATCAATAACAACATCAATACATTCAACAATCTTTCGAAGCCTTTTATTGTAACATTTATATGCTCTGCTTGTAGATGAGTAACCAAGAAGTATCCCTTCATCTGATCTAGGTTCAAAATTGCCAAGCTTTTCATCATTATTTTTGATAAAGCATTTACTTCCAAAAATTCTAAAATGCTTCACAGAGGGAGAATTACCATACCAGAGTTCATATGGAGTTTTGTCACTATTTACCCGAACATGTGCCTTGTTGAGAATGTTTGCTGTTGTATGTGCTGCTTCTCCCCAGAACATGTCAGGAGTTCTAGAGTCATCAAGCATAGCTCTAGCCATTTGTTGAATTATTCTATTCATTCTTTCTTCTACGCCATTTTTTTTTGGAGTGCCTGCTACAGAGAACTATCTTTTTATGCCATGTTGTTCACAAAATTCAAAGAATTCATTTGATGTATATTCTCCTCCTCGATCAGATCTAAGACACTTGATTTTTAGATCTAATTCATTTTCTACCAATGCTTTGAAGATCTGAAATTTTTTAAATGCTTCATCTTTGTGTTTAATGAACCCGATCCAACACATTCTAGAGTAATCATCAATAAATAAGATATAGTATTCTTCCCCACGTGGTGAATTTTTCCTCATAGGTCCACATATGTCAGTATGAATGAGTTCAAGTGGCTTACTTGATGATCCTTCTTTGGCATTAAATTGTACTCTGGTCTGCTTACCGAATTGGCAAGATTTGCATATGATACTCTTTGGTAGAGTAATATTGGGAAGACCACGAACAGCTTGAAGTCTGCTTGCTTTGTTGATTTGAGAGAAGCTTAGATGCCCCAACCTTCTATGCCATAGCCAATTTTCTGAATATTTGCTCAAGTAAAATTCATCTTTGCAGTTCTTCACTACATACAGGTTGCTTGGAGTTCTTTTCCCTTTTGTAATAGTTTTACCTGTATCAAGATCACGAACCACACATTCTTTTGAACTAAAGACAACTTCAGTTCCTTGATCACACATTTGGCTTACACTTAACAGGTTATGTCTTAATCCATCCACATACATGACATAATTAGCCTTCACCTTTTCTTTTAGAAACACAGACCCTTTTCCTTTAATTACAGCAGGAGTATCATTTCCAAATGTAACTTTCTTTTCCTTTTCTAGAGCATTATATGCAAGAAGTTTGCTTTTGTCACCTATCATGTGTCTTGAGCACCCACTATCAATGTACCATTGATTTTCTTCACCTTCTGCAAATAACGCTATCCCACAATTTTCAACCTGTAATTCCTTCTTTTTCCATACTTTGGAACTTGAAGGAAAGTGTTGTTTTGGCTGGACTTTGCTCCTGCATTCAGATTCTTCATGACCAAAGTTATTGCAATAAGCACATTCAACTTCATTTTGAAGAAGAGAAAAGTTGTTATAGGTGTTCTTCTTTGGTTCAATATCCATCATTTTCTTTCTTGCTTCTCTTGTCATGATGGTTTTATATGCAACACATTGAACAGCTTTATGACCAAAATTGTGTCATGAGAAACATTGTCCATTGAAGTAGAAATTTCTGCGATCATGAAATCTTCTATTTGAATTTACCTGTTGATTGTTGCTTCTTTGAGAGATATCCATATTAGTGTTCCTTGTATTGTGATTATCATGCTTTACCTGTAAAGATTCTTTATTCCCTTGCTGAGTGGCTGAATGTAGTAAACCAGTTGTAGCTGCTTTTAGATAATTTGGTGCTGAAGCCTGAGAAGATTCTCCGGTATATCCAAGACCTGTATTAATAAGGGGAGAACATTGAACCTTGATAATCTCATCTAAGGTTTCAGATCCTTTAGCAAATCTAAGATTCAGAGTCTTTACTTTCTCAAGTTCTTTTCTTAGACTTACTACTTCACATTCTAATTTTTCATTATGTTTCTTTGCTTCTTCATTCTGCCTTTTCAGAGTCTGTATGATTATTTTACTTTCTTCCAAGCATATTTTGAGTTGATTGTTTTGATCAAGAAAATCATTGTCATCTAGAGCATCCATAAAAGCATCCTTATCGTCTCTAGAATTATTTTCAAATGCCATGAGAAGTCTAAGATCTTGTTCACATTCTTCCTCACTATCAGATAACCCATCACTGTCTTCATTTATATAGTAGCTTTTCTTAGTGCTAGATCGGTTCTTATTCCTTCTTGCAGATGTTCATTTATAAGGACATTTTGCAGCATAATGACCAACTCTTCCACAATTAAAACATTTGAAAGGAATCTTACCTTTGAATCTTCCGGTTCCTAGTTGGAGTCTTCTCACAAAGTTTGCCTCATCTTCTTCTGAGATATATCCTGACCCTTCCGGTTTTTGAACTTCTTTCCCTTTTGTAGAAGCTTTAAAAACAACTTCTTTGACTTCAGATGGTCCTCCTCTCCTCATTTCATATGCAGTCAATATGCCATGAAGTTGCACCACGGAAAGATTTTGAATATCCTGTTTTTCTTCAAGGGCAGAAACTTTTGATTCAAATTTTTCCGTTAGCGATCGTAAAATTTTCTCAACCAAAGTAGTGTCGGATATTGTTTCACCCATATTTCTCATACGATTTACAACATCATCAATACGTAAAAAGAAACTGGCAATACTCTCATCACTATGCATCTTTAAATTTTCATATTCAATTATGAGAGTTTGGAGTTTTGCACTTTTTACCTTTGCGTCGCCTTCATAACTTAGAATGATTTTGTCCCATATTTCCTTTGCTGTATTCAGCTGCATGACTTTGAAAAATTCTGATTCAGTTAGACTTCCTGTTATAGCATTGATCGCTTTTGCGTTTGATTCATAATTCTTCCTTTCAGTTGGATTTGTTGGTGTAGCGGCTGGATATTGATATCCTTGTTCAACAATGGCCCATACATCAGCTCCCATAGACTGAAGATAGGATCTCATCCTCACTTTCCAGAAGATTAAATTGCTTCCGTTGAAGAGCAGGGGCTTGATAGATGTTGTTCCCTCATGATTGCTCATCTTGCTTGATCTTCCTTCTAGCGGCTAAGCTTTTTTAGAAGGACCTGATCTGATACCAATTGTTGGAAAAATACTGAGAAGGGGGGGTGAATCATTATTTAATGCAGACAATAAAAAAATTTTACTTTTCCTTTCTAAAACCCATACGCTACTTTGTTGAAGCCAACTAGCGTATATACGCGGATATCCTTCATAGAACTTGCGTATGTCCAGAGATCTAATTATGCATTCAATTCTTAACTCAAATCATTGCATTATTCATTCATCAGTTATTTCAGGAAACAGTAAACAGGTGCAGAAAGAACAGAATAATCATCACACACAGGCAACACACATGAACGCCAGGATTTTTAGGTGGAAACCCAATTCGGGAGAAAACCACCGCTGCCGTTGTCTCAGTCTTCAATATTTATTATAAAGAAAAACTTCTTACAATCATGTACTGGTGCAGACTTATACCAGCATGCAGGCACCCACCTGTAGAAGGCTACAACCTTCTCTCGTTTACCAGCCTCACCTGGAAGGGAGCTACAACCCCCTACTCTTGTTTACCAGCCTCACCTGGAAGGGAGCTACTACCCCCTGATATTAGCACCAGCCTCTGCTGACAGAAAGCTTCTATTATCAGACTGAAGTCTTCAACCCTCAGATCCATTGCAGACCACGTTTCATCAATTTTCAAACTGGATCAAATAGCTTCAACACAATTCTTCACTTATCAACAAACATCCCCTTTCATCAGTCAGAACAGTGAAACCACTGTAACCAGAATATCAGAGATAGCCCAGACTTCAGAACAGATATGCAGAATCTCAATTGTCTTTTGTGCAATAATTAATTCAAATACCATACGCGCTTTTCTTTAAACAGAACCGCATATGCACGCGCCTTTACTGAAGTGAACCCGCGTATACATTTGTGCAATTTATCAAAAAAACCCTAACAGCCCATACGCGCTTTTTTCTGAATGGAGCCGCGTATACACACGCTTTTCACGAGACGAACATGCGTATAGATCTATAAAAGATAAATTTTGCAGATTAGACCAGATCTATGAACTTACCCAGATTTCTTCAACTTCTTCAACAGATTTGCGCCAGGTCTTCATCACTTCTTTTCAGATCATCCAAGAGATTCACTATTTCAAGATCTAGAGATCTTGAACCTTCATTATGTTCATAGATGTCTTTTAGATTCAGATCTATCAATTAAGAGCAGAGGTCAACCATGCAAATATACTTCAGAGTGAATTATTCATTAAAGCTCAGACATATCCCCCCTTGCACAATGAAATTATTCTCCTTATATAGATTTTGCCTTTTTCAATACCATGAGTCAAAACCACATTACTTCCGATGGTTTTTCTGGACGGGATCAAATAGAAAATCCAGCGCTCAATACCATGGTAATGCCCCTTGGTATTCTAAATTTGGAGCGCAAAAGACCATACGCGACTTGGCATGTAATTTTCCGCATGCATACATGCTTTCTCCTTGACAAACCCGCGTATTCCCTGTAACACACATTTTTCATCATTGCTTTGGCCCTCACTGATATTTCCTTCTCTGGTACTTCTGAGCTACTTGTAGAACATCAGATTTACATCATTAATAAACTCATAAAGCATCAAGAACATCTTCATTAAGTAGGTTGCCATCATCTTCATCAAGTGGGTTGCCATCAAGGACAACACTCAGCATTATATTGCCAACAAAAAAAACTATTTCAATATTTGGGCATAGATACCATGAGTCTTTTCCATTTTCACCCACTATTACAATACCTATCTAAGGGAACCTTTTTATCAACAAGGAGTTTGTCCCTCCTTTGGAGAGGTGTGCCATGCCTTTTTCATTTTATGCCACTTTTCAACCTAGAGTGCCCTAAAATTGCAAAGGAGTAGCTTGGCCTCTAGGAAGTTGACCAACTAGTTTCTAGAAGATTCTACTTTAATATTGAAATTTGAAAACAAACGTAAAGGGAAATTTCATCTAGTTCAAAAGAATATTTCATCATTTGTTGCCCTAAACTTACTTTCACCAATTTGTTACCTACACTATCTCACTATTTCATGGTTGAACATATTTAGTTCTGAGGGCATATTAGTTAGTTCTTTGTTACATATTGTTAATCTCTTGTTCAAGAAAAAACTAATTAGTTCTAGGTTTCTCCAAAACTACTATATTACATCAAGGTACATAACAAAATTTGTTATTGCAATATATAGCATATGGATGATATTTCATGGAAAAAATAGTTTATTGAACATTACTTCTAGTTCATATTTTTATTGATTTCATTCAAGAAGAAAACCACAACCTTGAATCCTCTTATCCAGGACCAGTATTGGGAGGATACGTGACATGTTTGCATAGATGGTAGCCTCCTATAGAACCATATAAATGAGCTTGCAAAGAGCTTTCTATTTTTGATGAAGCTAGTATCATCTTCATGCATGATCAATCCTTATGGATAATATTAACCAAAACCAACTAATGTTATATGACTTAACCTAGGAATGAATAGAAATTGCATGCATAATCAATCTACATGGGTAAAGTTGGAAAAAACCATAAATTCATGTTTCTTAGCCTAGGAATAAATTTTTATTGCATGATTTTAAGCCTGATTGATGTTTGACGAAAATGTTGACCTATTTATGATAGAAATTCTAGAATAATGCAAGAAAGGGGCCATAGAGATATGGTTTTAAGGCTTTTTGTAATAATGGAACCAATTGTCTATATATTGGTGACACACTTATAAAGTTTCGTAGTTCATGGATTGCAGCATTCATTATTGATTAAGTGAATTGTAGGGCAGGTATTATTAGTGTGACAATCACATTCTACGGCCACAAGAGTGACACCTGCAATTTACCTTAGACCTGGAATGGTTATAAGAAGAGGATCTTAGCTAGGTGATTCATCTCATTGTAAATGTGGATGCACCATAGTAGGGAGTTTGGCTTCCAATAGTCTAGATGATCCTGTGGATGCTCATACAAAACTACAATGTTGTCAACCAAAATTTTAGGTGGTCACGCATATGGATTAGTGGAAATAAATTTATTCTCTACCTAGTCTAATATTCATTTGAAATTGTGTTTATTAACTCATGTTCTTCTGTAAAAGACAAGCTAAAGTTTGGTACATGGTGTCTCTCATGGTATTTTACTCTAATTGTGTCTACTAGATGCTACCTTTATCGACTAATAAAATAAACTGAAGTTACTTATAATTGTATTTCTTAACTTATTTTCATGAATATTAATTGAGATGTGAGGACTAACCAATCTCAACTAATAGAAGTTGCACTTACTACATGATTCATGGGGCAGGTTTGCAGGCGAGATGTTTATTTGATCCGATTCTGATGTTTTATATTAAAAGTAAAGATGAAGGACAGGTAATATGCACAAAAAATTGTCTCACAAGAAACATAAATGTCTCATGAAATGAATTATATTTAGGTTTTCCCAAGTAAAAAACAAGTATTTTATCTAACAAAGAAACTTACAATCATGTTCTATGCACTAGAAGATATTTAAGATTCTCTAAATAGCTAGAGAGGATATGAAACACCATGCATGATTTTTTTTATAGGGATGATCTCTAGCTAAGATCCATAATAGAGAAGCATTGAAATATTACTCCATAAAAATCACCCCAGCCTTGCACCTACCCTTAACTGCATTGTTTAGAAGACAATGGTGTTAGCACAAGGAGAAAGTCTGCCAGGTTTTGTAACTGGGTCATTGTTATAAGCACTCCAACTTGTTCTTGGAACACAACTTAATGGACAACATAGTTTCAATTCTTCCAAATGTGTTTAGAAAAAAATAATTTTACTATGAGGATATATTATGAGTGGTAGATGAAAAAATATTAAATGGATGATACATGAAGAAACTAGAAATAAGATCATAAAAAGATAAATAAACAAAGCACCATAGAAACATTACATCGATCAACATGAGTCTTGGTTAATGGCTTCCTACAACAGTGAAAATGGTTGATTCATTTGATTTGGTAATACATCTTCTTCATTAGATTAATAAAGAGTGGTGTTGCATTTCAAAAGAAACGAGTAATTTTGTTTCATCGGTCAAAATATGGGATGAAATTAGAATAGAAATCATTTTTTAGAAAAGATAAATGATATCAAATAATATTTTAAAATACATTATATTAATTATGTCTTATTTAATTTATTATGTCCTTGCTATAATGTTATTATATGATAGTGGAAATTCTTTTGCACTTCAGTGTCCACTATTGTTTTCTCTTCTATTTTTGTACAAATTAGTGTTTTTAAAGCCTTGAAACTATTACATTGTAGTTTAGTTTATTGATGAATTTAAGTGCATTTTCATATTGATAATGTGACCAAACACAACTGCCATTAGGGAAGGGTTAGTGAAACATTAACAATTTATTGTTGAACTTCAGGTTGACATATCACCAACTAAAGTAGAGCGTAGGTAAAATCTCTAACAAAATAAACTCTTGGAACCTCTTATGTAGAAACAAACACCCATTTACATTTTTGTTTGCATTTTCTTCTCATGTAAAGTAACAGATGATCATAAAAAAATGGATTTAACATATATCAGATACCATGAATACAGAACAAAATATATCAACACCCAGAAGCGTGAATTTTTTTAAGTTCACAAAGATGAGGATTGATAAGTTTTTTTAAATCATTGATACATTAATTTGTGATTGTAATTCCAACCATCTCTTTTTCAAGGTTATTGGATTTGTCATTTATGCCTTGGTTTCTTATTGTGATGTAGGTTAAAGGATAAATATGACCCATCAGACCTAGAAGCTATCATACAAAGGTTAACCTCCTACCCTCTCTTTTGTATGGATTTATGGTGTATCATATAATTAAAATCCATATTATCGTTATGTTTTCACAATAAGTAATTTTGTATTTTGGTGGTTGATAGAAATTATTCTTGATGTTGCAAGAGAAATGAAAACACAAAAGCACCAACAAAGGATTTTCTCTTTGACGAAGACCTACATAATGGAACCCTAGATTTGTGAGATAATTTATTTTGTATAACAGAATGATTACTTTTTTAATGGAAATATTAAAATTATTTTCTTTATTCTTTCTCTGATATTTGTTGGTTTTTAATTCAAAGGTCCAAGTTCTACTAGTTCTATACCATTAGCTTCAAAAGGTGGTCAAGGGAATGATCACAATTCTGATGATGATGTTGAGTTTAGTGGCAATGATCTTATTTCTAGTGCTCCTAAGGCTCCTCTTGTGAGTTCTGATCCAAGTCGAGTGAAAAATGATATAAAACGTTGATAGGCTCTTATTAACAAATTGTATATAGAGAAAGGTATAGAAGAAAACATTCTTGGTAGTTCTGAAGCAAGACATGAAGTTTGAAGCAGACAAATATATTAGTGGTTCATTTGGTGTTTTAATTGTGATTGACAAAAATACTGTGAAGGTCCTTGAAATTGATTCGAACATTGATAATAAGATTGCTCTGAACACGTTTTAGCTTTGGAAACACATGCTTTTCTTCATTTACAAGGTTTCCCAAATACAAAAAACACGACTTTTACATAGTAGGAGAGAGCTATGGAGGTGACTAAATTTAGCTTTAAATGGCCAATTAAATTTCACACAGCATATCCATCAAATTTCCAATAACTCACTATAATTTGGCTATAATTTGATGTAGGAAATTATGTGCTAGAAATTACAAAAATCATTTATGATTTCACCAATAGTACACGTCCTCAAACAATTTGATATTTTCTATCTAGTGTTTTTTTGAATTATGAGTCAATCCCTTAAGTTTGGGGAAATCCTCTAAGTTCTTTGTATAGCCCTAAGTTTACCAGTAAGTTGGCAGGTTTTTCATTTTCTATTTATCTCCATGGAAACCTTTTCCAACCTTGAAAATGCTCTCAAGAGGGTTCAAGGTAACTATTGTTATTTATATCGAGTTGTGCATGGAGATTGTTTTGACATAAGACGAATACATCATAATTAATCGTATCATTATTTCATATTTGATTTGGAATATTGCACCAACATATCTATAAAAAATGTGACTTCTGAAGCATAGTATTATGTTTGTAGAGGAAAAATAATGTGCCAAAATTTTCAGTAACTTTGAAGTTTTATGCTATTCATTGAATGCGGAATTGGTGAATGTTGATTAAAAATAGACGAAATTACAAGTTTTTCATGACTTGATAACGTCAAAATGATATAGATATTGGAAAAAAACTATTGAAACAATAAGGTTCAAATATGTGGAACTTTGCATCGAAATGAGGAATGGAAGGTCTCTAAAGGATGGTCTTATTTAGTATCATATTATATGCCAACAAGTTATTTTCAATTCATTGGACGATGTTATCAAGTATTTTCTCCATCTGTCTACTAAGAACATTGAACAAGCTCAAGCACAAGCTTCCAGGATTGTATTTGATGTCGAGGACTTAGAGGCAAAGAAGAGGCTAGAGGACTAGATGCTCAGTTGTGTCGGTGGAGAGAAAGGGAAAGACATGTCTGACTAGGTGCTTGGTACACCCTGACTTAAGTTTCTCTCGGAAAAATATAGGACTATATTCGAAATACTTTGCAAAAATTCGAAGTTGGAAGCATTATACATGGTAAGAACTAGTAAAATTTATTTTTGCTGGAATATACTAAAAAGATTTGTATATTTAAGCTTATATGGAACTCATTTAATTGTAAAGAAATGCAACATTTGTGTTTACTTCAAGTTTCATGATGTTCTAAATTTAGAGATGAATCAGTGATTTATTTTACATTTAATGAGAAATCTATGTTTTTTTAGTGTATCCGTAGAAATAAGGTATTGTATAAAGTTTCAAATTGTGACATAATCCACTACAAGAAAAAAGGACATTGTTGAGGGTCATGCTTGTGATAGAACTTTAAGGTCCGTCACAAATGTCACATATGGTGACGGTCCTTTAAAAAGCGTCAATGTAAGTGTATATAGTGATGGTCCTGTAAGGTCAGTCACCAAAGCCATTTTCAATGACACTTTTGATGAGGGTCGTTAAAGGCCCATCACTAATTCTCTCTTTGGTGACACTTCCAATGACAAACTTTCAATGACCCTCACCGATACTATTTTTGTTACTTTTGGTGATGGTCAAAAAATGTTCGTCACCATTGATCATTCCAATGAGTTTTTGATGACGTTATGTTCTTGTTAATATATATTTTGTAAAAAGAGAACAATTTAATACCATTATTGTGGAGTATTTTTATAATATGTCTAAGGCCATAGTGGTTAGATTCAGTCAATTTTTTAAGAAGTAATTAGTGTGTATCATTTCCCTCAAGTAATGACTAGTCGAATATGTTATTCATTAGTAATTTTTTTCCTTTATAGATGACTAAATGTCTATCCTAGATTTCTAGAAACAAAATTCATGAATATTGTGAGTTCTAGAAATCTCACTGCCTTCATTATCCTTAGGATAAAATTTTCACTATTCTACTATTCTGTCAGAGCATAGCCACCCCATCACTCCCAAAAGACCAAATTATGGACTTATGCCACTCATTATCACTATGTTTGTAACCTCTGACCTTACCACTCTATTTTTGTTTTCCTAACCCTTCTGTTTACACCTTGGAGTGCCAAGTAGCCTAACCTTTTCCCCTATCCACCGAGTGCCTTAAGCAGTGGTGGTTTAAAATACCTTTCTAGGCTCTTTAGACAAATCAAAGTCATCAGTGTTTTAGATACACAATACATAAAGGTTGGTTAAAACTCTATTTTACACTCCAAAACCCTAATTCAAGTTTTCAGCCAAAGACCAAGTCCAAAAAGCATCTCAATAGGTCATGTAGGGTCTCCTAGGTTATTCATTGTTTTGGTTTTCTAAACTCACTGTTTTACATTTGCCCAAAGATGAAATTAAATGAAAAGGGCCATCACCCAAAGCAAGGGTGAGCTTATGATTTTCCGAAAGGTATCAGAGGCCTCCAAAAGGACCTCCTTGATCAAAGCATTAAGTCTGCAAAAGGACAGTTGCCTATCTTAAAAAATTTCTGTAGGAATGGTTTATAATGGTTATTAGCAGAAGAGAGGCAAGGTGAGAAGCCAAAATCCCCAAGGACATTCACAGCAGAAGAGAAACAGCATGCCTAAGTTAACAAAGAGTATCAGTGGTTTTATGACTGTTTGGAAAAACTGGTGTTGCCCAGAAAAGAGCCCATGCAAAGGGTCATGAAGATAGAGGTGTTGGGCCGTTAATATGCCATTATTATTATCACTTGTGAACGCTTATTCCACCCATTTCTACCATTCTTCATCACGTCATTTATTATAATTTATTATTTAAATCAATTTTATAAATGATTTATGCTCTTATGGATGAATATTATTTATCTTCCTTTATTTCTAATAAATTGATGATTATGAATTATTTTATCAATGATGGTTTTAATAAGTTGGTTATAACATTATTCACCATTTTTAGCCTCCAAGATAATTTCCAGATTGAAGATTTGATCATTAAAAGTGCCCACTCAGAAATGCGTTGGAATAAGGAGTGACAGTTTTGCGGTTGAAATTCTGAGCAAATGAAGATGAATCTGGAGAATCCGGAACATGGGTTTTGTTCAGAACGGACCCAATTAACTTTAACAAAGAACGGTTTGCCCAAATTCGGCTTGTACTGAGAGAAACGCAGGGTTCTTTGAGCACGATTTTCTCAGATCTGTGGTTGCGGCCGTCCTCCAAATCTCAGCTGCAAAGCCAAATTCGCCTTGTTCTTGTTGATCAAATGGTTAGAAGCAATCCAATTTTGTAATGTAAATCATGCTGTACTTATCTTTATTGTAACTTCTCTCTGATCTCTCTCTATTTAAATGAAAACAAAGATCAGAGATGGGGATGATTAGGGATGGAGAGACTTTTCTTATTGTAATTTGCAGAATTGTGCATCGGCTCTTGTTAAGAGAGTGTGAGCTGTTTGTAAACATTATTAATGCCTGATTAATAAAAGAGTTCACTGTTGTTCCATTTCTCAAGCGCTGGAGTAAAGCACAGCAACGCTTCACCGGTGGTTGAGGGCCCGGCCCTGGTGGAGCGATCTGCTGTTTGTATTTCTACTAGTTTATTTCTGTTGTGTGAAGTTCGTTTATTACAATTAAAGAATTGAGTTATTGCTAATTGGATCAAATACAGAGTCATTGTTATTCCATTCTTTACAAGAAGCATGATTCATGATTTAATTGTTATAAAATGTTGTTTTTCTGTATCTAATTCCAGTTGTTGTTCCTTTTGTTTATGAATTACGATAGTTGATTGTTGCATGGCTGTCGACAGGATTAAAGAGTAGAAATCTAGTTTGCTTGGTTATGAATTGAATTCACCGTTTATTTTACGCCTCGCTATTCAATTCCCCGTTCATTGCTTTGAGATCATGGTTCTTCTCAGCTTGCGTTTTAGATTTCATTTCCTTTGAGTTGTTTTCACTTGCTTTGAGATCTCTCTTAAACTCGGAGGGCAGAGCTAATCATCTGTGTCCCTCGTATTTGGTCATCTCACACGACCTGTGGTGAGTTATTACTACTACATCCCCAATCGATGTCTGCAGCACAGAGCAGGCTTCTTTACATTTCTCGTCATTCGTAATTAGATTTCCTTTTCGCGCATTTCTTTTCAAGCATTTATTATTTCTCGCATTTTATTTCTCTATACTACACTTACAACATTACTCTTGAGTAAATAGCCGCCTCAGACTGAGTACACTCTTGAAACAAAAAGTCGTCCGTGGGTTGACAATTAATGTGAGGTAATTAGGAGTTACAAAGACACCTTTTTATCGCTCCACATTTTGGCGCCGTTGCCGGGGAGAGTGTAGCCATTTCTAAAGAGTAGTGTGAATCTGATGAGTGCCTGCTAAGGAAGAGTTGGATCTTAAAAACGGAAGGTAAGAACCTACGTGCGGAGCATGTAAAAGCCCTGCTCCACTGTCCGCTTTCCTAACAGATTTGTTGTTGCTTTGTTGGGTAGAAATAGATGTTTGAATTTTTGTGTGAATGATTAGGAAAAAGATAGAAATTTTTAAAAAAATGGATCACATGATCTCATGCAAGTGGTGATGTAAGCACCACCCATTTCACTAACCGATTGACAGAAACATTTGAAGAAGGAGCCTCGAAGAAACACATGAAAAACATCTTATATTATGGTAAGAAATGGCTCACGTTTCTACTTTTGAATTTCCTATCAAAGATCTAGGTGGAGTGACACAAATGCACATAATTCCCCCATCTTTACCAAATTTTCATGGTTTAGCAAATGAAGATCCAGATACATTCTTATTTGAGTTCGAAATACTTTGTAGAGGATGTGATTATTACACTAACGATCAAAGGTTGAAAGTGTTTCCTCTTACTCTAAAAGGAGCAGCTCTCCGATGGTTCATGAGCCTAGGTGGGAATTGCATCCAATCATGGGAGGACATGAAGAACATATTCTTCAAGAAGTACCAAGACTATTGCAAATTGATTAGGAAAAAGATAGAAATTTTTAAAAAATGGATCACATGATCTCATGCAAGTGGTGATGTAAGCACCACCCATTTCACTAACCGATTGACAGGAACATTTGAAGAAGGAGCCTCGAAGAAACACATGAAAAACATCTTATATTATGGTAAGAAATGGCTCACGTTTCTACTTTGAATTTCCTATCAAAGATCTAGGAGGAGTGACACAAATGCACATAATTCCCCCATCTTTACCAAATTTTCATGGTTTAGCAAATGAAGATCCAGATACATTCTTATTTGAGTTCGAAATACTTTGTAGAGGATATGATTATTACACTAATGATCAAAGGTTGAAAGTGTTTCCTCTTACTCTAAAAGGAGCAGCTCTCCGATGGTTCATGAGCCTAAGTGGGAATTGCATCCAATCATGGGAGGACATGAAGAACATATTCTTGAAGAAGTACCAAGACTATTGCAAATCCAATGAAGATATTTTCAGTATGATACAAGGGGAAGATGAAAGTTTGGAGGACTATGTAGATCGATTTCAATACAACCTTCAAAAATCAAAATATAAGCATTTGGAGAAAGAGATCTTAAAAACACTCATTCTTAAAGGAATCAAAAATGAATTTTTAGAACTCTTAAATCTGATAGGAAAAGGTGATGTTTTTCAGTTATCATATGATGATGTTTGTGAGTTGTGCATAAGGTATTCAAGAGGAATCTCCAAGGTTGGTAAGAATTCTAGAGATGTTTGTTCTTTGTTTTCCAAATCTGCTACAAGAATATGAGACATAAGAGCTGAAATCAATGATTTATTTGAAAATTTTAAAGTTGATTTTATTAGCTCTCTAAGCTCAAAATTGGATGTTTTGCAGGTTCATAAAAATGAAGAATTTGATGAAGTGTTTTGCACTCATGACCAAGAGGAGCATCCCATAGATACTCACTCTTCCTTATCTAGGAAGGAAGTAGCATATCAAAGAGATAAGGAAGCTACAACAAGGTCAACATGTATGGTTCAAAACACTTCTTCTCCATTCTCTTACTTGCATAATCCATTATGGAATACTCATGTTCTAGGGCAGCCATGTCAATTTCAATATAGCCACCAATCTTATCTACAAGTTTGGCATGGTTCACCTTATGATTGCATGACTACTCTCCCTCATCTTGTAGCACAAGCACATTCTCCATATTCTCCACTAGCTCTTCCACAATATCTTCCTTGCCCATCAAAACCATTCACACAACCCAATCAACCACATCATCAAAATGCTCCATTCCTTACACATTTTCCTGCTCAACTAATTCCACACCCTCACCATAATAAACCAGTACAACATACTTACAATGTTGAACTGCCAAATTTACCCACCCTTCCCACCCATTCTATCTCACATGTGTTATTAGAGAAAACTTACAATGAGATTCAGACTGTTTCAAATTCAAAAATTGTAGAAGCTATGGAAGCAAATGAGGTTTCTTCTAGGTTGCACCAACAAACCATTTTAAAAGCTCAAGAACTTCATGGTATGATGGGAAATCAAGAAAGTAACGGATATATTGAAGATTGGTTTCACTCCATCACGTGTTTGCACCATCACTCTATGCTTCAACAATTTTTGATACCATTTTTTCAAGGGAAGTTGGCTTCTCATACCCTAATTTTCATTAATATGCATTTTTCAAATTTGGGTATGTGTATACATGAAGCCTTATTTCAAAAATGGCTCCACTGGAAGTACTCATATACGTAGTCATATTCATTTTTCAAATCAAAATAGGTTAGTATAAAACATAAAATAAATAAGGGAATAAATAAATGCATTTTGTTTTTTATGTAAAACTAGTTTTTTTTTTGTTGCAACATGCTATGCAAATCAATATTGGTGATAATTTTTTTAATTCATTTGTGTATGTAGATGACTTATAATGGAAATAATAGCTCTACAAACACTCATATTCATTTTTTATCACCAATTTGAAAAAATGCTTGAATATCATTTTTTTGGCTTGCGGGCTTGATAAACTTTCTGGAAAAACAGTCGGGACAGTCATGTTTTGAGGGACCAAAAATAAATATTTTTAAAACCTGTTTCTACCCTAGATAGCCCTTGATGTCTACTTTCTAACCCAATTTGAATCAGTCAATTTGGATTTGAAACGAAAAAGTTAGAACCAAAACATTGACTGGATGTCTAGCGGGCAGCTCAGGAACAGAGTTGGGACAGTCAGTTTTTGGAGGCCTAAATGACCATATTTTTAAAACCTGTTTCTACCCTAGATATCCCTTGATGTCTACTTTCTAACCCAATTTGAATCAGTCAATTTGGATTCGAAACGAAAAAGTTAGAACCAAAACATTGACCGGATGTCTAGCGGGCAGCTCAGGAACAGAGTTGGGACAGTCAGTTTTTGGAGGCCTAAATGAATGAATTTTTAAAACCTGTTTCTATGGTAGATTCCCCTATGAATCTAGTTTCCAATGCAATTGGAATCACTCATTTTTGATATCGTATGGGGAAGTTATGATCAAAATACTGACTGTCTATCGTAAATTAGCACCCTTAAAACTCTGTTTTTCCGGATGTTCCTTACAGTATTTGACCTATCAATTCTTCTTGTCTTCAAAACCTGTTTCTATTGGAAATAAATAAATGAATCTACTTTCATTTCCAATTTGAATCATTTGAATCCGACATCAAACGAAGAATCTATGCTTGAAATATCAATCGTTGGTCTAGATGGGGTAAGCGAAAATGACTCTGTTATGCAGGTTGTTCTAAGTAAAATTGACATATCATATCATTGAATTTTTAAAACCTGTTGCTATTGGAGATTAACCTTTGAATTAGCTCTCATTTGGCTTTTGAATCACTCAATTTGGACAAAAAACAAAGAAGTTGTGACTAAAACACTGCAGGTTAGCATGATTGGCCACTGCTCTCCCGCAGGTAACAAATATATTTTACTTTGTTATTTTCTCCGTGGATTTGTTCTACAGAGTAACTACTTGTTAGTTTTTTTGCATAATTCTTGGATTAGGGGAGCCCGCGCACCTCTCTTTCTCCATGACTTAATGTTTTCTTGCAGGCAGACACTCGTTTTTTGCAGGTCTTGGGAAAATAAAGAAGGTCAATTTATGGACGAGTGATTCTTGAAACAAATTTTAATAAAACAAAGGAATTTCATCCAACTCATTACCCAACGGATTCATAATAGAACAAATGAAGAATTGATTTCCATTTTAAGATTCATGTCATGTCTTTGCTGCCAAAACATTTTTCGAATAAATCATTTTTTTGACATAACATCATAGCTGTTGTAACTTAATTTATTTATTTACATATTGTTTTTGTTGTTTTTTTTTCTAATTTCTCTTATATTTTGTGTTTCAGGTATTGCTTCATTCAAAGTGTAACTCATCCTCAGCATCAATACCGTGAACAGCTAATTTGTTTTTTTTTGCATGTTTGCATTGTATGACTGTCCATTTTGCTTTTCCTTTTCCAAAGGAACGGCACTTGCGCTTTTGCTGTTCCTTTTTCCAAAGGAACGACATTTGCATTTTCACATTTTTTTTGTGTGTATTTTTTCTTTTTGGTGTGCATTTCCTTTGTTGTTCCCTACAAGGAACAACACTTTTTTTGAGTGTTTTTACTGTTCCTTTTTCCAAAGGAACGACATTTGCATTTTCACACTTTTTTTGTGTGTATTTTTTCTTTTTGGTGTGCATTTCCTTTGTTGTTCCCTACAAGGAACAACACTTTTTTTGAGTGTTTTTGCTATTCCTTCAAAGAAGCAACACTTTGGGAGCAACCCTTCCTTCTTCTTGTGGGATTATTCCTAGTTCACTTCAACCACATTTTACTGATTCCCTTTCATGGCATGAAGTACACTACTTATGAGGACAAGAATTATGGATTCTATTGAAGCAAGTTAATATCATTCATGTTATGATCTTTAACAGGACAGCTCCTTGATGATAGATTATTTTCAAAATGGACACAATTATTTATATACTACTTTACTGCATTGTTTTCTGTTGAACATGATATTGATTGATCATCTTAATACCATGCTGGTTCCACCCTTCCTGGTTATAATCTTCTCTGTCTATAATAAATGAGATTATGGGCATATTTTTTTCTATTGACATGTTCAACTTCTTCCACCATCCCTGCTCTTAAGGAGTGCTGAGCCTCCCTCTTTTTATCATAAAAATGTGTAATAATAACAAAATTTTGTTCGCAGATGGAGGATAGGGGGTCTCATTACGAGCCAGCCTACCATGTTCATAAGGCTGTAACAAAGTGACATTCCCATTATGGTCACCACACCAGGGCTATGATCCATTGGATAGCCCAATTATCCTTGGAATAGGAGGTCTCATCACGAGCCGGCCTGATCACTTTTGCTACATCCCAGTGAATGGCAGTGTGGTTATCTGGTTACCACGCCAGCACACTGATCTCTTATGTAGAACAACAATGTAACTCTCTAGTTATAAATTGAGGATTCTGGCTCATATGGGTTAAAAAGCAACCCTGCCGAGGCTATGGACGCCTACTGGCAGCAGTGGATCTGCTTATGGTATTGAAGTTATATCTTATCGTCAATTATTATTATAATACCCTTTTCTTATTTTTTTCTTTTTATCAGAGAAGTTATTTCCTTAACTTTTTCCCTGTTTTGAACCTTTATGCATGAGAAATTGTTTTATAATCAATCACATCATTTTTCAGCTAGAATACCGTCAGTAAAGCATCTTTTTGGCATATTGTCGTTCTTTTTCTTTTTCATAACTTATCATCAATCCAAAGCATCCTATCTCTTATTCATAACTATCTTTACACACTCTGCTCTCATTATAATCATAACTCTCGTTGTCCTATCATTGATATGTGTACTCTGCTTCATTTACTGATATATTGTTCATTCCCGTGCCTTGCCGTCAACACAACACCTCTCATATGCTTTATGGTCATGGAATTCCTTTTTCAATTGGAGGGGGAATGTATGCATTATGGGATTGCATGCGATATGATTACTGCACTCTGCCATCACTTGTTGATTTGCCAAAATATTAGTATTGCATGTATACATAAGTATTTCTGATTGAAATTTTTGCATGCATCTTATCTATTGCTTACACTATGGATTCAAGAATATTGTATGCAAAATAGTGCTTTGTTTACAGGAGAACAACAAGTATGGGCAGAATTCTATTCACAGCATGACTACAGTATTGCAACTAACAGAAGAGGCTCGAGCAACTCGCGAACGTGAACAATTCTTCAGACATGATGTGCTTACCTGGATTCCACCTTTTGCATCACTTTCAGCACCAACTTTGCCTACATCAGCTTCAACAACTGCCAGTCCATATATGTCATTCCACATTTTTGGAGGTAAAACTTGAGGTAAAATAGCATAATTTTCTGATTTATTACGAATTTCAGAGAATTTCATGAAAATCCATTTTGAGCATTATTTATCATCCTTCATTCCACATCTTTACCACTTTCCCTTTTTCAGCAGCATATCATTTTCGAGTATAGGGGAGTGTTCCTTTCATTCATTTCTTTCTTATGACCATGTCATCCATATTCTTTATCATCCATTGTTATTCTTATTCATTCTCAACACCTCCATTATTCCATGTTGTTTTACACCAAGCATCGAATTCAACAGATGGTAGCAACCACCTCTATTTGTTTTCTAGCATTGCATGAGGGCATGCTAATTTTTCAGAGAGGGGGAGGAATTGCTACGCATGATGGATGTTTTCAATTTTCTTTCTCATTTAAGGCATACAATTTTATTTTTACACAATGCAGAAATTGATTTCCATAATATTTTTAAAAAACCATGAACTCAATTCTTGTGATTTCTGGAAAACACAGACGTATCATTAATACAAACCCAGATAATTTCAAGATAAATTGGTTCATAAAATTTTGGAAATCATGCACTCTCACCTACAGCCATTTTGTTTATATCTCATGATCCATGCATCAAAACAGTCTGATTTTTGGATCATAAAGGCATTTATATATTATAAATCTACTTGCCAAATTTCAACAAAAACTGGTTTGTAGTTTTTGAGAAAATGGTTAATGAAGTTTGTTGTTACTTATATCATATTTTGTTGCAACTTCATATATACATATAGTTGAATGTCAATATAAAAATTATTATGCCTTCATCAAGATTACTAAAAGTGAATACTCATTAATTAAGGAAGCATTCATTTGTTCTCAAATTTTTATTGCTTGGTTAACACATGGGTTTTGTCTTGGGGTTGCATGAAGACATGCAATATATTCAGTTTTCGTTGCATGAGGACATGCAACATATTGAGTGTGGGGGTATGTTGGGCCGTTAATATGCCATTATTATTATCACTTGTGAATGCTTATTCCACCCATTTCTACCATTCTTCATCACGTCATTTATTATACTTTATTATTTAAATCCATTTTATAATGATTTATGCTCTTATGAATGAATATTATTTATTCTCCTTTATTTCTAATAAATTGATGATTATGAATTATTTTATCAATGATAGTTTTAATAAGTTTGTTATAACATTATTCACCATTTTTAGCCTCCAAGATAATTTCCAGATTGAAGATTTGATCATTAAAAGTGCCAACTCAGAAATGCGCTGGAATAAGGAGTGATAGTTTTGCGGTTGAGATTCTGAGCAAATGAAGACGAATCTGGAAAATCCGGAACATGGGTTTTGTTCAGAACGGACCCAATTAACTTTATCAAAGAACGGTTTGCCCAAATTCGGCCTGTGTTGAGAGATTCGCAGGGTTCTTTGAGCACGCTTTTCTCAGATCTGTGGTTGCGGCCGTCCTCCAAATCTCAGCTGCAAAGCCAAATTCGCCTTGTTCTTGTTGATCAAATGGTTAGAAGCAATCCAATTTTGTAATGTAAATCATGCTGTACTTATCTTTATTGTAACTTCTCTCTGATCTCTCTCTATTTAAATGAAAACAAAGATCAGAGATGGGGATGATTGGGATGGAGAGACTTTTCTTATTGTAATTTGCAGAATTGTGCATCGGCTCTTGTTAAGAGAGTGTGAGCTGTTTGTAAACATTATTAATGCCTGATTAATAAAAGAGTTCATTGTTGTTCCATTTCTCAAGCGCTGGAGTAAAGCACAGCAACGCTTCACTGGTGGTTGAGGGCCCGGCCCTGGTGGAGCGATCTGCTGTTTGTATTTCTATTAGTTTATTTCTGTTGTGTGAAGTTCGTTTATTACAATTAAAGAATTGAGTTATTGCTAATTGGATCAAATACAGAGTCATTGTTATTCCATTCTTTACAAGAAGCATGATTCATGATTTAATTGTTATAAAATGTTGTTTTTCTGTATCTAATTCCAGTTGTTGTTCCTTTTGTTTATGAATTACGATAAGTTGATTGTTGCGTGGCTGTCGACAGGATTAAAGAGTAGAAATCTAGTTTGCTTGGTTATGAATTGAATTCACTGTTTATTTTACGCTGCTATTCAATTCCTGTTCATTGCTTTGAGATTGTTGTTCCTTTCCAGTTTGCGTTTTAGATTTCATTTCCTTTGAGTTGTTTTCACTTGCTTTGAGATCTCTAAACTGTAGAGGGTAGAGCTAATCATTCCAGGTCCCCAGATTTGGTCATCTCACATCGATTTCTAGGGGAAAGAGTTATTACTACTACATCCCTAATCGATGTCTAGCAAGGTTGCTGTAGTGTAGTCTTTACATTTCTGTCATTTGTAATTAGATTTCTTTTCAAGATTTGGTCATCTCACATCGATTTCTAGGGGAAACAGTTATTACTACTGCATTCCTAATCGATGTCTAGCAAAATTCTTGTAGTGTAGTCTATACATTTCGTCATTTGTAATTAGATTTCTTTTCAAGCAGATTTATTTTCAAGCATTTATTATTTTTGCATTTGTATTTCTATACTACATCTTCACAAACATTACTCTTGAGTAAATAGCCGCCTCAGACTGAGTACACTCTTGAAACAAAAAGTCGTCCCTGGGTTGACAATTAATGTGAGGTAATTAGGAGTTACAAAGACACATTTTTATCGCTCCACAACAAGAAAGGAAGTTGGAAGACTCATGAATAGGAGTCCATGAATTATTTCAACCTGGGGATTATGATGCAGGAGCATTCTTCAAAGTTGATAAAACCTAGGATTTTTATCACACATTTACTAAAGGGAGTGGGTTCCCTAAATTATCTTGTTTATTTTAAAACGTTTAGTTTGATTTCTAAAGAGATTTAAATGTAATTTGATTAATTAAAAATATCTCTTGAGTTGTATATATATTAGGGATGAGTGAGTAATCCTAGGAAGAGTGAGGATTTTAGGGATGTAGAGGTCTAATATAAGATTTTGGTTGAGTAAAGAATGGAATTGAGAGAAGCTTTAGGAAATATTGAGAGATTGTTGGATTTGAAGTGAAATTGGTTCATGATTCCTCTTTTGTATATGTTGGCAATCATTTTGAAACATAAGGGGCTTTGGACTAGAATTGATAGTTTTGGGCCTTATGAGTCAAGATTTGAGAGTCTTACGAGTATAGTTGTTAGCCTTTGTAATATCCTCTGTTATATTAATAAAAAACATAGTGTGCAATGAGAGTGATGGGAAGGGGTTTTGATATATGTGTTGTGTGAACAATTTTGTTTTGGAAGGTTTGTCTCTAACTGTTCAAGGGTTAATTCACAATTCATTTCTAAATGAGTCATTGACAGAGTATAAAATGCATTAAATTGTGAATCTACGTAGTTAGAATACCTCTTTGTGTTGAGCGATATTGATGAAATTTTTGAATTTTTCCTTTGTGGAACTGACATTTTGATTTTTTCTTAGAAATTTGTGTGCAGGTGCATATGAGTTGAGATTTCCTTATTGAAATGGCAGATGGGTCCATTTAGTGGTAATTGCAGTGGTATTACTATGGATGGGAGGAAAAACAAATTTCGAAGACAAGAACTATGATCTTTGCCTAAGTTCCAGAGGATTAGAACAAAAGTATGAAGGGTGAATGGATGGTGGATATTATATTGCAAGGGTAAAAATGGAGAATGAATGGTTGATATATCACAATTCCAAAGTGAGAGCAATGGATGGTTAAGATCCTATCGTATAAATGAAGTGGAAGGTGAATGATCAAGATCACTTCGCAGGATGACAGAGGAATATGGACGGTCAAGAAGCCATATCACATTCAGAGATGTGAAATTGTTAAAGGACCTTGAGACTATGATGGGGAGACACATGTTGGGTTTTTTTCGTGCATGTCACACATGGAATCAATTAAGGGATCATTGAAATGCAATATGTTATAATCATCGATGTGAAAAATGTGATATTTTCAGACTTTCAAAATTGGAAAAATTGAGATATTGTGATATGGTTATAATTGCAAAATTGTGACATGGTTAAAAATGCGATATTAATATGCAGTTGAGTTGTGAAGTGTGATAGGGAGGAAATTCATGGTGATTTGATTTGTGAAAGAGTAGAGTTGTGATGTGAAAGGACGTGTGCAAAAGTGATGTGTAGGCCAAGATAAGTTGAAGTGATAAGGTCAAATCGCTTATAATAAAGGATTAAATGATAAATGTTTTATTGAATGGAGCTTCTGCCAATGAATTTTATGATGAATAAAGCAAGTTTATAAAGGGTTAAGAGGGTTTATGAACCTATCTTAATTGAAAATATTTAAAACATATACTCTAGAAGGAGTATAATCACGGGTTAAGGCATGGTTAGTAGTTAGCCCTGCATCACTTCCCCATTCATCATATCCCTAAAAAATATTTCTCATACAATTCCCTTTCCCCATATCCTATCCCCAAATTCACCTCCACACTATAACCTACTTCCCTAGGGTTTGAAAACAAACACACCATGGCAGCAGAAGAAGAACATAACAGATCACATAGTGAGGACGATGAAACATAGGCTAGGAAGCCGCATAAAGGGGGCAGGATAATCAAACATGAACCTATCAATAGTAGGGAAATTTTGGCCTCTCCAATGACATTGACATGATTCAAACATGTTTGTTGTTATGATTTATGTGAACAAATGTTGATATGATTTATGTGAACAAATTCCATGTTAACTAGGCTCTTCATATCTAAACTCCATAACAACTAGGTTACCCTATTTTGTCTCATATTTTCTATCTCAAATTCCATCATTTCAGTTGCCACAGGGATTCCAAATTTTGGGGAAAAGTGGTTAAAAAAGAGTGATTTGGAAAATCATTAATTTGAGCTCCTTTTAAAACCTATATACTAGAATGAGAAAAAGAATATGTTTCATTTTTCTTAGCTCCTAGACAGATTTGCACCCATGATGAAGATAATCATGAAGTAATTTACATGTGAAGGTAGATTCTCAAGGCTATATACCTATCATATCCAGCACCTAATGCATTTCAGTATGGTAAGGATGCTCAATATACCTTACTACCCTTTGAGGAGTGTTGAAAATATGGTTTTTATTTCTCAGAAAAGGGAGCATGAACACCAAATGAAAATTATTTTCCATCACTCCCTTATCAAAATCACTGTCCTTTAGCATCTCAATGAGCTCAAAATTTCATGGGATACCTTCATATACCATGATATATTCAGAGATCCTCCTGCTGAGCATGCTTAAAATATGCCTTCATCATCTCAACCATACACTTCCATCCCTCTATCTGAGGTTACTATACATTTACCAGCATCATATTAGGTTTCTTCATCCACTTCATCACCATTATCTTCATCCTGTACTGAGATTGAATCCCCTACCAAAAATAATATATATGAGGTAGAGAGAGCTAGTATGGTTGAGGTTGAGCCATTGTGAAAAACCTACCAAAGATCCCAATCATGCATGTGTTTTCTCCACACATAGTGGGAGGGGCCATGTCTTGTACATCGATAAAATATGTGGACAAAGGTAAAGGAAATTTCATTGAGACATAAACTCATAAAGATGTGTATCATGATGAAAACCTCCATGAGACTGAGCATGAGTTTGAGTTCGTTGACCTAAGTGATTATGATGACAACCATATCATTTACATGGCCATCAAAGGTAAGGATGCAAACATCAGAGACCTCTAAACCAACCTTGACAGAGCCAAATCTGTCATACACTTCCTTAAGCAAGATAATGAACAATTGAAAACCAAACACGTCATTGATGAGGTGAATTATTTCACTTCTCGAAGGGAGGCTCAAAAGGCCAAGGTCATGCTAGATGAAACACTAGGGAAGTATGGCTTGGTTGATTATGAAGAAGAATAAGTACGAAGAAAAACACCTAGAATTAGAGAGTTGAAAAGAGCTCTAGCTCTAGAAAGGAAAAGGGAAGCTGGTCATGCTAATCAGATAACCATAAATGAGCAGCTTACTATAGAGATCAATAAGAACAGGGAGCCATAGATTGATAGTGCCAATCAACACTTAGAGAAGTTGCTATCAAAGGCAAATAAGAATATTGACTTGTTGAGGAGGAACGTCAAACATCAAGAACGGAAGGAGAAATTCCATTTGCAAAGCTCAAAAGTGCCAATGCCAAAATTTAAGCTCTCACTCATCAAAAGGAGAATGAAATGTTGGAAATACTTGTTGAGGCTTCACTCCAAGCCTATCCACCTCATCAGCACCCTTTCCAAAAATTTTGAGGCAAGTTGCAACATTTTTGTCAAATTTGTACATGACTATGTTTTTCTGAAAATGAAAATATCATAAAAATGGTCATAAGCACAGTGCCAAGGGGACACTTTTTGAGAGAACGAAAACCACCACAAGATATTTAATGACATATACATCTAGAAAACCCACTTTTCCAAGCATTATTTTTAGTTTCAAGAGGGGAAAAATGAAAAAAACCACAAAAAAATTGTTTCTGAACCTATTTTTGCCTAGGTGTTGTGCTTATACCAATCTTTTGAGATTGCACTTTTTAGGGGACAAATCAAGAGCGTTTTTTCAGAACAAGAGGCATATTAATAAGAGGATAGGATAAGGTTTCCAAAAATCTATCCTCGGCCCAATTTGGACACCGAGAAGGCTCCAAAACTAACCTTAAACATGGAGGGCTGTTATGACACAACAAGGGCACTTATGACAGGAAAATGGCGCTTATGCCAGTTTACTCATTTTTTTTGGTTTTTCACTGTAATTTTTTTTACCTCAATAAATTATATTAATATAAATTTAATTCATCATGTTAAATGTAATTATGTAAAATATAACTTACCGAGGGTAGATGTTAGAAAATTTATATTACAGAGCAATGCAATAGATAAAATATGTGGAAAACACAAGCACACAAAACCAGAGAGACACAGATATACGTGGTTCACCTAGTTTGGGCTATGTCCACCCAGAACAGGTGGTCCTTCCTCTCTATTATCCGGTAAAATGAAGAGAAACAACCTACAACAGATCCGTTGCAATACCCTCTGTTCTCTCTCATAGTTTCCCTATGTGTTTCTTGCTTTGAGAATACACATAGAAGACATAGTCGCAATACAACACTCTCATACAAGCGAGGGCTTTCCTTCTAGGGAAAAAAAACATAAACTAAACATAACTTCTATCGTCATATTATCTTCCTAATCAACGACCCAGATTGACTAGAAATTACTATACTTTTACAAGGAAATTTTACATCTATTTTTAGCTTCGAGGGCGCTGCCCCCGAAACCTCTTGCCAGGGGGGTGCTCCATAAAGTCACAGTTTCCCCCCATGGACTCCCCAGAAAATGTTTAATTATGGGCGGTGTTTCTGCCCCATTAAAGTAAAGGGGTCCAACACTATGATAAAAAATAAACAAGATAATCAGGCTCCACACCCAATAGTAGGTTTATTGGGTAAATGTATCCTTTAATCAAACATGAATTAGTTGAATGTAATGAGGAGTGAGTCACTTTGAGCATCCTATACATCAGTTTACAATTCAATATTTTTTGGATCTCTTCCTCACCTCATGTATTCGACCCCTAAGGATGAGTGAAGCTTGTTTTGATGGTTATTTAATCTATCACTTGACTCTTTGCAAGGGTTGGAATCAATTTGTATGTTTACTAATTGATCAAGGAACTATTATAGTCAGTTTGGCTAGCTAATAAAGAGGAGTTGCAAATATCTTATGGGATACTTTTGGTATTGATGTTTATCATTGTATTTTCTTCAGTTTCATATGTTAGAATGTATTAAATTTGTGTTCACTTCATCTCTATGATATGATATCTTTCAAGTTTTATATTTAGAATACATCATTTCTCATGCTCTGTTTTGGAGAATTGATCGTAGTTTTTCCATTTTCATATTTCTAAGAAGAATAGATCTCTCATGCTCTTCCTAGCTTATTTTGAGTCTAAAAACCATTCCATCATAATCAACTTCAATTGATAAGCCTTGTGCCTACCTTTCCCCATTGATCCCTACACCCCTATCTCATTTGCCTTTACCTAGGTCCCTTGATCTAATTTCTTCATCCAGTGATAACCCAACCAAAATCAAATAAAAAAGCCCCCTACACTCAATATCTAGCATAAAAAACCTAATTTCTCTAGCTCTTTTGGCTATGAGCTTTTTGGAGAGAGCCCTCTCCGACTTGCTAGGGCTAGCTATCAATTAAAAATATTGGTCTGTGGTTACCTCCATTGGGATTCCTTCTTCAGCCTTGGGAATCTGGCGGAGTGATAAGATTTTTGCACCGTTGTCAATACACGAAAAGACAAATATTCCTTGTGAAAGAACGAAAAATTTTATATATGATTGTTGATGGTGGATAGGTCAGATACATATGAAGGCTAAATTAGTCACCTAGCGACTCTAGTGTCAAAAAATCCAAAGGTTTATATTTTTCATGACGACTCCACTTTTCAAGAAATGGTAGTTTGAAGATATTCTTAGTGAACTCACTATTGTAAAAATGGATTTTATTACTCGAAGGTATGTTCCTATGAATCGAGCTCATATTCTTAGTTTTCTGAATCGTATTCCTCGTATAGATTGGCAATCGGTACTGTTAAAGTTTAAGGGCCAAGAGAGAGAAGATGCTAGTTTTAATTTGGTAAAATTTCATTTGCACATTCACAGACTAAAGATTGAGTTTCCTGAATATTGTCTGATGAATATGTTTATGGCTACCTTGGAGGAAAAATCAAGATCATGGTATGAGAGTCTACCATCTTCTAGTTTATATTCTCTAAAGGAATTTCATTTAGCTTTCTTTCAAAATTATCAAAGCTCTAGTTCTTACTTGTTGACGATTGATAGTTTCTGTGAGATCTCTGATTATTTCATTAAGTTTCTTGAAAAATTATATGGGGATGAAGAGTGTCTAGATGATGAGATCATAGAATCCCTTCATGATTTTTCTTCCCAATAGGAATCAACAGTTTTTGCCTTGCATGAAGAGATCCTTGAGCCTTTGCATCAGAACCTTTTCATTACCTACAAGAATCAATAGCTCCCTCCTTAGATGAGATAGACTGGGACCAAGAAGGAGAAGTACCAATTCTCGATCTTGAAAATGAAAATCACCAAATCAATGTAAATTTCTTTAAAACTCAGTTTTCTCCTTTGTATGAAGATGAAATAGATCAGATCCTGAAAAATCATGTTACATCCAAGGCTAATGTAGATTTCTAGCTCTTACAATGTTCACAAAGTCAAGAATGTGTGAGTGAAGCATCTTCCATTATTGAAAATGAAATTCTAGGTCTGAATTATGATAGTCATGAGAATAATGAAGCCATACATGAAGTTTTCGTGAGTAAACAAATTTGTGACGATGATTTTATGCAAGGAGATCATCTAACAAATATTGTTTTCTTTCATGAAGAATGTAGGTTTGTCATGCTTAACAATCTTGAAGAATTTTTTACGTTCAAATATGATTAAGAATATCAATTTGAGGAGTATGAGCCTAAGAGAGACATCATGCAAGCGATAGGGTTAGATTTTCCCATTCTTGAATAATTTGTAGCCAACACTCATATAGTAGAAAGTCACACTTCCCTATGCTCTCCTACGGATCAATAACCAAGTGTTATTTCATATCAAAATGAAGAGTGTGATTGTGTTTTTGCTGAATCTAAAGACAAGGTAACATTTCATAATTTTGAAGATTATTTTACTAATTTTCTACAGTTAGCAAGGAATATGTGGTTTCTTGTTTTCATGGACCATAAGAAAATGTCCAGTAGACACTTGGAGTGGCCTAGTTTTTGTTTTTCTGCCTGCTTGAGGAAAATGAGAGTAGAATTTCAGTAAGTAGCCATCTGCTAGATTGGTTACACTGGAAGGATTACTTCACATGATTTTACATATGTGTTCAATGGGAAGGTGGTTGTCATAAATATTTGAAACCCTCAAGTCGCAATGATATGCTACGATTAATATGTTTAGTAATTTTTTTTCATTTTTGCTCAGTATTGAGTCAAGTTTCAGACATTTGAGTTTGTATTGAGTTAGTCTATTTTTACGAGTTGTTAGTTTTCATTTAGTTTGTGTCATTGAGTTGTCATTATTTAGTCATGCATTTTATTTTGAGCTTTATTTATTGTATTGGCTCAATGGTTAGGCACTTGGTCTGCAGTGTTATTGACACCTCCAAGGAGCTATGATCCCCAATAAGGCCGATTTTAGTGTTAGAATATGCATTATTCCATCATTGATCAAATTCACTCTTTTCATTCTCATTTAAGTAGTTCTATTCTGAAATTTTTATATCTTTCCTTTAGGTCATGTTAAAAATTGTTTCACTGATGGCAGCCCTAGTCTCAAAATCTCACTCTCCCTCACAAATTCTCATTTTCTGGCCCAGCTTCATGTCTTCCTGAGCATAATTTTTTTTTTCAAAATCTCATTTCACTATGTCTTATCTCAGTCAAACTCAACTATGGATTCAAGTCATTCAAGGTCCCATTAGGTCATTAGTTTTCATTTTTCAAGGTCCAAAAATGAACCATGTCATCTCAATAAGGTCATCAAAAGGTGTGAAATTGTTTCAATAAAAATCTCGTTATCATATGCAGAGCATTATCAACATGTAAATATGATATTTTAAAGTTGTAATTATGGTTTCTACTATGATTTTCATACTCAAATGTAATTATTTAAAAAAAAAATACCCTTTATTATTTCATTTTCTATGTAATTTTATGCTTCTTATATGTAATAAGTAACTTCCCTAAAAAATTTCAACTCCAACTTCCATTGCAAACTAAAGATCTCCACTAAATAGAAGTGACAAGTGTCAAACTCTAGCAACTTCATCCTGCAAAGACGAAAAAGTCAAAGAAAAAGAATATTCAAAATGCTTTTAAAAAGTGAGAAAAAAATAGGAAAAGTGGGTTTTTGGATATAAATATAAAATCACTTAAGTATTTAAGACTCCTAGACATGAAATAAAATTCATTTCCCTCTTGTTTCATTGTGAAAACAACCAAGGAGAGCGAAAATTTCGATTTTATGAGAAAAATTGATAAAAACATAGTAGAAGGGTGCTTATCCTCTTCGCATTACGCTTATGCTCTTGGCATTGTGCTTATACTCTTAGCGATGCGCTTATGCTCTTGGCATTGTGAGTATCCTCCTAACACTGCATGTATGACCAAAATGGATTAGAAACTCATCAAAGTTGCCAACAATCGCCCCCAGACTTTAGCAATCATTCTTCACACTTTCAATCAAGAAAGTAAGTGACTTTTACATCATTCTCCTCTTCATCAAAGTCATTTTTAATGTGTGAGTTGGTTAAAATAAAATTTGGTTTCTTCTGGAATGTAAAACCCTAATTTTTTTTCCCTTTAACACATAATTCCTAAAATCCCATTTCCCTTACACTCCATACCATCCCTACATTGTTAAAATTCATTCCCAAACCCTTGTTATCATAATCCCTATCCCTAAGATACTAATTCCCAAAACCTTAAGCCCTAGGTACTATTTTGACCTGGGATCCTAAATCCCAATTCCCATCACTTTTTCACTCCTTTTCCCTTCCCCATTCCTCATATCTCTAAGCACTATTTCCCATAAAATTCCATTTCCCCATATCCTATCCCCAAATTCACCTTCCACACTATCACCTACTTCCTCAGGGTTTGAAAACAAACACACCATGGAAACAAAAGGATAACATAATAGATCACATTGTGAGGGAGAGGAAAAAAAGGCTAGGAGGCCACATAAATGGGGAAAGATAATCATACATGAACCTATCAGCACTAGGGACCTTTTGCTTCTCCAACGAGAGTGACATGCTTCAAACATGTTGGTTGTTATGATTTTTGTGAACAAATTCATAGGGTTCAACATTATTCCATGTTAATTAGGCTCTTCATATATAAAATCGATAAAAATCAAGTTACCCTAGCTGGTGTCACCTTTACTGTCTCAACTACCTTCATTTCAGTTGCCATGAGGATCCCAAATGTGGGGAAAGGTGGTTCAAAAAGAGTGATTTGGAAAATCAACACTTTCAGCCCTTTTTAAAACCTAGATACAAGAATGAGAAAAGGAGGATGTTTCCTTTTTCCTTCCTCTTGGATATATTTTCACCCATGATGAAGATAATCATGAAGTACTTTACATGTGAAGGTAGATTCTCAAGGCTATATACCTATCACATCGGACTGCTAGTGCATTTTACTAGGGGAAGGATGCTCAATATACCTTAGTACCTTTTCTGGAGTGTTGAAAAGATGGCTTTAATTGCTAAGGAAAGGAAATATGAACACCAAATGAGAAGTATCTTCTATCATTCCCTTATCAAAATCATTGTCGTTTACCATCTCAATGAGCTCAACATTGCATGGGATACCTTCATAGCCCATGATATCTTCATATATCCTCCTACTCAGCATGATCAAAATATGACTTCATCTTCTCGACCATCCACTTCCATCCCTCCATCTCACCCTACTGTACATTCACCATCACCATATCATTCCTCTTCATCTACTTCACCACCATTTTCTTCATCCCACACTGACATTGAATCCCTTATAAAAAATGAGTTATATGAGGCAAAGAGGGATAGTATGGTTTTAGTTGAGCCATTGTCAAAAACCTACTAGAGAGGCCACAGACATGTGTTTTATCCACACATAGTCGGAGGGGCCATGTCTTCTACATCAACAAAATAGGTGGATAAAGTTAAGAGAAATTTTATTGAGACAAAAACTCAGGCAGAGGTGAAACATGATGAAAACCTCCTGAGACTGAGCATGATTTTGACTTGGTTGACCTAGGTGATGATGATGATAGTCGAATCATTAACATGGCCATCAAAGGTAAGGATGAAAAAATCAAAGACCTCCAAACCAACCTTGACAAAGCTAAATCTGTTGTACACTTCCTTTTGCAACAAAATGAAAAATTGAAAACCAAACAAGTCATTAATGAGGTGAATTATTTCAATGCTCAAAGGGACGATCAAAAGGCTAAAGTAATGCTAGAAGAAAAATTGGATAAGTATGGCTTAGTTGAGGATGAAGAAGAATAGGTACCAAGACAAAGACCTCGAACTAGATGGCTGAGAAGAGTTCTAGCTCTAGAAATGAAAAGGGAAGCTAAGCTTGCTGATCAGCTAACCCTAAATTAGCAACTTACTATAGAGATCAACAAGAACAGGGAGCCATGGCTTGATAGAGCCAATAAACACTTAGAGAAGCTACTAGCAAAGGAAAATAAGGATAATTATTTGTTGAGGAGGAAATTCAAACATCAGGCACAGACAGAGAAAATTGCATTGGCCAAACTCAGAAGAGACAATTCCAAAATTGAAGCTCTCACTCATCGAAAGGAGAAGGACAGGTTGGAAATAATTGCTGAGGCTTCACTCCAAGCCTAGCCACCTCATCAGCACACTTTCCAAAAATTTTGAGGCAAGTTCTAAATTTTTTGTCAAAGTTGTACATGACTGTGTTTTCTGCAAATGAAAATATTAGAAAAATGGTCATAGGCGCAACGCCCTTGGTGCTGCGCTTATGATTGGGGTACTTATTGTGATAAATAAAAACACCATGATATTTTTAATGACACATACATCTAGAAAAAAACACTTTTAGAAGCTCTATTTGCAGTTTTAGGAGGTCAAAAAGGAAAAAAACCACAAAAAAAAACATGTTTCTGCCCCTATTTTTGCCTAGGCATTGTGCTTATACCGGTATTGGGAAATTTCATTTTTGAGGTGTCAAATCAGCACCATGATTTTAACTAGAGGCATATACAAAAAGAGGAGAAGATAATATTTCTAACAAGTTATTGTGGGGAAAATTTTGACACTGGTAAGGCCTCCCAAAGTGGCCTTAAACATTGAGGGCACTTGTGACACAACAAGGGTGCTTATGACAGGAAAATGGTGCTTATGCCAGTTTACTAATTTTTCTTTGGTTTTTCACTTTAATTTTTGGTTTTACCTCAAGAAATGATTTTACTATCAATGTAATTCATCATGGTAAATGTAATTATGTAAAATATAAGTTACCTAGGGGTATATTGATTGGGTAAAGTTATCCTTTAGTCAAAGATGAATCAATTGAATGTAATGAAGAGTGAGTCACTTGGACCATCCTATAGTTTAGTTTGTAGTTCATTGTTTTGTGGATCTCTTCCTCACCTGATGGATTCGACCCTCGAGGATGAGTGAAGCTTGTTTTGATGTCTATTTAGTCGATCACTTCACTCTTATCAACGGTTGGAATCAATTTTTATGTTTGCTAATTGATCAAGGAACTAGTGTACTCAGTTTGGCCAACTAATAAAGAAGAGTTGCAGTTATTTTATAGGATAATTGTTGTATTTATGTTTATCATCAAATTTTCTTCAGTTTCATATGTTATAATTTATTATATTCATGTTCACTTCATCTCTATGATATGATCTCTTTCGAGTTTGATATTCAGAATGCATGCTTGATCATGCTCTATTTTGGGGAATTGATCATAGTTTGTCCATTTCCATTTGTCTAAGAAGAATACATCTCCCATGCTCTTCCTAGATTCTTTTTAGTCTAAACAGCATTCCATCACAATAATATGCAAGTGATAAGCCTTGTGCCTACTTTTCTCCATCGATCCCTGCAACCCTATCTCATTTTCCCTGACCTAGCTCCCTTGACCTAATTTCTTCATCCACTAATTACCCAACCAAAATAAAATCAAACTAACCCTTTGCACTCAATATCTATCCTAAAAACCCTAATTTATCCATCTCTCCTAGTTCTGACCTTTTCGGAGAGAGCCCGCTCCGACTTGATAGGGCTAGCTATCATGTCAAAATCTTGGTCGGTGGTTAGCTCTAGTGGGATTCCTTCTTTAGCCTTGGAAATCGGGTTTTGGCACCATTGCCGAGGAGGTGAAAAGACAAATCTTCCCTGCGAAAGAATGATAAATTTTAGATCTAATTGTTGATCGTGGACAATAGTCAAATACATATGAAGGATGAATCATTCATCTAGCGACTCTAATGTCAAAAAATCCAAAGGTTTAGAGTTTTCATGATGACTCCACTTTTCAAGAAATGGTAGTTTGAAGATATTCTTGGTGAAATCAATGTTGTCAAAATGCATTTGATTACTCGAAGGTATGCTCCTGTGAATCGAGCTCATATTCTTAGTTTTCTAAACCATATCCCTCATATAGATTGGTAATCAGGACTATCAAAGTTTAAGGGCCATGACAGAGAAGATGCATGTTGAATTTGGCCAAATTTCATTTGCATATTCATACACTCAAGATTGAGTTTCCTAAATTTTGTCTGATGAGACGTTTATGGCTACCTTAGAGGAAAAAGCAAGATAATGGTCTGAGAGTCTACCATCTGCTAGGTTATATTCACTAAAGGAATTTCATTCAGTTTTCTTTCAACATTATCAAAGCTCTAATTATTCATTGTTGATGATTGATAGTTTTTGTGAGATCTCTAATAATTTTATTAAGTTTCTTGAAAATTTGTATGGGGATGAAGAGTGTCTAGATGATGAGATAATAGAATCCCTTCAGGATTTTTCTTCCCAACAAGAATCACCATTTTTTGCCTTGGATGAATATATCCTTGAGCCTTTTCATTAGAACCTTTCTCATCACCAAAAAGAATTATTAGCTCCCTCCTTAATGAGACAGACTAGGACAAAGAAAGAGAAGTGCCAATTCCTGATCCTGAAAATGAAAATCATCAAATTAATGTAAATTTCTTTAAAAATTAGTTTTCTCCTTTGCCTGAAGATGAAATAGATTAGCTCCTAAAAAATCATGTTACAACCCAAGATAATGTAGATTTTCATCTCATACAGTGTTCACACAGTCAAGAATGTGTGAGTGAAGCATCTTCCAATATTGAAAATGAAATTTTGGGTTTGAATGATGATGGTCATGAGACTGATCAAGCCATACAAGAAGTTTTTTGTGAGTAAAAAAATTTGAAATGATGATTTTTATGCAAGGATATCAACTAACATGTATTGTTTTCTTTCATGAAGAAGATAGGGCTGTCATGTTTAACAATCTTGAAGAATATTTTCTCTTCAAAGATGATTTAAAATATCCATTTGATGAGTATGAGCCTAAAAGAGACAACGTGCAAGTGATAGATTTAGATTTTCTCGTGCTTCAAGAATTTGTAGCTATAATATCACAGAAATTCATACTTCCCTATGCTCTCCTGTGGATCAACAACCAAGTGTTCTTACAGATGAAAATGAAGAGTGTGCTTGTGTTTTTGTTGAATCTTAATAAAAGGTAACATTTCATATTTTTGGAGATCCTTTTACTGATTTGCTATAGTTAGAAGGGAAGATATATTTTCTTGTTTTCATGGACCTGAAGAACATGTTCAATAGACACTTGGAGTGGCCTAGTTTTTATTTTTTCTGTCTACTTGAGGAAAATGAGAGCATAATTTCAGTAAGTAGCCATCTTTTGGATTGGTTACACTGGAAGGATAACTTCACATGATTGTACATATGTCTTCAGCAGGAAGGTTGTTTTCATCAAGATTTGAAGTGCTCAAGTCTCAGTGATATGCTGCCATCAATAAGTTTATTAAGTTTTTTTATTTTTCATCAGTATTGAGTCAAGATTTAGACATTTGTGTTTGCATTGAGTTAGTCTATTTTTCTGAGTTGTTAGTTTTCAATCATTTTGTGTCAATGAGTTTTCAGTATTTAGTCATGCATTGAAGCCTGGGTTTTCTGACCGTATTGGTGTAATGGTTAGGCACTTGGTATATGGTGTTCTTGGCACCTCCAAGGAGCTTCCATCCCCAATAAGGCTAATGTTAGTGTCAGAATATGCATTCTGCCATCAGTGATCAAATTCACTCTTTTCATTCTCATTTCAGGTGTCCCACTCTAAAATTTTTATATCATTCCAATAGGTCATGCTAAAAATTGTTTCACTGATGGTAACCCTAGTCTCAAAATCTCACTCTCCCTCACAAATTATCATTTTCTAGCCCAGCTTCATGTATTGTTTAGCATAAAAATACTTTTAAAAAGCTCATTTCACTATGTCTTATCTCAATCAAATTCAACTATGGAGTCAGGTCATTCAAGGTCCCATTAGGTCATTAGATTTCATTTTCAAGGTCCAAAAACGCACCATGTCATCTCAATAAGGTCAGAAAAAGGTGTAAGAGTGATTCAATAAACATTTCATTATCATATTCAGAGAATTATCACTGTGTAAATATGATATTTTAAATTTTAAATTATGGTTTCTAATATGATTTTCATACTCAAATGTAATTATTTTAAAAAAACGGAGTTTTTATTTATTTAATCTTCTATGTAATTTTATGCTTATATGTAATAAGTAACTTACATAAAATATGTCAACTCCAACTTCCTTTTCAAACTGAAGATCACCACTAAATCAAAGTGGCAATTTTCAAACTCCAGCAACTTCATCCTGTAAAGAAGAAAAATTCAAAGAAAAAGAAAATTTAACATGCTTTTAAAAAGTGAGAAAAAAAATAGGAACGGTGGGTTTTTGGATATAAATCTAGAATCACTTAAGTATTTAAGACTCTTATACATCAAAATCAAATTCATTTCCCTCTTTTTTTATCGATCAAACAATTGAGGAGAGTGAGATTTTGTGATTTTCTTAGCAAAATTGAGAAAAACATAGAAAAAGGGCGCTTATCCTCTTAGCGATGTGCTTATGCTCTAGTTGTTGTTCTTATCCTCTTAGTGTTGCACTTATGCTCTTAGCACTGCACTTATCCTCTTAGTGCTATGCGTATGACCAGAAAGGATAAAAAACTCATCAAAGTTGCAAAAAATTGCCCCAAGACTTCAGTAATCATTCTTGACATTTCCAATCAAGAACGTAAGTGACTTTTACTTCATTCTTCTCATCATCAAAGTCATTTTGAATGTGTGAGTTGGCTAAAAAAAAATATGGTGTCTTCTTGAATGTGAAACCCTAGTTTTTCTCCCTTGCACTCATAATTCCCAAAATCCTATTTCCCTTACATTCAATACCATCCCTACATTGTTAGAATTCATTCTCAAATCCTTTTTATCATAGTCCCTATCCCTAAGCTACTATTTCCCAAAACCCTAATCCCTAATTTCTATTTTGACCTAGGCCCCTAAATCCCAATTCCCATCACTCTTTCACTCATTTTTCCTTCCCCATTCCTCATATCCCTAAAAATTATTTCCCATAAAATTCCCTTTCCCCATATCCTATACCCAAACTCACCTTCCACACTATCACATACTTCCCTAGGGTCTAAAAAAAAATACAGGATGGTAGCATAAGGAGAACATAATAGATCACATAGTGAGGAAGAGGAGACAAAGGCTAGGAGGCCACATAAAAGGGGCAAGATAATCATACATGAACCTATCAGCACTAGGGAACTTCTGGCTTCTCCAATGATAGTGACATGCTTCAAACATGTTCGTTGTTATGATTTGTGTGAATAAATTCATAGGGTTTAGCATCATTCCATATTAACTACGATCTTCATATCTAAACTCCATAAAAACCAGGTTACCCTAGCTGGTGTCACCTTTATTGTCTCAACCACCACCATTTCAGCTACCACAGGGATCCAAAATTTTTGAGAAAGGTGGTTCAAAAAGAGTTATTTGGAAAATCAGCACATTGAGCCCTTTTTAAAACCTAGATACAAGAATGAGAAAAAGTAGATGTTTCCTTTTTCCTACCTCCTAGACAGATTTTGACCCATGATGAAGATAATCATGAAGAAATTTACATCTGAAGGTAGATTCTGAAGGTTGTATACCTATCACACCCGGCTTGTAGTGCATTTCACTAGGGTAAGGTTGCTCAATATACCTTAATACCTTTTCCGGAGTGTTGAAAAGATGGCTTTTATTTCTCAGAAAAGGGAGTATGAAAACAAAATGAAAAGTATTTTACATCATTCCCTTATCAAAATCATTTTTATTTACTATCTCAATGAGCTCAACATTGCATGTGATACCTTCAGAGCCCATGATATCTTCGGAGATACTCCTACTTGGCATGCTCAGAATATGCCTTCATCATCTCAACCATCCACTTCCATCCCTCCATCTCACCCTACTGAGCATTCACCATCATCATATCAATCCTCTTCATCCACTTCACCACCATTATCTTCATCCCACACTGAGACTGAATCCCCTATCAGAAATGAGATATATGAGGCAGAGAGGGCTAGTATAGTTGAGGTTCAGCCATCGTAAAAAACCTAACAGAGAGGCCATAGGAATGTGTTTCCTCCACACATAGTGAGAGGGGCCACGTCTTCTACATCAAAAAAATAGGTGGACAAAGGTAAAGGAAATTTGATTGAGACAGAAACTCAACATGAGGTGAAATATGACGAAAATCTCCATGAGACTGAGCATGATATTGTCTTGGCTGACCTAGGTGATGACGATGATAGCCATATCATTAAAATGGCCATAAAAGGTAAGGATACAAAAATAAAATACCTCCAAACCATCCTTGATAGAGCCAAATATGTTGTGCACTTCGTTGAGCAATAAATGAAAAATTGAAAACCAAAAAAGTCATTGATGAGGTGAAGTATTTCACTACTCAAAGGGAGGCTCAAAAGGCAAAAGTCATGCTAGATGAAACACTAGAGAATTATGTCTTATTTGATGATGAAGAAGAATAGGTACCAAGACAGAGACCTAGAACTAGAAGGCTGAAAAGATCTCTAGCTCTAGAAAGGCAAAGGGAAGCTCAACTTGTTGATCAGATGACCCTAAATGAGAAGCTTACTAGAGAGATAAATAAGAATAGGGAGCCATGGCTTGATAGAGCCAATAAAATCTTAGATAATATACTAGCAAAGGAAAATAAGAATAATAACTTACTAAGGAGGAAAGTCAAACATCAAGCACCGAAGGAGAAAATTGCATTGGTCAAGCCTAAAAGAGCCAATGCCAAAATTGAAGCTCTCACTCATCAAAAGGAGAAGGACAGGTTGGAAATACTTTTTGAGGCTTCACTCCAAGCCTAGCCGTGTCATCAACACCCTTTCCACAAATTTTGAGGCAAGTTACAACATTTTTGTCACAGTTGAAACCGACTATGTTTTTTTGCAAATGAAAATACAAAAAAAATGGCACAGCGCCATTGGTGATGCGCTTATTTTTGGGGCACATTTTGAGAGAAAGAAAACCACCATGAGATTTTTAATGACATATACATCTAAAAAAATCACCTTGCCAAGCTTGATTTGCAGTTTCAGGAGGTGAAAAAGGAAACAAGCCACGAGAAAAAACATGTTTCTACCCCTGCTTTTGCCTAGGTGTTTCGCTTATACCAGTCTTGGTATATTTCATTTGTTAGGGGTCAAATCAGCACCATTTTTAGAACAAGAGGCATATTCAGAAAGAGGATAGGATAAGCTTTGAAACAAGATATCTCGATCCCAATTTGGACACTGTGAAGGCCTTCCAAAGTGGTCGTAAACATGGAGGGTGTTGATGACATAGAAAGGGCGCTCATGACAAGAAACTAGCACTTATTCGAATTTACTGATATTTTCTTTTTCTTTTCTGTTATGAAACCAGCTCGAAAAATAGAATAAAAGAGAGATCAATGCCTTATAAATAAGCCACATTGAGGGGGGAAACCTCCAATACATTACATAAATTAACAATTCTTGGAAGATACAAAAGAAAAAACCTCATTTCTATATATAGGAGTCCATCGGGCCACAGTGTAATCTTATCTAACCTAACAATAATAATGTAAAGGCACAATAATAAAAATATAGGGGTTACAGGGATACAAAAATAACAATTATGGGGTTACACTAACAAGAATAACGGACTATATTAGTAATATAGGGAACTAACAAGCTCCTATCCTTCAAAATAGTGTTTTCCTCAACGCTTCAGTAGCTCTAGGTGGTTTTGTATAAAATTCTCTTCCTCCTATGTAGAATCTTCATTGGGTAAGTTCTTCCATTTGGTGAGATACTCTGAAATTGATCAATTTCATAGCTGTTGAGTTCTTGTTTCCGTGATAGCTTTAGGTTCCAATATGTTTTTTCGTTCCTCATCAAGTTCTGACAATATTTTTTGAATTGGAAGTCTATCCCCTATAACCTTCTTTAAGAATGAAGCATGGAAAACTGGACACACTCATGAAGAAGTAGGAAGCTCCAATTTGTATGCCATAGTACCAATATTTTGCAACACCTTGTAAGGACCATAGTACATTAGCGATAATTTGTTATCCTTATTTTCTTTCTAGAGGGTCATTTGTTTGTATGGTTGTAGCCATAAAAATTCTTAGTCTCCTACCTCAAAACTTCTCTCACTTCGATGTTTATCTTCCTGTTGTTTCATTCGATTTTGTGCCAAATTTAGGTTATCCTTTAAGAGTTGGAGAACTTCTTGTTCATTCTCTATGTGATCTCCCACTGCTTGAACCCTATAATTTTCCTTTAAATAAGATGTGATGGATGATGGATTATATCCATGAAGTTCCATAAATGCGGTCATTTTTGCTGGAGTATGGAAGGAAGTGTTACACCACCATTTAGTGAGGGGAACCACTTGACCCATTTTTCTTGCTTATCAGATACAAAAAAATGAAGATATCCTTCCAAAAATTTATTCAATATCTTAGTTTGACCATCAGATTGAGGATGATAAGATGAGCTATGAGCTAGTTGAGTACCCAAACAAGAAAGTAATTCAATCTAAAAATTTCCTGTAAAAATGGGATCTCTGTCACTTACAATAATCTTCGGGTTTCCATGTAGATTTTGAATTGTTTCCATAAATGTTGTAGCAATTGTACTTGATTTAAATGGATGAGATAATTCACAAAAGTGTGCATACTTGGTAAGTCTATCAACTACCACCATGATGGCACTCTTTCCTTCAGACTTAGGTAAACCTGTGATAAAATCCATTGAAATATCCTCCCAATGTTGACTTGGAATGGATAAAGGTTGTAGAAGACCCGAGGTCTTAATTGTCTCAACTTTATTTTGCTGGAAAACCAAAAATTTCGCTATAAAATTTTGAATATTACATTTAAGGCCCTCCCAAAAGAATTATTTCTTCACCCTATGGTAAGTTTTTAAAAATCCTGGGTGTCTTCCTAAAGGAGAAGTGTGCAATTCCAAAAGAATAATTTGTTTTAGTTGGGAATTCTTGCAAATATATAAGTGATATTTGTACCATAAGGAATCATTTTTCCAAGTAAATATATCAAATCTACTACGATCTTGCTGCAACTTTTGAATGAGTTTCCACACGTCTTCTTCCTTCTTACATTCATCCCTTGCTTCGGTTATCCAAACTGGTTGGATAATAGAAATGGCACAAAGCAATGCTTCCATCTCTTGATCCTTTCTTGAGAGTGCATCTGCAACAACATTTACCTTCCCTTTTTTGTAGATGATTTAAAATTCATAACACAACATCTTTGTGACCCATTTTTTTTGCTCTTCTGAAGATATTATTTTTTCGAAAAAGTGTTAAGAATATCATGATAAATTTTTACCTTGAAGTGTCTTCCCATTAGGTAAGGTCGCCATTTCTTTAGCGCATGTAGTATTTCCATCATTTCCTTATCATAAATAGCCTTTTGTAAATAATTTCCTTTGATTGGATGACTTTCAAAAGAAATGGGTCTTCCTTCTTACATTAAAACAACACCAATTCCATTTCTTGAGCCATCACATTCCACAATAAAGGTTTTTGTGAAGTCTGGCATAGCTAATATTGGTGTTAGGCACATTGCCTCTTTAAGATGTTCAAAGGTCTTAGTTGCTTCAGGAGTCCATGAAAATTAATATTTCTTCAATAATGTTGTTAGAGGTGCTGCTATTCTCCCATAATTATTAACAAAATTGCGATAATACCCTGTTAACTCGAGAAATACGCGCAACAACTTTATGGTTGTGGGGACTTTCCATTTCTTAATGGCTTTAGTTTTGTTAGGTATACCCTAACACCCTCGTGAGATACAATATGGCCCAGATATTCCACCTCTTGTACTCCAAAGAAACATTTGTATGCTTTTTCATATAATTGTTTCTCATCCAATAGTTTGAGCACCCTGTCTACATGTTGAACATGATTCTTCCAAGACCTGCTATAGATTAGTATATCATCGAAAAATACTAGCACAAATTTTCTAAGGGTTTGAAAATGGAATTCAGCAACACTTGAAATGTAGAAGGTTCATTAGGAAGGCCAAAAGGCATGACCAGAAATTCATAATGACCCTCATGAGTTAGAAATGCTTTTTTTGGAATATCTTCACTCTTCATTCTAATTTATGATATCCTTAATGAAGATCGAACTTGGTAAAATAAATTTATCCGTGTAATTCATCCAATAATTCATCCATCATAGGAATGGGAAATTTATCTTTAATAGTGAGCTTATTGAGCTCCTATAATCTAGACATATGCACCATGATCCATCCTTCTTGCACACGAATAATACTGGAGCAGAGAAATAAATTTGACTAGGTTGACTTATACTAGCCTCTAACATTTCTGCGAACATACATTCAATTTCATTTTTTTCGACATAAGGATATCTGTAAGGCCTAAGTTTTGGAGGAACACTTCCTGGAATCAAATGAATAGCATGATCATGGTCAGGAATAGGTGGGAGTCCTTTGGGAGTTTCAAATACCTTGGAACAATTGTCAAAGACTTTTTGAAGATCTGGAGAAATAGATTATTTTTATTTTGGAACTTCTAGTGAGCATAATTGTGAAATTAAACCTCGTTTTTCTTTCTTTAGAAGATTTTTCATGACATTAGATCTTATTATCTTTCCTGGCTTCCCTGCAATACCCCGTAATTCGATTTCCTTTCCTTTAGAAAAAAAATTCAAGAAAAATTCTTGAAAATTGAAAGCTACCATCCCCAAATATTGTAACCATTGTACTCATAGTATAGCATCAACACCTCCCATTGGGATGGAAATCATTGGATTATTCAACACATATTCCCCCATGGCTAGCTTCATATTATGGCATTTTCTAGAGAAATTTATAGTTCCTCCATTTGCAGCCATCACTTGACATTCTGGTGTTGGGTATAGGAAACAATTCAATTCGTTGGCTACCTTACAATGAATAAAATTATGGGTACTACCCAAATCAATCAACACTATTACCTTTTTCTTATTGATATGTCCTGCTATCTTCAGAGTTCTAAGAGTGATAATTCCTGCCAATGCATTACACAATATGGCCGAACTCATTTCTTGTTCTTCTAGGGTTGGTTCCTGGTGTATATCATCTTCCTTGAAGTTTCATGTTCATTTTCTTCCTCCTCTTCACAATCCATGTAAAATAATTTCTTTTCAGCACACTTATGAACTTTAGTGTATTTTATATCACAACTATATCAAAGCCCTTTTGATTTTTTTTCTTCCAAATTTTGTGGTGTCAACCTTGTAGGTTGTGGAAGTCTAGGAGTAGCAACACTTCCATCTTAATAGATGTGAGTGGTAGGCTTCCTTGTCACCATAATTTTACATTCAATTTTTCTTACCAACCTGAATGCCTTCTCCAATGAATCAAGTTTCCAAATGCGAAATTCATGTTGGATTTTATCCTTTAAATTCCCTATGAAGACATCAATCATGTGTTCCTCTGGAATATCAACTACCCTTATATTCAATTTTTGGAAGTCCTCAATGTGATCCACCACTGAAACCTTTTGTTTGAGATTTATCAATTGGCTAAAGAAGGTGTTTCTCTTTGTATCCTCATAATGTGCTATCATTTCTTGCATAAAAATTGAGCAAGTGACAATTTTTTATGGCAAAAAATCTATCAATACCATACAAATGTATATTTTTCTAAATGTAAAGTTGCAATGCATACCTTTTGTGTGTTTTGCACATTATTGAGATAAAAATATTACTCCATCTGTAGTATCCATGTTACGGGATCCTTTCCATAAAATTTCCTAATATCCATCTTTGGAATATGGTGCTTCTTTAATCCAACATTAGATTTTATGAAATCACAATTAACATTTATTTTGTTCTCATCATGAGTTTCCTCTTCTATCTTTTCACCATTAGGAATCATTTCTTGTGTCAACTTTGATAAAACTTCCTTCAAACCTTCCATGCATTCCTTCAAACCTTCCATTTTTTCTTCCATACCAGTCTTCAAACCATCCATCTTAGCTTCCACACTTTTCTTCAAAACATCCATTTCATTTATTTTTTTCTCTTTGCGAGAGCGAAATTTGGTGCACTTGCTCTTGTAATTTTGATATGTCATGTTCCACTTCTTCATTTTCATGAGCCATAGTAGAGCCTTCTAAAAACTTAATGGGTGTTGAATTATTTTTAGGGGGAATTTTAGAACCCAATACTAATATCTATTCTACAATATGCCCTTGGAATAAATTCAAATTGATTCTTCAGACAAGACTTATGAAATTTGGAAAAAGAAAATACACACCTTTTTCTTTCTTTTGAGGAGCTCGATATTGAAATTGAATTATCTATGTGATATCGGATCTTCAATATCTGAAATTTTACCCTATAGTATCATTCTGAATCTTATTTTGAATGCCACATGTCTGATCTGATTTTGATTCTTCAAGGAAAATCTATACAAAATCTCCCACAACGACCTAATTATGGATTGGTTCAGTAGAGCTAACTTGTACAACGTGCCAGGTGCCACTGTTTCCTCCTTCAGTTCTGAAATTGATACATAGGAAAATACAGTCCATATACTTGGAGCCACTTTCTACAGAATTCCAATCCAATGCTCATAGAGAGAGTTAAGGTGATTTCCCACGGTCACCTCTTTGAGATGAAATTCGGGAGCCTGACAAAACTATAAATTCCATAGATCATATCTCTGAAAATTTTATGAACCAAGATCTAAAATTTTTATAGGAAGTTCCATAGGATTTTAGCTTTTCTTTGTAAAAATTTCAACTTCTGAAACTTTGTAGAAAAAAATTTATAGCGCAAATTCCACGATGACATGTTTTAGGTAAAATTTGGGAGCTGTAAAAAAGCGTAATTTCCACAGATGATATCTCCGAAAATATTGTGAACCAAGATCTGAAATTTTTACACGACGTTCCTCACAATTTCTACTTTGATCTCTAAAAATTTCTTCTTTTGAACCTTCGTAGAAAAAATTTATAGAGAAAATTCCACGATGACCTGTTTGTAGTAGAGAAACACTAGAATCCAAAACTCTGATACCAAATTTTATGAAATTAGCTCCAAAACTAGAAGAAAAGAGAGATCAAGGCCTTATAAATAAGCCACTTCAAGGGGGAAACTCCAATACGTTACATAAATGAACAATTCTTGGATGATACAAATGAAAAAACCACCTTTTTATGTATAGGAGTCCATGGGGCCACAATGTAATCCTAGCTGACCTAATAATAATAATGTAAAGGCACAATAATAATAACATGGGTTTTATAGGGGTACAACAATAAAAATTAGGGGGTTACACTAACAACAATACGAGACTATACTAGTAATATAGGGACCTAACATTTTCATTGTAACCTTTGGTTTTACCTCAAGAAATGATTTTACTATCAATGTAACTCATCATGGTAAATAATTTTTTTGTAAAAGATAAGTTACCTAGGGTAGATTCATTGGGTAAAATTATCCTTTAGTCAAAGATGAATCATTTTAATGTAACGAGGAGTGAGTCACTTGGAACATCCTATACTTTAGTTTGCAATTTAGTATTTTGTGGATATCTTCCTTGCCTCATGGATTCAACCCCTAAGGATGAGTGAAACTTGTTTTGATGTCTATTTATTCCATCGCTTGAATCTTAGCAAGGGTTGGAATAAGTTTGTATGTTTTCTAATTGATCAATGAACTATTGTACTCAGTTTGGCCAACATATAAAGAGGAGTTGCAGCTATTTTTTGGGATACTTGTGGTATTGATGTTTATCATTTTCTTTTCTTCAATTTCATATGTTATAATGTATTGTATTCATGTTCACTTCATCTCTATGATATGATCTCTTTCAAGTTTGATATTCATAATACATGCTTTCTCATGATCTATTTTGGTGAATTGATCATATTTTGTCCATTTTCATCTGTCTAAGAAGAATACATCTCCCATGCTCTTCCTAGTTTCATTTTAGTCTAAACATCACTCCATCACAATCATCTTCAAGTGATAATCCTTGTGCATACCTTGCCGCATCGATCCCCACAAACCTATCTCATTTTCCCTGACCTAGCTCCCTTGACCTAATTTCTTCATCTAGTGATAACCCAACAAAAATAAAATCAAAACAACCCTCTACACTCAATATCTAGCCTAAAAACCCTAATTTCTCCATCTCTCGTAGTTGTGACCTTTTTGGAGAGAGCCCTCTCTGACTTGATAGTGTTAGATATAAATTCAAAATCTTGGTCTGTGGTTACCTCTGTTGGGACTCCTTCTTTAGCCTTGGGAATCTCGTGGAGTGCTAACAATACCTTTACTAGAATTACACTGAGATAAGAGTATATGGGTGTGAGCTGCCACCCCATAGGTTGCCCAGATACCTCCCAATGACAATATTTTCCTTACAATACATAATGCATATGATAGATTCATATGAGATTCATTTTGTTGTTGCTAAAAATAAAGCTCAGTGAAGGATAAAAACCCAGATTGGCCCTTTTATTTGTAACAACAGGACAACAAGTGAGGAGGCAGACAACCTCATAAAGAAAATGAAGTTCTCCTTGGGCTTCACATGGTCATATGACCCATTTGGCTTGATTTATAAGCTAAGGGTGGAGAACAAGACCACTCCCTATGCTTTGTTGATGCCTCATAATTCAATTCCCACAACATGGGGGGAAACCACCCCATCCAAACCTTAAAGAAACTCCTTTTCCATTTGGTTTGGTGCCTTTGACTGAGGATAGTGGGACAAGTTTCCCAATAAGGATGATTTTTGGGTGTGTTTTGATTATATAACATGCAATGGAAAATGATCCTAATATATCACATGCATGTATATACCACTATATATTCTACCATATTCTCGGGGTACTTCTTCCTTTATGCAATCTAAAGAGATAACTTTAAACTATTAGTAATGTAGATTATTTATCAGTTGAAAGAGATGAAAAATATGTAAAGATGATTCTTCCACAAAATAGTTTGATTATAATAATTGTGAAAAGTATATCGCATTCATATATGTTATTATATATCAAATAGCAAAATCACAGATAAATATTAGTACAGAAGTGCATTTAACATTCATCTATAATGACATTTCAAATATATAATGAAATAGAAATATGACTGTCAATCTAGAAAGCAAGACTTAATACAAGTCAATAGAAATACCATATGTATGAAGTTCTACTCATGTAAACTGACAGTAGATATCTTATCCTCTTCACTTTAAATAAATTTAAAGAGTACAATAGTCGAACACAGTTAAACAGCTTCAGATGTCAAAAGATAATAGAATGTATTCCATTAATTCATCAAAGCATTCACAAACTTACAAAAGTGCATTGCTTGAAAATGTTTCTTACAAATTTCCGGACCCTTCTCTAAATTTATGAGAGGGGTTTAAATACTAAATTAACTATGTTTTAAAAATATATTATTACATAAAAATAGAGGAGGTTTCAAACAACCATCCTATTAAGACAAACTTTAACTGCAATCTTGGAAAACAAAGTAATGATATAACTATGAATTCTGATCTTTCATTTGGATTTGATCCCGAAGCTGACAAATATCTAGCATAGGTTTGAGTTGAGTTGGCTGTGAAATCCTCGATCTGACCTGTCCCTTGAATACCACATTTCAAAGTGTTGGCTGCAATATTTTTGTTGAATCCCTTAAATACTACAGGGTTTGGTACTGATGATAAGGTTTGATCATAAAATTATAATAATTTTCTTGATCAAAATTATTTAATTATTTAATAATTTTTTCCTACAATTCTGCCTTTCTTTCCATTGTGTTTCTAGTTTTTTTACTTCGGAGAGCACTTCAAATGTACACTCTTTGATAAGTTATGATTTCAAAATATGTTCACATACAAATTTAGGAATTTCCTTTGTCAACCTTCATGCTTTGGTTGTTTCTTTCTCTGCTTGATTTATCTGCGCTTCCTAATCCTTAAATAAGATCTCATTGTGGAATTTATTTACCCGGGGTAGATCAAATTCCTTTCCTGAGTCAGATGATTTCAATTTAATGTGCTCATTAATTTTCTTTTCAATTTTCTCACACTCAAGTTTCTAGATAGCTACTTGTTGGATCAATATTTCACTTGAGTCACAATAAGAGCTAGTGATAGAAGCTTCTTGTAAAAATTATTATTATTTTTTATTTAACTTAGCATTCACATCCAATGCCTCCTTTGTGAATGTCTCTAGCCGTGGCTGGCTTTGTAATCTGTTTATTGCTACATCCAGTTGTGTTTGCTTCATAATGAGTTACACTTGATGCTAAAAATTAAGACTTTCGAAATCCTTTTGAAATTCGAAGATCTTCAATTCCATTACTTTGCTAGAGTTATAATTTTCTTGAATTTATCTTCTTTCTACTTTAGTAAAATTTTAACTTCAATGGAATTATCAACAGTGGTAGTAGCATATGCCCCTGCAAACTGTGATAGTTTGGTTAAGTGTTCAGTAGGATCAGCTAGAGGATCCTTCCATAAAACATCAATAGATTCATTTTTAAGATTTGAGACTGTATCATCAATTCTTCTCCTTTTTCTTCTCTTGAATACAGTCTTATGACTAGAAATATAGAATACATCCAGAAAAGGGATTTCCTCAACTTGTAACACTATATAATATATAGGATAAGCTGACATGATATCTTGATCATGAATTTCAAGAACTTATTACAGTGGAGTAACATTTTCCACTAACTTCTGAGAATTTTCAGGCATCTAAAAACTGGTAGCTTGATTAGTATTAGGATTTATTTGAGGAGTTTTTATTTCCTTAGAAAACTTATCCCATTCACTCTTCAAATCCTTTCATTGAGATTTTTCAGACTGATCAAGTGTATCTTGATTGTGCTGAACTTATTGGGAAGAAAATTATGTTCCATTAATTTCTTCTTTCTCTTACATCTCAATCTCTTTGGTTACTTCATTAATTACCTTTTCTAGGTTCTCATTTATTTTTTCGGGTTCATTTTCAGAATGATCAGAATTCTAAGATTGATGTCTAATTTCCCTGACTCATCTTCAGACAGGTCTTTAACTTCATTATCCAAGCTAATACTTGGAGTTGGGCTATTGACATCTTCAATAGTCAATAAATCTAGAGGAACCCTTTTCAGTCTCTTGCTTCTATAAGCTTGGAAGGCTTCCAAGTAATATTGATTGAGTTGAATGGACGAAAAATTAAGTACATCTGAAAACCTTCAATACCTTGAAATAAATCATCAAATCTATTTGTCCTTTTCACAAAAGGCTTTACTTTGAGCTCTGCAATGAAGTTCTTATTATCATTGGGGTCATATGGCCATTTTGGCATTACACCAAAATATAACAAGTTAACATTTGAAACTTCCTTGTAGGCATGACCAATATCAAAAAGTGCAAAAGTACCACATTGTAAAAGAAAAATATGCCAAACAACCTTTTTAGCATCTTTAAGCTATTTTGAAATATCATTTAGAACCAACTAGTAGGAAATTTATCTAGAAATCCACTTATCAGAAACATAATATGGTAGGACATTAGGAGAAGCATAACTACCAAAAAATCTGACATAAATGAAACTTTCCTCTATGAACCATCTATCAATGGGAAGAACATGTGTACTAACATATTTGGAAACCCTGGGGGATTTATCATTGAATACAATCTAGTGCATAAGAAACATGAATCTATGGAAAATTTTGTAAAAATGCAGATGGAAGTCTGAATTTCAAAGGGATGTTTGGTAAATGTAGATTGGAGTAGGGTCTTAGGTTTTGCATTTCCATCCCATGGTAGAAAAACTAGAAGAAAAAAAAATTGTGTCCATGACATAGGCACTCATGTAAAAGGGTGAGTATTTCTCTAGATGAAACGTGTATTTTACTCCTATACTCCATGATACTTTTGGCTAAATTGTCAGATAGGATATTTTCCAAATTCAAAATTAAGGAATTGACGATTGTGTCAATTAATGAGAACCAATCTAAAGAAAACCTAGTGGTACTAGGTTCTGCAAATAATCTAAACAACATACTAGCAGAATAGAAGTAAGGAGAAGGAATTTCTACTATTGGGTACGTACCAAGTTTATCTCGTTTAACCTTTCCTTGGTCATTGTTCCATTCCTTTATGACTTTCATCACGTCTGATTTTTTGTTCTAAAGCTTTGAAAAAAAGCTTTGTCATAATTCTACTGTGGGACAGGTAAGTGGTACATTGTCCTCAAATCTTCTACCCTGAATGAGCCGCTATTCTCACCCTTTGAATCCTTGAATGTTTGATCTTATATGTTCAAGTGGTCAGTTACGCACTTAACCATATCTTTATAGGGGAGAATTTTTTGCCTTGCTGCTGCCTTATGTATGAATTAAAGTAAAACCTCGAAATAGGTCAGGTCTAAAGGAACTAATGCGCCTGTTGTAGAAACTCAGATTACTACCCTTGGCTTTTCATCCTCAAAAAAGTTGTACATTGCCTCCTACTTCTACATGCCTTGTTGCAAGTGGAATCTGAGAAAAGGGGAGATATATCTGAGTCTTTGGTAGAGGATGATTTGGAAATATCTTTTCCTTTCTTTCTCATCTCTATTTTCCTTTCTCAGTTAAGTGGTTTCCTGATTTCAAGTGAATAGAGCAAACATTAAAAAAATAGAGAATAGAGAGGTGGATATAACTAAAATAAATCTGACGTTCAATCATTTCAAATATGCTCAAAGTAGATATGAATCTGTCAAAACTTACTCCTATTAAATGTTGTTAATCACCGATAATATTTTTTAATCAAATCTCTTGAACCTTCACGTGAAATGTCTATTGATAAATTTAAGACCTTAGATCTCATATTCAGTTTGATTTGACATGAGTCATTTCGCATGCTTGAGCAATTAACTACCAGTTCATCGCATATCACAACTTATAACTATTTCCATTTGTGATATTACCCTTAACTCTCTCAAAATGAAATCTATGCAAATTTCACATTGCAATTTTTGTGTGGTAATAAATTTTATTTTAGTTATGTATTGTGAAATGAAAAATGCACATTAATAAATCAATCTGCTACACTTTATGGGACTGTCGAGCTTTATGTTTATTTATTTATTGGTTCATTGTTAAAGGTCAATTTGTGCACCATTCCCAATGACCTGGTTAACTGGGCATCATCTCCAGGACCTATGATCAAAGGGTCTATCATTCCCTACCATCTTAGTTGCTATATGCCCTAAGACAGGAAACATCATGAATCAAACAAGATTTTCATCAAAGCAAGGCTTTTCCATGGTTTGAAGCTTATTATTAAACATGTGGGAGCTCACCAACGTAGGATATAAGGGGCTTTAGTGCATTGCATATGTAGGTAGCCCCATTCCAGACTGCTCTGTAAAGCACTTCCCAACATTCAAAGGTCCGTTGGTCAGATTGGGAGTGAAATTCTCACTGTTTCGGAATCTCCACTTGGCCAATGTATTCTAGAAGGGTTAACATGTGTCAATATTTGGATCCAAGTGTCCATTTGACATCTACATGAATGGAAACATGTCTTGCCTATTTTTGGAATTTTATTGATTACAAAACTGCCTATAGTTCCTCTATAAATTGAACATAAATTTAAGTGTTTGAGAGGAAGAATTTGAGTAGGGAAATGCTGGAGAATTTTCAATAGAGATTTTGATTTATGGAGTTGTTTCTGGAGAGAATTATGTTGTGATGAGGCTTGGGAACTTTTCTAGAAGTTCATGATGAATCAGTCACTAGATTGTAACCTCTCCTTCTATCATCAATAACGAGTACTTCTTGTTTTTCCCTACATGCATCCATGTTTACTTTGATTTTCCATGTTGTAAAATCTTGGTTGATGAATGTAGTTTATGCTTAACTGATTTGGCTAATTAAATTGAAAATATATCTATATTATTGCATCTTCTATTGTTTCAGTGTTCTTTCTTGCATGAAGCATTCAACTATTTGAAACAGCTTGAATTTGAAGATGTAGTGGAAGCGACAGAGAGGAGCCATTTGGAAGCAACTGAAACAATTAAGCTTCCAATCCTCTCTGTGTATCTGTTCTGAGTTAGGAAAAAGGGTAGTGGAGTCTTTCACCTATTTTACTAGACTAGACACTGGTCTAGGGAAGCGTAGTTTATCCGTAGATTACAATTCTAGCCCAACAAACTAGCAACTCCGTTGGGGAGAAATTCTCTTGTTTCTAGGTGTTTTAGTCTCTAAACTACTTTCTAAATCCACCAAGTAGCTATTTCACATAAATATTATACCTTTTCAGACCTTAATTTGCAAAGTCAGTGAGCCAAACAGTGGCTTTTTCATTGTTTACTGCACTCAATGCACCCTTGGCCAAGGCACAGTGCTTTGCAGAGCACTGTCTCCCTTTAAAGACTGCGTTGGCTCTTGGAAGGAAAAAATCCCCTTGAATCTGACTTTATACTTTGATTCATTTTTGTTTGCCGATTTGTTCTGAAAAGTTTAGTGCTCTATTGACCAGTAATTCTATATATTTCTTCTCCTTTGACTAAAAATTTCTTCAATGTTGTTTTAAAAAATTTTTCATTATCATTGACGAGTTGATTTGAAAGTATTTTTTATGGTCGCATTAAGAATCGTTTGCTTTCGAAATAGGAAATTGTCGTAAAATCTTCATTTCCTTGATAGGAGAAATTGTTGTTGAAGTCCTCATTTTTCCTTCAAAAGAGAAATTGTTGTTTGTGTTCTTCGTTTCTCGAAAGTAAAAAGAATTTTGATTATTGATATAGTGCACCTAGTTTCTTTTCTACATTCATAACATTAAGGAAACTGAAAAGAAAAACTTGTATTTGCATGTAGGATTGTGTGTTTTTTGCAAAGGGGTCATTAGGAAATCTGCATCTAGTTTGATATTCATTGATTTGTTTTGTTCATTGATTTGTTTGCTCTCAAATTATTTTCTCTCTTCCCTTAGTAGTTAGGTCTTTCATTGAAAAAGCTGAAAGTGAAAGTTTGTTTATCATTCTTAGCTTGCATTTTAGGAATTTCATATACATCATCATGGTGAACCTGAAAGGAAAATTGTTAAGCTAGATCAACATAAAATAAATCTAAATTTACTTAACAACGCTTTGGAACATTAATGATAACATTTAGAGGTATAGGCTAGAGACGTGTTCTGGCATCATAAAACATAGCAGCTGTCGTTAAATTTTCTGCGATTTTTTCCAAGTGTGATACCTCACTCCATGTATGTAAGTATACCGTAGCTCGTTCACATGCTTTCAGGTATATCTGGAGGTGTTACAGTACGATAAGTATAAATGGGTGCTCTCACTATGCGGTTTCACATCAGACAGTGCTAATACGGACTTGGGCCTCCACGTACCTTCGGGTATATTTTGGAGGACAAATTTCAGGTGCTATCCATTCGTAGTGAGCTGATTCTGTCGCCTTGAAATTTTGATACACCGAACACAACATTCAGGGAGATTACCTGCCCATAATTATTGGTTCGTCGAGAGGTATTATAGAGTTCATAGTTTCCTAGTAAACCTTTTTCCTAGCATTACCCTCTTTTTGTTTATTTGTTTTTGGATAAAATAAATCATTAATCGTGGAAGAACACAATCCTACCCCCCATCATTCGCATAGATTAGATTTAAAACCATCTTTACCACCGGAAGTTATTTCATGTCGGCGAAGGAGATCACAATCTTCCAAATCAAGTACAATTCATACCTCTGGTGAAACATCATCATTTAAAGTAGAGCTAGCCCAAATTGTTTCGACACATCCCGGTTCGTTTACTGTTGTCAAAATGGATTATTCATAGTGACCAGTGGTCACGATCCATTCAATCATTGAGACCATACCTCCTGGACCTGAAGTTGTTCAAACTCACATTGATCCAGATCCTGTCTCTCCTTTGATAGAATCTCTCAATCCTGAATCTGAACTTCGAGAAGTTTTTCCTACCTTGGTCATCCTGCAAAGTTCTGTAGCCACTAAAACTCCTATTTTACACAGTCAACCATCTGAAATATATTTTGGGCTTGACGATGAAGTTCTTCCTCCTGGTTTAATCACAATTGAAGAAATCCCTCAACCTAATACACCTTTAAGTCAAACCCACTTTGGGGGAGACCTTTGTGTGCTCAACTTAGTGTTCCTAAATTGAGGTCATAAATTATCAACCATGGTTAGTAAATTGCTGAAGTGAGGTGCACTATATGTGCCTAGGTATCTGTTTCTCACTACGTTGTGTTTAATGTTTTTATGATGTTTTTGGTTTTGTGGTTTTATGTTAAGAAGGAAAAGAACTAAATGTTAAAAAGGAACAGTTGTTGGTCACACTAAAAATAGAGCAAAACCTATACTAAAGAACATAAAATGCAAAGTTTGATAATGACTCATAGCAAGGAAATAAATCACAACATGAACTCAATAACTCATAACATGAACTCATCCAATTCATTCATTAGAAATATATTGGAATAGCTTGAGAAAAGGACAAGTTTAGTGCAAATGAGGTTATCCTAAGTAAACAATCATCTTACAATATTACAAAGAATCTCATCCATGGCTAAAATTTTATTGGAACACAATTGGAAAAGATTATTTGTACCAAAATAATATTTCTACTTTAAATTAACTTGTAATGCTAATATTAATCTATTCTGCAGCTCAACTTGTCACTACTAAGCCTCATTGGAAAGCTAGAGATTTTCTAGAATAGTTTTTGGGAAAAGGATTATTTGTGAAATTGCAAAAGATTGCAGAACAATCAAGGCCTTTAACTGATATCACTAATTCCTATCCATATGATGATGTATTAATGGAAATTCAGAACATGAATATTTTGTAAACAATTAAGGCCGTGAAGTCTAATTTTGACAATTAACACAACTTAAAGAACAATGGATAACAGTGAACTAAAATGCAATTGATCAAAATTGAAACACAGTGACCACAACTAAACTAGAATGCCATTAACCTAACTTGGAATACAGTGAACTGGAACTGGACTAGAATGCCACTAATCTAAATTAAAATACAGTGAACAGAGTTGAACTAGAGTGCCATTATCAAAATTGAAATACAGTGACAGAATTAAGCTAGAGTGACATTTACCTCCGGAGTATTTCAACTGGACTAAAATGCAACTAATTCTATGAAATTTTTCAGCTCTGTCTCATTTGGAGTTAGTGGTTTTTTGGAATAATTTATAGAACAGGACTGGCTGCAACATGTTATGTAAACGAGCATAAAAGCATAAAATTCAACAAAACACAGGAAGCTCTGGAACACCACAGCCATGTCTCATCCGGAGTTAGTGATATTTTAGAAGAGATTAATAAGAACAAGACTAGCTGTAACAACTCATGTCATTGAGCACAAAAAAAGCATAAAGTTCAAGGAAATGCAACTAACTCCTAAAATACTACAATTATATCCCATCCAATGTTAGTGGTATTTTGGAAGAGTTTTTAAGGATAAGACTAAATGTGGCATCCGCTGCAAGTAAGTATAAAAACACAAAGTTCAGAAAATTGATTAAACTAAGAATGAAACAAGGCTAAGTTACTTATCTAAACCAGATGAACAAAGCTTCTCAGGTAGCAGGGGCCCTCTACCACCGGATTAGAACACAAATCTACTCAATATCGACTCATCTTTTGCAATAAAGTGATGCTTCTTTCATTAAAGGATAAATTCTTCAAAATAGAGTATTACGGTCTTCTGAGATCTAACAATAAAACATAAATCTAGCTAGTTGTTTCTCGGTCTCCAGAGCCATACTTATAACAAAATTACATAATTGTCTTTGAGATAAAATAGGAATAATTTTCTTTCCCAACTAAAATCAAACTAGGACACTGGTGGTGGCCTTGTACTATGATTAAGGACATCTGTAGAGTCCTTGTCCTATTAGAAGTCTATCTCCTAGTTTTGGTTTCCCACGTGCATAACCACCTATAGACTCGAGCTCAGACTTCGTGGAGAGCAAGAAATGATGGGGGAGTGATGTGGAATACAACCATATGTGTTTTTCCTTGAGGTGACACCTAGAACCTGCATAAACATGAAGATAGCTGCGGAATAGGCGACTGGCTACAGAATGACCGCGTTCTGTAGCCGAGTCTAGTAAAAAGTTGCTACAATAACAAAATCATGGAAACATAGCAGGTTAGTCATTATATACATTCTTAAAGTAATCCTAATCAATCCTATTGATTATTTAAGCCTGTAATTGATGAGGGACAAAGAAAATGAAGTGAAATGTGGTGGAAAAGATGGACATCTTTGGGGCTCAACATACCCCCACTGCAAGGCTTTTGCATGTCCTCATGCAACTATTCCATGTACTCTGAGACCTCTGCTAGGACATCTAAGCCTCTTCTTCTACTTTTCCTGATAGCCAATGGCCTTCTGGGCTTCCTTATGACTAACTTGAATCTCAAATTTGTAAGTGCCCTGCTTAACTTTTTGTTTTTCTTCTTCAATCTTTCACTGGCCTTGTGCAACTTTTTCATTTGTAGAGACAGAGTTGTATTCATATCACCTTTCAGCTTAACCTGCTCCCTTAAAATTTCATTCTCATTCTTGATATGCCTATTGAGTACTTCTAACTCATATTTATCTCTTCTTAGCATATCAATTGCAGATTTTGGTGGACTAGGAGTTATGTCTCTACTTTATGAAGCTCTCTTCTCTAGTGCCTCAACATAATTGTAAATTTCTTGTTGTGCTGGGTCTATTTCAGGAGCTCCTTCATCAAAATCCTCCTCATAATGATACTCAGGTGATCTAGCAGTAGGTGTTTCTTCATCCTCAATGTTTATGATTCCAGTTTGTCTAACCTCTGTTTTCTTTAGCATACCTCTAAGCCTGTGGCTCCGTCTCGGTTGAGATGGCCCTTCTCCTCTGTCTTTGGCATATTTTCTTATTATTCTCTCCTTCTTAAGATGATTATTAATTTGAGCCAATTTCTTAGAAATCATCTCTTCACTGTCCTCTTGTATTGATTTACCAGTTTTAGTTTCAACAGCTTTGGAAATTTCCTTTCTCTTGCTTCTTCTTATGGGTTTGCCTTCAGGTGGAGATTCCTTGGGTTCCTCAAAGTGATTCCTCACTAGAAAATAATCTCAATTATCTCCCATTTTTCTCAAATGATGTTCAATGAGGATTTTGACTAAACCATGGTGATACAAAGTGGTTTCTAGAAATTGAACCCTCTTTTGAACATTAGAGGCCACTCTTTTCAGACTATGAAGTAGGAAAAAGGGAAAATTGATTTCTTCATCTAAGAAATGCATCATTAACCAAATATGATAAAAATAGAGGGTACCAAATCTTCCTTCACAAGTTATAAACTTTTGCAAAATGAGCAACATGTTCCTCCATTTATTCTTCAGTGTCGAGCTAGGAATACCTTTCTTAAAAATGGAAACATCCATACCTAGTATTTTGAGTATTTGCCTCCATGCCTTGTTATGAAATTTTCTATTTTTGAACCACTTTTCTCCTTGCCTGCGTAATTCTATTGCTTATGCAATGAAAGCCTCTGTAATGGTGAGTTTAACATCTCCTATTTTGACCTCTTCTCCATTGAAGGACCGTGCAAATGTTTTAGTCACCTCTTTGTGAAAACCATTGAATTTTTCCAAAAATTGCAACCACCTAGCCTGCTGTAGCATTTCTCTAATTTGTGGATAGCCTTCCAAGTACTTGGTTCCAACTAGTTCAGTTCTTACTATGAGACCCATAACTTATCTTTTCAACCTTCAAATTACTACTCCTTTGCTCACGGTGAAAATGGCTGTTAAAGAGATGTTTTTACTCCACATATGTTTCCTTTGTTTTACAGACCGAAATGGCTAATAATTGGCTACATAAAGAAATGATATGGAGTAGTTATGAAATGAGTATAATGCAGTGAGGGTGATTCACATGGATTAATGAGTCGAGAGTTATCACGAAAGAAAATACTGTGGAAAAAAATTCTCATGTGATTTCAAAATCATCACTAAATGCTTCGGCTAGTGACGTGACTCCTCAGGTCACTTCAGTACTTAACCGTTTAAGTTTTAAATGATGATTTGGAATGGCAGAGTGAAAGGGATTTTGTCAAAAAAAATTATGATAGGTTTGATAAGCATGATCAATACGACTAATTGAAGCAACTTTTTGAATCTTACATGACTTAACTATGCTAAAAATTTCATGATCTGTCACTATAATAATTTCATAACTTTTACCCTTTCCCTTCCTTTTTTTTTGTGGTTTTGATATGCCTTGTCCTCCTTTGAAAATCATTGATCTTCAGTCCTCATAACTCTTTTGATTTTTATTATTGTCTTGGATATGCAGGATCAATTTGCTGCTCAATCAAGTGATTACTGGATAGTGCCTTCAGGATCTCTGGGTGCAGAATGTCTGACTGGCTGCAGAATGTCTGCCTGGATGCAGAATGTCTGACTGATTACAGAATGTACCTGTAGAAGTCTTAAAACATGGAATGGAAAGGTTTGAAGCATGAATGGAATGTTTGTATGAAATGAGTTAAAAATGGATAATTAAGTATGGTGTAATGGAGTATGAGTGAAGTGAATAATGGAATGAAATGAATCTCAATTATGAAGTGGAGTGAAGTATGGCAAATGACCTGCAACTTATGATTTGCATTATTCAATTGCAGCAATAAATCAATCTTAAAACTCTGAGATGAAAATGAGGTGGACCATGGAATGAAATGAATCATAAGTGAAATATGGGTTTGCACTTATGATTTTGTAATAGCTTCTTGCAGAAAAAGAACAAATTTGAAAAGCTAAAGTGTCAGAAATATTTTGATTTTCACTCTATATTTTCTGTATAAACATGCTAATCAGTGATTAGTTTTCATGTTTATACTTTTTTTTTTTTATGGTTTTGAATTCAAAAAATTCAACTAAGTTGATGAAGAAGAAAAATTCTTCTTCATTAACTTCACATCATTGTTTTTCTAAAATCTCTTGACAAATTCTTCTCTTGAAAGTGGCTTGTGATACAGCTTCAATCTATGACCATTTACAAGAAAAGTGACATTCTCTTCATCCATTGTCCTGATTTTTATTGCTCCATTGTCAAAAATTCTTATAATTTCATATGGCCCAAGCCAATGTGTTTGGAATTTACATTGAAAATCCTTGAAATTTGAATCAAACAAGAGAGCCCAGTCACCTTCTTTGAACTTATTTTCCTTGATGTACTTTTCATGCCATCTAGTCCTTTGCTATTGGGCTATATTTTTTTTTCTGAACTGCATCTTGTCTGATCTCATCCAATTCATTAATATGCTCCAATCTGTGCTTTTGTGCCTCTGTTAGATCAAGTCCTAGCTGAACTGCCATTTTGAAAGTTTGAATCTAGAACTCTATGGGAAACAAAACTTGCTTTCTATAAAAAAGTTCATAAGGATTATGGCCTATTGTGTTCCTCCATGTAGTTCTATAGGCCCACAAGGCTTCAGGAAGCCTATCTTCCCAATCTCTTCTATGAAAATGAACAATATTCGTTAGGATCCCTTCAATGACCTTATTAGTAGATTCCACTTGACCATTTTCTTGTGGATGATAGGGAGTAGATTTTCTGTGTCTAATTTTGTACCTCTCCATCATTTGTTCCACTAGCCTTGATGTGAATTGAGCTCCTTGATCTGTAACAATTTCCCTTGGGACACCAAAATGAGTAAAAATATCCTCAAAAAGAAAATTAACTACGGATGCTTCAGTAGCAAAAAGTAATGGCTTGGCCTCTACCCATTTGGTAACATAATCAGTGAAAACTAATATATATCTCTTTTGTATTGATGGAGGACTAATAGGTCCTACAAAATCCAAAGCCCATTTTTCAAAAGGTTCAATATGTACCTGAGGCTGCAATGGCATCTCACCTGAAGGAGAAGGTTTCCCTACCCTTTGGCAATTGTCACACCTTTTGACATACTCTTTAGCATCTTTAAAAAGGGATGGCCAATAATATCCTAAATGAAGGACCTTATAAGCTGTCCTTTTATCAGCAAAGTGTCTGCCACAAGGTTCATCATGACATGCCTTGAGGATCTCAGGCATCTCATCTTCCCGAACACATCTCCTAATGATAAAATCTGGACCTGTTTTTTATAACTCATTAGCAACCCATGAATATTTTGCACTGTCATAAATGATCTTTCTTTTGTCTCTTGCATTCATTATTGAAGGAAATTTCCCTGAAACTAAATAATTAGCAATGTCAGCAAACCAAGGAGTTTGAGTAGAAATTGCAAAAATATATTCATCAGGGAATTGATCTTCAACTGGATTATTGTCTTTGATGTTTTGGAGTCTAGATAGGAAATCAGCTACTTTTTTTTTTTTTCCAGACCTATCTAGAATGTTAATATTGAATTCTTGTAAAAGAAATAACCATCTTATGAATCTTCCATTAGTAATTGATTTGTTCATTAGATATCTAATTGCACAGTGATCTATGTGAACAAAAGTTTCATAGCCTGTTATATAGTGTCTGAATTTGTTTATGGCATGAACAACAGCTAAAAACTCTTTTTCAGTTACAGTATAGTTTAACTCTGAAGGAGTCAAATTTTTACTGGTATAGTAGATGGCATAAGGAATCAGGTATTTTTGTCCCAATACTGCTCCTAAAGATGTATCTGAGACATCTGTTGAAATATGAAAAGGTAACTTCGAGTTAGGTCCCCTTAAAATAGGTGCTTCAGAGATTTTTGTTTTCAGGGTCTCAAAGGCTAACTGGCAATCAGGATTCCACTTGAATTGAAAGTCCTTAGTAAGTAATTTGAAAAGTGGAGATGCTATCTTGGTGAAGTTTTCTATAAACCTTCGATAATATCCTGTGAATCCTAGAAAACTCCTAACATATTTTTGAAAACTTGGAATAGATAAGTTAGAGATGACTTCAAATTTTGACTCATCAACTCTAATTACATCCCCTGAAATGTGATGTCCTAAAACAATTCCTTCAGAAAACATCATAAAACACTTCTCATGACTAAGTGAAATATTTTCTTCTTTACATCTCTTTAAGACTTTTTCCAAGTTTGTTAAAGCTTCTTCAAATGTGTTTCCATAAACCGTGAAATCATCCATATATACCTCTACAAAATCATGTATTAGATCTGAAAATATTCCTAGTACTACCCTTTGAAATGTTACGGGTGCATTGCATAGTCCAAATGGAAATACTCGGTAAGAATAGGTACCCCAAGGACAGGTAAATGTGGTTTTGTCTTGATCTTCAAGTGCTACTTGAATTTGGTTATAACCACTAAACCCATCTAGAAATGAAAAGTACTTTTTGCCAGCTAATGTATCTAACACCTAATCTATGAAAGGTAAGGGAAAATGATCTTTAAGAGTAGCTTTGTTTAATTCCCGGTAGTCAATACATACCCTCCATTTACCATTTTTATTTGGCACAATCACCAAAGGAGAAACCCACTGACTATCTGAAATGGGATAGATAAAGTTAACATTTAACAATTTCTGCAATTCTTCCTTAACAATCTCCCTAAGATTTGGATTCATCCGTCTTTGAGGTTGTCTGATTGGTTTACAATTTTCCTCTATATATATGTGATGAGTGCAAGTCTTGGGGCTTATCCCTTTCATATCAGTGTACTCCCATGCATATGCAAAAGAATGTCTCTGTAATATCTTGACTAGCTCTTCTTGTTGAGATTTCTCTAGGTTCTTGTTTATGTTTAAAGTTTTTCCTGGAAATATCTCAATTGTAGAGCTGCCAAATTTATCCATGGAGTAAAGAGACATCTGTCTTGATAATAAAAAATCAATGTTGGATTCTTCTTGAAATTTTTCATGTTTGTATTCCGAAGAGGATTTAAAGTTTTCTAAGGTATTCAGAATCTGGCTATCTTCACTAATTTCTGAAATTTTGAAGAGAGGTTGTAAGTCTTCTTCCTCCTCTATCCATTGAGTATCATCTAATTCTATAATTGTTTTTGCTGGAGGATAAAAGGTAAATTTCTTGGTTGAAATACCATCAGAGAGGTACATATCACCTGATCTACAACTAATGAAAGCATCAGCTATAGCTAACCAAGGTCTTCCTAATATAACAAGATGCCCCCTAGATTATTCTTAGGAGTTAGGATCATAAAATCCACAGGATATTCCCAAGAATCTACGGACACTGGAATGTCTTCTATTACCCCATCAGGTTTGATCACAGATCTATCTACTAATTGTAATAATGTGGGTGTAAAAACAATATTAGGAAGTTTCAGTTTATCCATGATTTGTCTACTCATGATATTGATTGCTGCTCCTAAATCAATACGTGTGTTTTGGATCTCAATTCCATTGATGTGAATTTTAAAAACTGGATTTCCTGGGTCTAGATACTTTGGAATAGCCATCTTACCCATCATGATATCTGCTATTTTTCCTGCTAGTTGAATTTTCTTTATCTCTCTTATTCTTTTTCTATTTTTCTTCATGATCAACTCCTTTATTGTCTTTGCTAAGATTGGAATTTCCTTGATGGCTTGTAATAATGGGATCTTAATACAAACATTCCTCGGCTCATCTAGGAAATCATAATTAGGCACCATAATTTTTTTTTCTACATCCCTATCAATTTGTAATCTTTCTGGAAAGGGAGGTGTAGAAGTGGATGTTGATGGCTGATCTAATATAGGAGTTGAAATTATTGGTTCTTTTTGTTTTGGTTTTTCAAGATTTGAGTCTTGGAAAGTTGTGTTCTCTTCAAGACTTTTATTTACCCATAAAGAATATTCCTCAGAATTTTCTTTCTCTTGTATGATTACAGAAGGTTTCCTCTTTTCAAGTATTCTTCCAGAGCTAAGTTGAACATCACTAAGGTCTAAAGGAGCGATCAAATAATTTGGAAACTGTTGGCCTTCTATCATGTATGTGTTCTGAGGATTTTTATTGTTGGGGTTTGGTATGGGTTGGGTAGGCAACTGATTTTTTTTCTGAGGAAATGGTAATGGAAGTGGTTGATTTTGATGTTGTGGATTTTGAGGATTTTGTTGAGGATTTTGTTGAAGAGTGAAATGTGGATATGGTGGATAGGATGGTGGATATTGGTAATACTGAGAGTATCTTCCATAGGGATTTTGTGCTCCTTGCGCCCAAGTTTGTGATTGATTTTGAAATTGGGGCCAAGGTTGCTGCCAAGAATTCCAATTTGGTGGGGGTTGATTATACAACTGATCATGAAATCCTTGTGTTTGAGGTCCTTGCCAAGGCCTCCTGGAGACAAAATTGAGAGATTCTGTGGAACTTGTAGTAGTTTCTTCTTGAAAGATAGCTTTAAGACCAGGAAGTGAAGGACAACTATTGGTCTCATGTTTTTCTGAAAAAATTACAAAAGTCTCTACAACTTTTGCATCCAAAGGGCACTCTCTCAAGGCATGTTTCTTTCTACATTTGGGACAAAATATTGCTAAGGCGTCAGATTTAGATTTTTGCTTGTTTTGTAACTTAAGGGTGTCTATTTGTTCACTAAGACTCCCCAAGATATTATATTTTAACTCATCAAGCATATGCCCTATCTTTGCCCTACTTACTGTCCCAGAAGCAGACTTACTTGCCCTTGCAAGAGTAGGGTCTCTTGGTCCTTTTACAATTTTAGATTTACCTCTTGAAAGGTTGATACATAATTAAGCTATTTCAGGTAATTTGAGATGAGATATATCCTCTTTTCCCATCATGTTAAGGATATCTAACCATTCATCCCTAATTTTCTTCAACAAGAGAGCTTTCAAGGTATCTTGGTCTAGGTTTTCCATTTTTTCTCTTTTAATGTTGTAGTTAAATCTCTCCAACAAATCTTCCAAATTTTCATTCTCTTTTTGTAGCATTTTAAACACTTCTTCCTTATGGTTGACTGGCATACAGTAATCCAAATACCTCTCTATAAATTTTTTTTTCATGTCTTCCCATGTCCTAATAGAACTGTTGATCAAACTCATAAACCACTTCAATGTTGCTCCTTTCAATGTTGAAGGAAATAGTTTAAGTTTTTGAGCATCTTGCAAGTAGTCATAGGTTCTACATAGGTCTTCAAATTCAAATAGGAAGGTTTCAGGATCTTCATTTTTAAGTCCATAAAAGTTTGGAAGGACAGAGGGTGAAATTTTTTTCATAGTTGTATTGGTTTCTTCATCTACTATAGGAAACCAAAAAGAGCTTCCCATTGCTCTTCTACCTCTTCCTCTTCCTCCTTATCCTTCTACACCTCTACCTCCTTCTCCTCTAACTCTACCTCTACCCCCTCCAAATAGTGTGTGTTCTCCATTAAAGACTCCTCCTCCCCCTTCTTCTGCCATAGTTGATTCTTCTGTGGAAATAGAAGAGTTTGTGCCTCTAGCAGCGATCCTTGAATCTTCTTCTAAGACAGGTTCAGTGGATGAAGTGGAAGGTCTTTCTAATGGAATATTTGATCTCAAGTCCTCTGAGAGTCTAGGATCAGTAGAGGATGGAATGTGGGTTTGAGTTGAAGATGTGTTGGCTCTTGGTCTTGGTGAAACAAGTGGTGTTATAGAAATCAAGCTTCTGCTTCTTATGAATCTACCCCTTGAGTCTCTTTCTCTACGCATGTCATTGTTTTTGGGAGGTAAGAAAAAATGCTACCTAGTTACACTTCCCCGGCAATGGTGCCAAAATGTGTGCTCAACTTAGTGTTCCTAAATTGAGGTCATAAATTATCAACCAGGGTTAGTAAACTGCTGAAGTGAGGTGCACTATATGTGCCTAGGTATCTGTTTCTCACTACGTTGTGTTTAATGTTTTTATGATTTTTTTGGTTTTGTGGTTTTATGTTAAGGAGGAAAAGAACTAAATGTTAAAAAAGAACATTTGTTGGTCACACTAAAAACAGAGCAAAACCTATACTAAAGAACAGAAAATGAAAAGTTTGATAATGACTCATAGCAAGGAAATAAATCACAACATGAACTCAATAACTCATAACATGAACTCATCCAATTCATTCATTAGAAATATATTGGAATAGCTTGAGAAAAGGACAAGTTTAGTGCAAATGAGGTTATCCTAAGTAAACAATCATCTTACAATATTACAAAGAATCTCATCCATGGCTAAAAGTTTATTGGAAGACAATTGGAAAAGATTATTTGTAGCACAATAATATTTCTACTCTGAATTAACTTGTAATGCTAATATTAATCTATTATACAGCTCAACTTGTCACTACTAAGCCTCATTTGAAAGTTAGAGATTTTCTAGAATAGTTTTTGGGAAAAGGCTTATTTGTGAAATTGCAAAAGATTGTAGAACAATCAAGGCCTTAAACTGATATCACTAATTCCTGTCCATATGATGATATATTAATGGAAAGTCAGAACAAGAATATTTTGTAAACAATGAAGGTCGTGAAGTCTAATTTTGACAATTAACACAACTTAAAGAACAATGGATAACACTGAACTAGAATGCAATTGATCAAACTTGAAACACAGTGACCACAACTAAATTAGAATGCCTTTAACCTAACTTGAAATATAGTGAACTGGAACTGGACTAGATTGCCACTAATCTAACTTAAAATACAGTGAAAAGAGTTAAACTAGAGTTCCATTATCAAACTTGAAATATAGTGACAGAATTAAACTAGAGTGACACTTACCTCCGAAGTATTTCAACTGGAATAAAATGCAACTAATTCTATGAAATGTTTAAGCTCTGTCTCATTCGGAGTTAGTGGTTTTTTGGAATAATTTATAGAACAGGACTGGTTGCAACATGTTATGTAAACGAGCATAAAAGCATAAAATTCAACAAAACACAGTAAGCTCTGAAACACCACAGCTATGTCTCATCCGGAGTTAGTGATATTTTGGAAGAGATTAATAAGAACAAGACTAGCTGTAACAACTCATGTCATTGAGCACACAAAAAACACAAAGCTCAAGGAAATGCAACTAACTCCTAAAATAATATAGTTATATCCCATCCAATGTGAGTGGTATTTTGGAAGAGTTTGTAAGGATAAGACTAACTGTGGCATCCGTTGCAAGAAAGTATAAAAACACAAAGTTCAGAAAATTGATTAAACTAAGAATGAAACAAGGCTAAGTTAGTTATCTAAACCATATGAACAAAGCTTCTCAGGTAGCAGGGGCTCTCTACCACCGGATTAGCACGCAAATCTACTCAATATTGACTCAGCTCTTGCAATAAAGTGATGCTTCTTTCATTAAAGGAGAAATTCTTCAAAACATAGTATTTACGGTCTTCTGAGATCTAGCAATAAAACATAAATCTAGCTCTCGTTTCTCGATCTCCCGAGCCATACTTTATAACAAAATTACATAACTGTCTTTGAGATAAAACAGGAATAATTTTCTTTCCCAACTAAAATGAAACTAGGACTCTGGTGGTGGCCTCGTACTATGATTAAGGACATCTGTACAGTCCTTGTCCTATTAGAAGTCAGTCTCCTAGTTTTGGTTTCCCACGTCATAACCACCTTAGACTCGAGCTCAGACTTCATGGAGAGCAAGAAATTATGGGGGAGTGATGTGGAATACGACCATATGCATTTTTCCTTGAGGTGACACCTGGAACCTGCGTAAACATGAGAACGGCTGCGGAATAGGCGACTGGCTACAGAATGACTGTGTTCTGTAGCCAGTCTAGTCAAAAATTGCTACAATAACAAAATCATGAAAACATAGCAAGTTAGTCATTATATAAATTCTTAAAGTAATCCTAATCAATCCTATTGATCATTTAAGCCTGTAATTGATGAGGGACAAAGGAAATGAAGTGAAATGTGGTGGAAAAGAAGGGACATATTTGGGTCTCAACAATTGTGTCCACTATTGTATCAAATTTTGTTGTGCCACAATTTATGCCTAGTTTGGCACCTCCCTTTGCACCCACTTTTGCTTCTAATTTTGCATCCACGTTTGCATCCTCATTTGCATCTAAGTTTTCATCTACTTTTACATTTATTTTTGCATCCCTTTTTGTATCCATTTTTGTGTCAAGATTTGCATTGGGTTTTATGTCTCATTTTGCATCTACTTTTGCATAAACGTTTGTCGCATCCACTTCTACATCTAATTTTTCATCTACTTGTGCACCCATGTTTACGTCCAATTTTGCATCGCTTTTTGCATCCTCGTGTGCATCAACGTTTTTTGTTTTTTTTTTGCATCTATAATTACATTCAATTTTTTCATGCCACCATTTTCACCATGTTTTGTACTTACTATTTTACCCACATTTTATTCCAATTTTCCATCCATGTTAACACCCTCTTTTACATCCAATATTTGCATCAAATATTGCGTCTCTTTTTACATTCGCTTTTGTGTTAGGTTTATGCATTGGGTTTTGCATGTAATTTAGTATCCATCTTTGCATATACTTCCATTGCATCCAATTTTGTTTAGCCTGTTGCAGCCACTTTTACATCCCTTTTTTCATCTTGTTTTACATCCAAGTTTGCATCTTTTTTTATGTCTATTGCTACATCCACTTTTGTTGTTCCATAATTTGTACCATATATTGCAACCCACATTTTCTTCCACTTTTGCAACCCACATTTTCTTCCACTTTTGCATCCACATTTTCATCCTCTTTTGTGTCCAAGTTTTCATCCTCTTTTGTGTCCAAGTTTGCATCGAATATTGTGTATTTTTTTGCATCCCATCTTGCATCCACTTTTACATCAGGTTTTGCATCTCATTTTGAATTTAATTTTTCATCCACTTTTGCATCTAATTTTGTGACCAGTGTTTCACCCACATTTGTTTCCATGTTTACATCCCTTTTTTCATCTTATTTTTCATCCAAGTTTTTCTCCTTGTTGCATTCAAGTTTGAGCTCATTTCTACGTTCGTTGTTACATTCGCATTTGTTTCACCAAAATCTGTGCTAATTTTTACACCTACTATTACACCCATGTTTACATCCTATTTTGCATCCAAGTTTGCATTGAATATTGCATATGCTTTTGCAACCACTTTTGTGTTAGGTTTTGCATTTTGTTTTGCATCTACTTATGTTGCATCCATTTTTCAAACAAATTTACGTCTATTTTTTGACAATGAGTGGGCTATGAAGAGAATTAGGGATAGAAGATCATGACCATTGTGAAATTTTATAGGAAGGAAGTGGGGATTTATTAATTTTAGCTCAGTGTGGAACAACTAGATAATTTGGGTTTCATTTTGAAAGAAGTTAACTAAATATTTAGGTACCCCTGCATGGAGTATGAGTTCAATATTGTGTTGATACAAAACCTTGAAGGGAGCTACATGTTGCATTATATATATCGATCATGTCATATATGGGTGCACTACCAAGACTGGGAAATGTAACTATAGGTGCCTTGAGAAAAAGGCACCACAAGGAATTTAGTTGGATAATTTTTGGTTGCACAGAACAATAATAAACATGCTTCTTATGATAACACATGGTATGATGAGTTTTGGTAGTAGATGAGAAGATTGGAAATAGTGGGACATCAAGTTTGAGATGTGACTTGGTAAGGGTTGGGAAAGGAGAAGAAATTTCGTTTGAATTGGAGGTTCGATAGGGAGACAAAATTGTGCAAGAAATGATAAGAATGGAATGCGGAAGCACATGTCAAGATTTATACATGATAGTTGGATTCACTATTCAACCAACCCAAGAATTGAGGTGAAAATTGTGTAGAGGCAAGATAGAATGGTTGGATTAGAAGAACAATAGGAAAATCAAAATGTTCAACATTTAGGAAGGTGTAGGAAATAGTAACCACGAGAGGATATCAATGACACGAGTAAATGTGACAGAGTTGGGTGAGATTGAATTTGGGTAGATATCATTCAAGTGTTGAATGTAGTGCAATTGAGTTGCCTTTAGAAATTCATGGTTTATAGTTTTAGAAATTTTGGTTTACTATTATATAAATTTAGGGTTTCCAATGGCATAAAACTTGGGGTTTCTATCAAGCATACTTGCGATGGAGAAACAAGTTTGGGTAGAGTTAGAAGAACACATATTTGGTGGATGTTTTTGGGGGTGATAATGAGTTTTGGTGGGGGAGGATGTTAGAACCTTATCTGGGAGGGTGTGAGCACCTTTTCCAAAGAGTTTGATATAAAAACGTTGGGGTGAATATGATGATTGGAATTTTCATGATTAACCAAAAGTATTCCTAGAAAAAATGAAATGGAAAATGTTTTGTGTGATTGAATCAAGGTGTTATTAGGCTGAACGAACATGGAGATGGTGATAAATTCTTATAGGGAATGAGAAGGACTACCTTGGGTGCATTTTTTTTTACATCTACTTACGTTGCATCCATTTTTCATACAAATTTACGTCTATTTTTGACAATGAGTGGCCTATGAAGATAATTAGGGATAGAAGATCACGACCATTGTGAAATTTTGTAGGAAGGGAATGGGGATCTATTAATTTTAGCTCAGTGTGGAACAACTAGATAAGTTGGGTTTCATTTTGAAAGAAGTCAACTAAATATTTAGGTACCACTGCATGGAGTATGAGTTCAATACTGTGTTGATACAAAACCTTTAAAGGAGCTACATGTTACATTATATATATTGATCATGTCATATATGGTTGCACTACAAAGAGTGGGCAGTGTAGCCATAGGTGCCTTAAGAAGAAGTGAAATTGAGTCACCTTTAGAAATCCATGGTTTATATTTTTAGAAATTTGGGTTTACTATTATAGAAATTTAGGGTTTCCAATGGCATAAAACTCGGGGTTTCTATCAAGCATACTTGTGATGGAGAAACAAGTTTTGGTAGAGTTAGAAGAACACATATTTGGTGGATGTTTTTTGGGATAATAATGACTTTTGGTGGGGGAGGATGTTAGAACCTTAGCTGGGAGGGTGTGAGCACCTTTTCCAAAGAGTTCGATAGAAAAATGTTGAGGTGACTATGATGATTGGAATTTTCATGATTAACCAAAAGTACTCCTAGACAAAATGAAAAGGAAAAGGCTTTGTGTGATTGATTGAAGGTATTATTAGGCTGAACGTTCATGGATATGGTGATACATTTTTATAGGGAATGAGAAATACTACCTTGGGTGCATTTTGTTTTGCATCTAATTATGTTGCATCCATTTTTCATACAAATTTATGTCTATTTTTTACAATGAGTGGCCTATGAATATAATTAGAGATAGATGATCATGGCAATTATGAAATTTTGTAGGAAGGAAATGGGGATTTATTAATTTTAGCTCAGTGTGGAACAACTATATAAGTTGGGTTTCATTTTGAAAGAAGTCAACTAAATATGTAGGTACTCCTGCATGGAGTATGAGTTCAATACTATGTTGATAAAAAACCTTGAAAGGAGCTACATGCTACATTATATATATTGACCATGTCATATATGGTTGCACTACCAAGATTGGGCAGTGTAGCCGTAGGTACCTTGAGAAGAAGGCACCACAAGAAATTTAGTTGGATAATTTTTGGTTGCACAGGACAATAATCAACATGGTTCTTACGATAAAAAATGGCATGATGAGTTGTGGTAGTATATGGGAAGCTTGGAAATAGTGGGGCATCAAGTTTGAGAGGTGACTTGGTAAGGGTTGGGAAAGGAGAATAAATTTCGTTTGAATTGGAGGTTGGATAGGGAGACAAAATTGTGCAAGATATGATAAGAATGGAATGGGGAAACACATCTCAAGATTTAGACATGATAGTTGGATTCACTATTTAACCAGCCCAAGAATTGAGGTGAAAAATGTGTAGAGGCTAGATGGAGTGGTTGGATTAGAAGAAAAATAGGAAAATCAACATGTTCAAAATTTGGGAAGGTGTAGGAAATAGTAACCACAAGAGGATATCAATGACACGAGGAAATGTGACAGAGTTAGGTGAGGCTAAATTTGGGTAGATATCATTCAAGTGTTGAATGCAGTGTAATTGAGTCACCTTTAGAAATTCATGGTTTATATTTTTAGAAATTTGGGTTTACTATTCTAGAAATTTAGTGTTTCCAATGGCATAAAACTCGGGGTTTCTATCGAGCATACTTGCGATGGAGAAACAAGTTTGGGTAGAGTTAGAAGAACACATATTTCATGGATTTTTTTTGGGATGGTAATGACTTTGGGTGGGGGAGGATGTTAGAACCTTAGCTAGGAGGGTGTGAGCACCTTTTCCAAAGAGTTTGATAGAAAAACGTTGGGGTGAATATGATGATTGGAATTTTCATGATTAACCAAAAGTACACCTAGACAAAATGAAATGGAAAAGGCTTTGTGCGATTGATTGAAGGTGTTATTAGGTTGAACGAACATGGATATGGTGATACATTCTTATAGGGAATGAGAAGGACTACCTTGGGTGCATTTTGTTTTGCATTTACTTATGTTGCATCCATTTTTCATAAACATTTACGTCTATTTTTGACAATGAGTGGCCTATGAAGATAATTAGGGATATAAGATCATGACCATTGTGAAATTTTGTAGGAAGGAAATGGGGATTTATTAATTTTATCTCAGTGTGGAAGAACTACATAAGTTGGGTTTCATTTTGAAAGAAGTCAACTAAATATTTAGGTACCCCTGCATGGAGTATGAGTTCAATACTATCTTGATACAAAACCTTGAAAGGAGCTACATGCTTCATTATATATATTGATCATGTCATATATGGGTGCACTACCAAGACTAGGCAGTGTAGCCATAGGTGCCTTGAGAAGAAGGCACCACAAGAAATTTAGTTGGATAATTTTTGGTTGCACAGAACAATAATCAACATGGTTCTTATGATAATACATGGCATGATGAGTTGTGGTAGTAGATGGGAAGCTTGGAAATAGTGGGGCATAAAGTTTGAGAGGTGACTTGGTAAGGGTTGGGAAAGGAGAAGAAATTTCCTTTGAATTGGAGGTTGGATAGGGAGACAAAATTGTGCAAGATATGATAATAATGGAATGGGGAAGCATGTCTCAAGATTTAGACATGATAGTTGGATTCACTATTCAACCAGCCCTAGAATTGAGGTGAAAAATGTGTAGAGGCAAGATAGAATCATTGGATTAGAAGAAAAATAGGAAAATCAACATGTTCGACATTTGGGAAGGTGTAGGAAATAGTAACCACGAGAAGATATCAATGACACGAGGAAATGTGACAGAGTTGGGTGAGATTGAATTTGGGTATATATCATTCAAGTGTTGAATGTAGTGCACTTGAGTCGCCTTTAGAAATCCATGGTTTATATTTTTAGAAATTTGGGTTTACTATTCTAGAAATTTAGGGTTTCCATTGGCATAAACTCGGGGTTTCTATCAAGCATACTTGCGATGGAGAAATTTTTTTGGGTAGAGTTAGAAGAACACATATTTGGTGCATGTTTTTGGGGATAATAATGAATTTTGGTGGGGGAGGATGTTAGAACCTTAGCTGGGAGGGTGTGAGCACCTTTTCCAAAGAGTTTGATAGAAAAACATTGAGGTGACTATGATGATTGGAATTTTCATGATTAACCAAAAGTACGCCTAGAAAAAATGAAATGGAAAAGGCTTTGTGTGATTGATTGAAGGTGTTATTAGGTTGAACGAACATGGATACGATGATACATTCTTATAGGGAATGAGAAGGACTACCTTGGGTGCATTTTGTTTTGCATCTACTTATGTTGCATCCATTTTTCATACAAATTTACGTCTATTTTTTACAATAAGTGGCCTATGAATATAACTAGGGATAGAAGATCATGACCATTGTGAAATTTTGGAGGAAGGAAATGGGGATTTATTAATTTTAGCTCAGTCTGGAACAAATAGATAAGTTGGGTTTCATTTTGAAAGAAGTCAACTAAATATTTAGGTACCCCTTCATGGAGTATAAGTTCAATACCATGCTGATACAAAACCTTGAAAGGAGCTACATGTTACATTATATATATTGATCATGTCATATATGGTTGCACTACCAAGACTGGGCGGTGTAGCCATAGGTGCCTTGAGAATAAGTCACCATAAGAAATTTAGTTGGATAATTTTTGGTTGCACAGGACAATAAACAACATGGTTTTTATGATAAAAAATGGCATGATGAGTTGTAGTAGTAGATGGGAAGCTTGGAAATAGTTGGGCATCAAGTTTGAGAGATGACTTGGTAAGGGTTGGGAAAGGAGAAGAAATTTTATTTGAATTGGAGGTTGGATAGGGAGACAAAATTGTGCAAGATATGATAAGAATGGAATGGGGAAGCACATCTCAAGATTTATACATGATAGTTGGATTCACTATTTAACCAACCCAAGAATTGAGGTGAAAAATGTGTAGAGGCTAGATAGAATGGTTAGATTAGAAGAACAATAGGAAAATCAAGATGTTCAACATTTGGGAAGGTGTAAGAAATAGTAACCACAAGAGGATATCAATGACACGAGGAAATGTGATAGAGTTGGGTGAGACTGAATTTGGGTAGATATCATTGAAGTGTTGAATTTAGTGCAATTGAGTCTCCTTAAGAAATTCATGGTTTAGAGTTTTAGAAATTTGGGTTTACTGTTCTAGAAATTTAGGGTTTCCAATGGCATAAAACTTAGGGTTTCTATCAAGCATACTTGCGATGGAGAAACACGTTTGGGTAAAGTTAGAAGAACACATATTTGGTGGATTTTTTTGGGGATGACAATGACTTTTGGTGGGGGAGGATGTTAGAACCTTAACTAGGAGGGTGTGAGCACCTTTTCCAAAGAGTTTGATAGAAAAACGTTGGGGTGACTATGATGATTGGAATTTTCATGATTAACCAAAAGTACACCCAGACAAAATGAAATGGAAAAGGCTTTGTGTGATTGATTGAAGGTGTTATTAGGTTGAATGAACATGGGTATGGTGATACATTCTTATAGGGAATGAGAAGGACTACCTTGGGTGCATTTTGTTTTGCATCTACTTATGTTGCATCCATTTTTCATACAAATTTACGTCTATTTTTTACAATGAGTGGCCTATGAAGATAATTAGGGATATAAGATAATGACCATTTTAAAATTTTGTAGGAAGGAAATGGGGATTTATTAATTTTAGCTCAGTGTGGAACAACTACATAAGTTGGGTTTCATTTTGAAAGAAGTCAACTAAATATTTAGGTACCCCTGCATGGAGTATGAGTTCAATACTATGTTGATACACAACCTTGAAAGGAGCTACATGTTGCATTATATATATTGATCATGTCACATATGGGTGCACTACCAAGACTATGCAGTGTAGCCATATGTGCCTTAAGAATAAGGCACCACAAGAAATTTAGTTGGATAATTTTTTGTTGCACAGAACAATAATCAACATGGTTCTTATGATAACACATGGCATGATGAGTTGTGGTAGTAGATGGGAAGCTTGGAAATAGTGGGGCATCAAGTTTGAGAGGTGACTTGGTAAGGGTTGGGAAAGGAGAAGAAATTTTGTTTGAATTGGAGGTTGGATAGGGAGACCAAATTGTGCAAGATATGATAAGAATGGAATGGGGAAGCACATCTCAAGATTTAGACATGATAGTTGGATTCACTATTCAACCAGCCCAAGAATTGAGGTGAAAAATGTGTAGAGGCAAGATAGAATGGATTTATTAGAAGAACAATAAGAAAATCAAGATGTTCAACATTTGGGAAGGTGTAGGAAATAGTAACCACGAGAGGATATCAATGACACGGGGAAATGTGACAGAGTTGGGTGAGACTTAATTTGGGTAGATATCATTCAAGTGTTCAATGCAGTGCAATTGAGTCACCTTTAGAAATTCATGGTTTATAGTTTTAGAAATTTGGGTTTACTATTCTAGAAATTTAGGGTTTCCAATGGCATAAAACTCGGGGTTTCTATCAAGCATACTTGCGATGGAGAAATAAGCTTGGGTAGAGTTATAAGAACACATATTTGGTGGATGTTTTTGGGGATGATAATGAATTTTGGTGGGGTAGGATGTTAGAACCTTAGTTGGGAGGGTGTGTGCACCTTTTCCAAAGAGTTTGATAAAAAAACGTTTGTGTGTCTATGATGATTGGAATTTTCATGATTAACCAAAATCACGCGTAGAGAAAATGAAATGGAAAAGGCTTTGTGTGATTGATTGAAAGTGTTATTAGGCTGAATGGACATGGAGATGGTGATACATTCTTATAGGGAATGAGAAGGACTACCTTGGGTGCATGAGCTAGATATGCAACTTAAAGTGAATTTACTCCCTTATTTGCAATACACATTAGCTCAATGAGATAGGTTGGTGTACAATAGATGAGATGGATGCATGTGAAGTGAGTTTGGACAAGCCAACGTGACTTAGAAGATTTGGGACATGGAAATCAAATAAAAAATGAGTTTATGGTCCCTTAGGCACATTCCTATGATGGTATATCACTCAACATGACTCCTCCAAATGGTGTGATGCCACTTGGAGTGGAACAAAATTTACCATGTGGAATATCAAGGGTTGACTTGTGGTATATCAGGAAATATAACCTTTCACATTGCTATATAAAAAAGTATAAGTAATGCGTGGTGGAGAGGTTAAACATAAAAATAAAATCCAATGAGATTGGGAGTTACATGAAGAAGTTGTAGTGGAATGAAGGATGGTGTTGTATGAAGTAAAAAAATTAGTGCATCGAGATAAGTAGTAAATCAAACTATTTGATAGAGAATGAAGCTATCAAACCGGATGGGAGCAAATGTGGTTGAAGGGTTTCATGGAGTGACCAATTAGCCATCCGAGTGATATTTAGGTGAGTAGGTATGTGTGATATGAAGAGTTCATGCAAGGAATTTATGCAAGAGGTTCGTTCCAGACATGGACATTGGGCAAGTTGTGTAGAAATTCACTAGGGTATTGTTCAAGTATTGTATAAGTTATAACTTTTCTTATAAACAATTTGTAACTATAAACATATTGTATATTATATTGTACAAGTGTTAGGCACACATTTTTCCACCCAACCATATATTGTGTCATTCCATATTTCTAAGGTCCCACCTTACCAACCATCAATAGTGTAGAGAAGTAAAGGTTACGTTGAACACTATTACTCGTTTTTTTTTAAACTCATAATATGACTAACTTGGTTATCATGAAGATCATGTTCCTTAATATATTTCAATATAAGAATATAAAATAAGAAGTCAGGGATAACTTTCCCTTAAAACCAATTCCAAAACTCATTTCTCCTCAAGTTTAAAAGAATATAGCATGTGCTCTTTTCATTCTTATACGCGAGTTCTAAGTAAGATTGGAAATAAATTCCATCATAATTCCATGTGTGAGAATTAAGTTTAATCAACCTATTTGAGCCCCTAGATTATGTTAAATAGGTTCCACTTATTGGTTTTTAGCATCAAACCACAAAGGATGCCCCAAGAACCTAAACTATCATGCTTCTATTACAAAAGCACATATATGGGCATGATTATTAACCTATCTTTAACAAGGTAACTGACTAAGGAATATGCCTCTCTTCATCAGACAATCTAATGTTATGTTTATGAAATGGAAAAATGGAATCACAAAATATATTTAACCAATAATGTTTCCAAATTCCTCAACTAAAAATTCACATTCCCAAGTATTAAGGCAAAATAATTATTTGCAAAATGGCATTGCTTCAATCATGAGACTCGTATAATGAATGTTGTAGCAAGAGTAACTACCGTTACAAATTCAAAATCATATTATTCTTTAATAAGTGCCAAGTAAAACAATGGAATGGAAAAAAATAGGCACACATAGTTGTTTTCTACAGTCACTAAAGCATAATACTACATCCATGAATACATGCAACTTGGACAACTTATCATGCTCACTTGCACAAGCAATTAAATCCTACAAAATTGGTTAGTGTAAAATCGTTTCTAACAACTACCCATTTTTTCATGGTAGCTTCAGATAATAAAAATAACAATTGTGTTATCCTCTATTTACACTTCAAAAAATTATTAAATTCATTTTCACATTCATAAAAAATATTACAGACATAGGAAGCTACATCTATTAAACAATGTATTCATAAATTTCTAGTACATAAGTAAGAAATTTACTTTAACAATTTATATGCACAAACACTACAACCATTGAGGCCTTTTGACAAACACTTTGCAAACATGCAATCTATAGCCATTGAGGCCTTTTGACAAACACTTTGCAAGCATGCAATCTACAACCATTGAGGAATTTCTACAAACACTTTGCAAGCATGTAATCTATAGCTATTGAGGATTTTTTTCAAACACTTGGAAGCCACAATCTCTTAAGGAAATTTTTACAAAAATTAGCTAACATGAATCTAAGATTACATAACTTTATTTTTCATTGTTAGTTATGCCAATAATTTTTGAACTGAACCTAACGCACAAGTAGAACTATCAACCAACTTCATTGATGCATATCTATCAACACTTCAGGTTCATGAATGACTACAAACATTTGGGATTTTTTGCAAATAGCTTGAAACCATGTAAGCTACGACCATTGGAGAAATTTGACAAACAATTAATAGTCATAATTAAGTTGATATAAAGCTATTTAAACTATTAAGGTATCAACCATTGAGACTTTAAAACAACAATTTAAAAGTGCATGAACTAGTTTAGTTTCATCAATATAGATTACTAGGTAAATCTAAGATGGGAAAAATTCAACAAAACCAAACAATAGACAATCCATATAGGTAGCAAAAAATATGCAAAAATCAACCAGATTAGATAATCAAAGTCTAAAAACCTATTTTTTGGAGTCAATGTCGGGGTTACATGGTCTAATGGTACGAATACCCCATGATGTTGAGCGAAATCACAACATAAATTCCCAAGGATGTGATTCTTTAAAACAACAACAACAAAAAATCCCTACTATCTCATTTATCACTTTTTTCAAACACTTAGTGTGTAAACTTCATATATAATTTTACATGGAGAAAGAAAACCCAAATTTATACTAATATGATATTTTCATCAAACTCATAGCAACCTGATATGCACAAAAAATAATTATAAACTGAACATAAAAACTTCGGTAGCACATTCTTGTTTTAACACCCTTGCATGTACATTCACATATATAGCTTCCATGAAAATTTTAACTCTTTGTTGGTTAGCTCTGAAATAAATTTCTAAATATTTCATAAATATTCATAATTTTGTAATAATTTAAACTAGCAATTTCCAATATATTTAAATTTTCCACAACACTTTAAAAAGTAATAAGAAACCAAAATTCCAAGAACATTGATAGATATACTTGAAAAGGTATATATATAACTCCAAAAAGATGAGAGTATGCTCCAGTTCCAATGCCCTTACCAACTCATTGTGAACCATATGATTTTGAACCCAACCATATCCAAGGAGAGCTTTTCCCTTAGAACCCCTGAGCTATATAAGCTCATAAACAATACCAGAACATAGCAGTAGAGGGATATACAAGGGAAGTTGAGGAAGATGAGTTTCACTTCCTCTCAATACCACTCATGTTCAAATCCATTGGTTAGATCTACTTAGTAATTTAGATTATCATTTGGATACTCTCCAATTATCTCCCTCTCACAATATTCTTCAAATCTCTCAAACTCTTGGGATAACCATCCACCACCCTCCCAAATGAGAAGACATGAGACGCATATATAGAAGGAGCAAAAATTTCTATCATAAAGGAGGAGTAATATGCATTCCTTGAGGAAAAGTAACATATTCCATTTAGAGGAGTGTAACTCATGCCATTAAGGAGAGGTATGCATGCCTTAGTTAAGGAGAGTATAATGTATGCATTAAAGAGAGCGTAAGAAGAATATTTTATGACATGCTTTTAATGAGTGTAAGAGGAATATGTCATCTCTTTGATGAGTGCGTAAGAGATAGTGTAATGTATCATCAAGAGCGTTATGTAGAGCCATGAGAGTTGTAAAGGAAAAAAGTATGAAGTGATTGAGATGATGAAGGTGACTTGTATTTCCTTGTAATAATATCATAGTCTCAAAGAGAATAATAATAATAATATTACAAATATTGATGATTAAGTCAAGATTGAACTATTATGATTGATTAATGATGAGTTAAGTGGTTTCCTTCAACTGTACTTGATTAGAAATTGATGTAACGTGATTTAATATTTTTGGAAATTCAGACTTGGGATGTTAGACATTACTTTCTATTTTTAGAAAGTCACTCCAGAATTGTCAGAAATGAGATTTTAATAAAGAAATTCATCCCTGAGTTTACCATGAGTGGTATTTTTCTTCTGGAGAATAAGGATTTTGCATACCTATTGCATGTGTTAGAGTCCGCGTGATTTGGCAGTCCAGCTGCTTCAAATGACGATGTAACATCAAACCAAAGCTTTGGAGCAGGACCTAGCCTTCCTGGACTCGGAGAGAATGCCTCTCTCTGTAAAAATGTAGATGTCGGTGTGTTTACTTGCGATGTTGATATTAGGCTAGTTATGAAGTATGTTTTTGGTTTTTTGGTTTTTAACGAGGGATGGCGATCAGAAATACATATTTATATAACAAGATGTAGATAAATTGGGCTATGGGGTCAATCAGGTCAAGGAAGCTAATGAGGCGATGATGTAAAGCTGCTGTAGGGTCGATTTGATTCACAATAGAAGGGATCTCTGGGCAAAATGGAGTAAATGAACAATAAGTTGGTGAAAGACAAGGGATTTCAAGTGCAAACTAGTTAATAACAGACATAAACATGTAATAGCAAGCCATTAATCATGCTAGGAATAACTATAAGCTAATCAATACATAGAAATCAAACATTCAAGCCATACATAGAGGTATATGACCCTCTAACTTCGGGAAAAGGCTATCAGACTTTGGGGAAAACACATAGGACAAACTAACAACTCATAAAATATGTCGGAACGCCTAAACATAGTCTCTAAGTCATTGGGTACTTGGACAAATAAGTTTTCATAGTTTTAGGCAAAGGGCTAGATCGGGACTAGGCCTCTTTGGTTCAACAAAATGATCAACAAATCAGTCAAAGAGAAAGTTTTATGGACAGAACTATGGGCAGCTGATAGGTAGGTAGGGAAAACCATACATCCTACTCAACATACATGGAACTGATGAATAAAACTTAGCAACCATACCTTAGGTTACTAAAGAGCAGCTAAGAATTCTTTAGCATAACTAAGGGAGAAGAAAACATCAAGCTATGAAGATTCAGGGATTTTGAGGTGCCTCCATGGGCATGTCTCAAAATCAATCTTTACTGATCTATAGCAGCAAGAAAAATGAAATATGAGTGAAAACTAGAAGACAAAATACATTAAGAAGCACTATACCATTCTACCATGTCAAGGAATCCATCAACAAGCCTTCAACATTCCTCAAAAGCATCCAAGAGGCAATCCAAACATCATAACTCAAGTGTATTCTTCAAAGCTCATATGACCAATGCATTAATTCTTCTCTCAAGTTCAGCCTCTGATTTACAATGAGAATCATGGGATAAATAGGCTTGAGGGAGGAAAACCTCATGGAGGAACTAGCTATCCCATTGGCCAAGTCAAAATATCTAAACTTGTCCTTGAGGCTTTGCAAAGCCCAAGGCACAAAATATCCCATAAAATATCTAAAAAACTGCTAAAAACGGAAATTATATTGACTTTAAATGATTTTCCCATGATAAAAATAGCCTAACGCACATTTGGGAAAAGCAGATTTTTGGAGTTCAAAAATTACAAAAATACTTCATATTTATGCCTGAAAAAGGTCCCCTGACTTGCTGGATGCAAATGGCAGCCTTCCCGATGTCAAAATGAGGCTCATGATGGCTCGTTGGAAAGCTCTCTGTGTCTGCTTTCCAACGCAAGTCGAATCACCTCAATCTGATCTCAGAAAGTCCCTCAAAACTGTACCTGTGCGCAAAAACCCAGAAAATAGCAGGCTGCTGATATGGCGGGCAGAATGTGCAAAATGAGGTTGTTTTTCGCCAATTTGAGGGGGCGAATGATCTTCAAATGCCCTGAAAATAGCTGGAGAGCTGCTCATGAAATTATGGCATCTATTGGTATCACCCTCCTCCCTTGACGACTCATCAAACTGAAATGGCGCATTTATGAGTTTTTGGCCAAAAACCCAAAAAATGCCAAAAAACAAAAAGTTTCCGAAACAGGCCCAAAATTTGCATGCATGACATTCAAAGGTCCATAGAGACATGCTCCGAAGCTGAAGCCAAAATATCGAGGGCTGATGTGCTTTTTGCTTCTTTCCGTGCTAGGCGCCTCTCCTTCAACTTCTTAAAAACAGTCCTTCAACTCTGGATACACTTCAGCTATGTAACATTTTTAACAATGGTACCATGTGTAAAAGATGGGGTAACTGCTTTGTAGATTCCCTGTGCACAGTTTTGAACAATCACCCCTCTTGTGACTTTGTTAGAGGCCAACTTACACTGTTATTTGTGTTTTCAAAACAAAACTCAAATATAAAAACCCTGCTCTTCAGGTCATTCACCTTGAAAAATACCTCTGTCAACAGATTTCTGTAGAGACCATACAGTGGAAAGAAAGGAGACCTTTTGGTTAGGTGAAAAATTAGACCTCTGTGTTTAGGAAAACACCTTTCACTTGTGAATTTTGAGAAATCAATCACCACCTTTGTGCTTCTGGCTTCAATGTTTAAAGTTTCAACCATCAACAACTCTGCCCTTTAGAAAGTGGCTCTGTTCACCTTCAGAAAAACCCCGTTAACAAGTCTTCAACATGATACAATATGGTTTCTAGGAAAGGCAGACTCAAGTTGGATGTATAACCAATGCACAGTGGTTTTTAGGAAATATACTCTCTGCTTGTGAGTTGAAGAGATCAACATAACACCTACACCTCTGTTTTAATATCAAATGCAATCACCAAGCACTCTGCCCTTTAGACAGTGGCCATTTTCACTTGTGAATTTTTGAGAAATCCAACACCACTTTGGTACCTGCGCCTTTAATGCAAAATCCAGCACATCAACAACCTACACTCACCAAGTATATTGTCACCTTACACTTCAAATAAGAAACTTGATCATCAATAATAGTGCCTTCTAGAAAAATGGCCTTGTTTATACTCGAAATTCCTCATCAACAAATCTTGAATGATATAATACGTTTACAGGAAGAAAGCAGAGGACCTAGCTTGGGTGAAAAATCGTTGCACGGTGGTTTTAGAAAACACTTTCTTTTGCTTGGCGATTTAAGAGATACCTCAATGTATCTATGTATCTGACTCGATAATAACGAAACATAACAGCCTTTAGAAATGCTTTCTGCACCTTTGGAAAAACTCTGTTCAACAATCTTCAGAATGATACAATGTAGTGCAATGAAAAAGCAGACTTAGTTTAGGTGAAAATCAACGCAGACAGTGGTTTGGACAATACACCCTTTGCTTGTGAGTTTGAGAGATACACCAACACCTCTGTTTTTGACAACTTTGATATCAACCAACACCTAGCTCGAAAGAGGCTTTCAAACTTTCAGCAATTCTGTCCTGTGCAAGTGTGCCTTCTTTGCACTGTTTGCACATCAAGCAAAACACCACATATATGCTAAGAATGCCAATACATTGGTTTGGGGTGATAATGACAGAGTTTTATAGAAGATGTCAAGCTTTTTGACAGAGATTATATGAGTTTTATTTTTCAAACAACAAGAATGTCGAGACCCCCTCACTGAGTGCACTTAGTTGTTTTGACAATGTGGCAATGTGTGGAGGACTGTGAGGACAGTTTCTTTTTTCCAAAATGGTCAAAACCCTTTCACTAATGCACAGCTTCAAACCACGGCACACAGAGTTTAAATTGGGTTTTTTGAGATTTTCGAGGCAAGGGGGAAGTACCTTTTGAATTTTGAGAAGGAAATGCCTTGGAGGGAGCAAAATGCAAGACCCTCCAACACGGCGCGGAAACCTTTGGAGAAACCATTTAAGCAAAGAAAATTATGTGGTCGGCTTCATCGTGTGGTGGGCCACACAGGCACTCCTACGAACACGTCAGCCCACCCTAAGGGCACGTCGAGACGAAGGGAAGCCTTTGTACGTGCCCCGGTACCGTCGCACCTTCCAAATCCGGTACATCCATGGACTGGGTCATTTTGAGGCCTTCAGGTGTTAGAATTAGGCGCAGAGATGAAAATGATTTGGAAGATGTGATAATTTCAGAAAAAACTTGAATTTTGTCATTTTGTTATTCCATTTAGTCCTTGAAAAGTGATTTTCCCAACCTTTGGTCAAAAGCTGGTAAATCTGGTGCGAGAAATGCCTCGAGCTGTTTGTGAGCCATTTTTTAGATACTAGGTGTCGGAATTGGGCGCGCGATGGCTCGTTGGAAAGCTGTGGAAGTCTAATTTCCAGAACAACTTGAATTTTGTCATTTGGTGTCCATTTGATCCTTCAAAAACGGACTGTCCCATCACTGGTCAAAAATGGTGTATGCTGGTGCAGAAAAACATAGCGTTGATTGCAGGCTACTTTTGGATGCCTTCCTTTTGTCGGAATTTGGCCCGAGATGGCTCATCGGAAAGATATGGAAGTATATTTTCCATAACAACTTGAATTTTTTCATTTGGAGTCAATTTGGTTGTTCAAAATCTGACTGTCCCATCACTGGTCAAAATGATGAATCCTGGTGCAGAAATTCTCCTGTGACATCTGAATTTTTCACGTTTCTCACAAACCATGATACCTGTGTAGAAACTGAAGAAGGTTTTTCTTCTTGAACCTATGAGGGAAAAAAAACTCTATCAATTTTGTAAATTTCATCTCTTTTTGGTCAGAAAAGCATTTTGAATCAAACTGCCCGGGCGCTCCTTAACCCTAATTTTGCTGTGGCAGAGGTATTATGATTCAACAGCCATGGCAATTTTACTATCCCTTTGTATTTGCTGAGATGAGATATTTGAGCCTCTTTTTGACTATGGGTACAGTCTGACAGACATCTCATTTGAATATGAAAACCAATACCTTTGTATCAAAAACACTATTATTTACCTTTGCAATGACTTCTATTCAATTTCTTTGTATCCTTCCACTGCCCTTTTAGATCAATCAGTTTCCAACAACCTGCAATGGCTTGGCCATCTGCTCATACATGGAGGAGGCTCTTCGTAATTAAAAGGTATACGAAGGTTTTTTAACAATTCTTTTAAGAACGTACTTTCTGCGAAAGACAGTCTGGTAAGTAAACCATGGAAAACAACAAGTCAGCTATGTCTTCAGCACAGAAAAACATTGTACTGAAGAAGTGAAGCCTAACTTGATATCTCTTATCTCCTTTCTGTCATGTACTAAGGGTGATTAGAATATTTAGCTTGATGCTGTATAAATTGATTATGACAAAAAATAAACCTTCTGACTGTAAGAAGGTCGATTATATGTGAAAAACCAAAACTTTCTCACACTGTGTAATGGCATTGGTTATCATCTTATTCTATTGAATCTTGTGGATAGACGAGTACTTGCTTTGGAATGTTCTGATGACGGGCTCAGACCTAACAATTCCCTGACAAAAGTTTAGGATAATCTCTTTAAAAAATCGAGACTCTCCTTTGCTTTCGTGACTAGCATGTCTTGGCCTCATTCTTTGTTATGATCATCAATTACATTTATGAAACCTGAAGATATTGTTTCATTGTTTCAGTAAAGGAAAACCTGGACTTTTGCAACCTTCTGAGTCAAAACTGGCCTGCGCCCTCTGCTTGTGGATGAAGGAGGCGCCCTAACCCTCTGCTTGTAAATGAAGGAGGTTCTAGGCCTTGACAATTTACCATTTTGCTGAGACAGTGGCGACCCTTTCTTACTGTGATTTTCATGCTGGAAAGAGCTGTAAGGTCCTGATGAGTGACTTTTGTTTTGCAGCTTCATCTCAGGCTCACAATACATTTAGAAGCAGTTGTTCCTCTAAGTGTAGATCAAGCAATTCCTCTTGAGATGAAGTTATATTTCCTGCCTTTGTAGAAACCATAGAACACTGTGAAAAACCTACTAGTCAGCTTGAGATTGGGCTTTATGCAGTGCTGAGACCTAAGGAATATCAGTGGCGCGACTTAAGGCTGTTTGTCAATTTCATTTGCAAAGTAAGGGATCAGTCATGGTAGGTCTGCTGCAGATGGAGGCTTTTTGGCTTTTTGATGATTGCCAAAGGTGAAATGTCCTAAAACGCCACTTCCTAACATAGGGGAGACTATTGAAACAGATGTGGATTTGCCTTTTAAAGCTGGTGGGTAGGTCAATAAGGCTGAAGCTAGATAGGATTGTGATATGAGGTTTTGATATTTGACATGGGCGAACTGGAAAGGTAGAAAGGTGAAAAAAGTTTTAGGAGGGTTTTCTAGATGACATATTGACGTAAGGAAATTAGTTTCTAGAAAACTCAGCTGTAGATATAGTCATCACTAACATGTAAAAAATACTGATGGCTAACAGTGGCTCCATTTGGGGAGGGCAGCTCCTCGTCAGGAGGTGTCCAGAATTCAGATTTTTGGCTTATGAAGACCAATGCCTTATCCATTGGCGCAAAATTTACCCTTCTCTTGATGTTATTTCTGAAAAGTGACAGCATGGTTAACATCAATGATACTTCTACCTACCCCACTATCTTTCCTAACATTTTTTCTTCTCTTTGGCGCATTTGAACTAGCAGCCTTTTGACAATGTATATTTTCTTTTTGCAAAATTAACCTATCTATTTCTACTCTTATATCTGCCGGGAGTTCAGATTAAACTGATGAACTCCTTCATTACTCTACCTATGCTAGATCAACTGTCAAGATTAAGCAGTTTGACAGGATTTCATTCTCTAATCTACAACATGAAATTCAAAAAATGATCAAATCAGGATTAGGCAGTCTGATTTGTCATGCATTTGCGGCATAAAAGACAAGCTGCACACAAATGTTATTTTGCAATAAAGGGAAACTAGACAAGCGGGGTTAAGATGTACAATGTATTTTTCATCCCTTGCTTCTCTCTTTGGTTCTGTTTTAGGCATGTGGAACCAGAATCTCTCCCTAATCTAAGCTTTGTGATAAGTCAATCTTACACAATGTTGACTATCTTGACACTCACTAACTTATCAGCAAATAAATTTAAACATGCTCAGCTATGATTAGGCTAGATAGATGAACAAGACATTGGAGTACTAGTAGCGGCATTTAGACTTGCTCGCTTTTCGAAGGACTATTTTTTTTTTGGAACATGGGGCTTTACCACTACTTTTTAGAAACTGCCCTCTTTTTCTACTTTTCATTGTTTTTTGTATTTTCTGCTTTTTTACTTTCTCTTCAAACAAACTACAAATGAAAAAAGTGCTCACAAGGCTGAGTTTTAACTATCTACCTATCCTAATCTAAACTGTACACAACATACATTCATTTGGTGAACTCTTCTTTCCAATGTAACCAGTCAAGTAGATGATCAAATGGGTGATTCTGGTTTAGTTCTTTCATGATGTAGAAGTAATGAAAAGGCCACTCTCACTTGGTTTGTTTCTGGACAGTAGTGCTTAAGCTTTTTCTCATTCTTGGCAGCAACTTGTTCATGATAAAACCCACTACTCTTTCAGACTTCTTAAGGAAAACAACAAATGGATCTTGGAATAATGCCTGATCTATAGGTTTTGATATATAGGATTCATTCAAGACTACTCTTTCTTCCACTTGGCTATATTTGGGACCCCCGTGGTAAAGCAACTCTTCTTCATGATCACCCGAACTGTTAGACTCATCATGTATTGCAGTGTAGTTTTCATTCCAAGCTGATGTGTTCTGATTAAGTGGACTGAAAACTGTGTGGAGGTTATTAGTTTGGTGAGCAGGGATACATTGTGATAGTAAATTATCTTGAAAGGGTAGTGAGACAACTCTCATGTGTTTATCAGCCTCTTTTTCTTCATCTGCAATTTGTGACTCAATGGAACTTTGTGGTTTCAAATCTAGAGTTAAGGAAGATTCCGTGTCCAAAATGACTTCCTCAACTATTTCAGGAAAAGGCCTCTCATTTACAACATGCTCAAGAAATTCATCATCTTCCTCAAGCTCATCATCAAAGCTGAAACACTGTTGATTTCCAATCATGTGCATGTTATCTCTGACGGGCTGAAGTGAAGTAGAGCAAAGAGTCCGAGACTCTTCACTTACTTCTAAACTCTCAAGGTTCTCCTCATGAGTGTCATAGATGACCGGTAATGGCTGCTTACTTTTCTCAAATTTATGAAACTGAGCTTCCTCCCAAAAATCAAAAACTGAGTTTTCTGCAAAGTTAGCTTCTATTTGGAAATCATCATCATAATCAAAATATTGATCAAACCTTGGAAAATCATCATTATAATTAATCTCATCAACCATGCATATTGGACTATCAGATTTCTTTTCTTCAAATTGATTTACAAATTTACTTTTTGACTTGTGATATGCAAGATAAACAGGAGAAAGATTAGAAAAGTTGTGGTTATGTGAAGATTCAGAGGCTGTCTGTATGTTTATAAGTTGATCTATTTCCTCTTCAGTTAAAAAGGGAGGCATTTTCCTCTCTCCACAACAATCCTCTTTCTCTTGGGAAATCTGATTTAAAGGATGAATGTCTTTTTTGGCTTCACCTATGAGAGATGATGAATCATCACTCATGTCCTTCGAGAGATCCTGTGGGTTCTCTTTCATTTCTTGCTTGTTTTTATCTTCAACCAATTCTTTGTGATGTTGAGGATAGTTATCATGTAATTCATGAGTTTTTTCTGATAGATGTTCAGGGGGCCAATTTTCTTTTATGAACTCAAATGACTCCCAGCATAAAGGTAGAGATCCTACAAGTTTTGCTTTATCTTCTATCTTAGATTTGAATTCCTCTTCAATCAGCTCTGCTTGATTTAGGTGAGAGTTAACTTGAGCAGGGTTTTCCTGAATAATTGTCGAGAGATCTTTAAGATGCAAATTTTCTTTCAAAGTCTGGAATGATTTAAAGCATAAGGGTATAGATCCTAAAGGTTTTGATTCTTCTTCCATTTCAGAATTTGTGATTTCAAAATGGCTGATAGTGTCTTTAGAGCATTCCTCTAGGTTCTTTATTAGGCCTAAACATTTGACCTGACTTGAGTCAAAGGAATACAGGTTTTTGTAGGGTTGAGTTACTTCTAGTCTTAGGTTTTCCATGACTTCTTTAGGCATGAGGTTATGGGAGGCACCAAAATCTAACATGGCATTATGTAATATCTTGTCCCGTATGTTCAGGCTTACATAGGAAGGAGAAACAGATCCTTCTTGATATTGACCTTCTATTTTCGGGCCGGATAAGAGCTCGGGTTTGTTTTCAGTTAGATTTAAAGTATTTGCTTTGCTCCCTATGTCAAAAACTTTGAAAATTTGAGATCTATACCTATCTACAGTTATTAGCTCAGTAAGGGGTATGGTAATTTTTATTTCGGAAACTTCCCCTTCGAAACTAAAAGGAGTTTGTAGTTTGGGCAGATTTGTTTCAACTTTTTTGGACATGACCTTTTCTATGCTTTTAATTTGTCGATTCTGGTTTGAGACCTTGTTTGGCACAGTCGCCTCGGGAGTCTTTGTGGAGGTACTAGGAGTATCCGAGCTAAGACTTGTTTGAATAGCTTTATCTTTGTTTTGGTCAATTTTCTTAGCCATAATTTTGTTGCTATTCGTGGCTTTTTTAAGGATGGTGTCAGAGGTTTTAGCAGTGTCAGGGCTACTCTTCTTGGAGTGGTCTTGGTTTTTTCTGCTTCTAAGGTTATACTACCTATGAGCTTCTATAATGGCATTCTGAAAATCTATGGCAGGATCTTCGAGATCTTCATAGTCGGTTTCGTCCTGACTTGGGGAGCATAACTCTTGCTCTTCTGCTGTGGGGTAAACCTTACTCTCGTTATGAGAACCTATGAGTTTCCAATGATTTTCATCAATGGGTGCAGTATCCTTATTCTCTTCATTAACATAATTCTCACTTAAGGATGGTCTGATCTGCTGATCATTTCCTCTTGGTTTATTTTGAGACTGATCTTTTCTAAAGCCTTGTTTATGGTTTTGAGGGTTTAGTTGGTTTTTCCTAGGAGGCACTTTTTCACTCATTTTTTCCCACATCTTTGTCATGGATTTTATCAGGCCATCTATTCTAGGATCTAGGGAAGGAGATGAAGTGGAGACCTTATCTCTATATGGGACTTTTCCTTCTAATCTAGTCCTGGCTCTTTTTTCTGCTAAGTTGGCTTCTGTTTTTATGGCTATTTGTTGCATTTCCTCTAGGGTAGGGGGATCCTTGTCTCTTAGATGATATGTCATGTCTGGATCAAAACCCTCGGGGAATTTTTCCAAGACTAAACCAAGTGGGGGTTTGAAGTGAGGCGGGAGGGCGTTATACACACTATTGAACCTAGTGCAGTATGCCTGGACACTTTCCCCATTTTCCCGTTTTAGGTTGTTATATTCTGACAGGATTTGAATAGGGTTCCTTCGGACTTCCCACTTGTTCGTGAAGACTTGGAAGAGTTCTAGGATGTTGTGGATACTGTTTGGAGGCAATATTTTAAACCATGTTTTGGGTTCTCCACCCAGGCTTTGGGCGAATATTCTCATTCTGACGGTTTCATCGTGTACTTCCATGTATTCAAAAGCATCGCTAATCCTAATTACATGCTGTTGAGCTGTGGTGGTGTCTTCTCCGGTAAAGTGTGGGATTTTGTCTTGATATTTATTTGGGAGAGGAGCCAAGGGCGGTGGCAACACCAAAGGTGCGTACCAGGCTGCCATGACGGGAGCTAATGGATGATGTACAAGATGAGGACTAGTGGGATGAGCGGAGGTGGTTTGAATAGGGGTTCAAGATCGTCAAATTTTATCTTACTATATGATTTGCTCCTGGGAAGAGTTTGTGATGACTCTAGTTCCAAAGGTGAATCTAGTAGGATAGTGCGATGTTTAGGTACAGATCTTGCTCTACGGATGGATCTACCAGTAGCTAGATGGTCAGTTTCAGAAGCTTGCCACAGAATCTTCTCTGGGTCATCTACTATGATAGGGGGATTTGGGTCTGGATGGGATCTGGTGTTGATTCTTCGTGAAGCCAGATTTTAGATCCAGAGTTTAGAGAGAGTGGTATTGGTGAATGTTCTGGATGAATGGTTTTTCTAAAGTTCTACTAAGGTGAAGGATGGTCAAAAATAAAAGGGATGGATTAGTGGAGTCGCCAGGTGGAAATGGGTTGTTTTTGTGAAGATAGCTATGGTCCACCACCGGTAACTAATCTGGAAATGTTTTTGGATTTTCTGAGTTTTATGTGCAGCCTATGGTTTGTTAAAGTATCCTAGACTTGTTTCAACACTTTGCTAGGGTGATGAGAACAAAAAGAGTTTACTCTAAAAAATGGGTCTAGGGACTGCTTGCTTGTTTATGGTACCTAAAGGACTAAAGAGTCTATAAGAGTTTGCTGGACTATTATGAACTCAGTGTCCCACCATCTCCCGCTATGTTAGTGAGTGATGGGAAAGGTTTATCGGATAGTAGCCTAGATTTTTGAAAGGTAGTAAGGCTTACTAGAAGTTTAGTGGAGTCGCCAGGTGGATTGTCAGTTGTTTGAGATATACTTGTATGGTCCACCACCAGTACTTGACAAAAACCAATCCAAGGGAGTTTTTTTGTGGTTTTTTCTGAGTTTTATGTGCAGCCTAGGATGTAAGAGTGTTATAAATCTGATTCATCACTTTGCTACCCACCGTGATCGCCATTATGTTAGGGAGCGGTGGGATAAGTCAATCAAACGGTATTCTTAAAAATAAGGGACTTCTAGAGTTCTAAGGTGTCCTTAGATTGTCACTAACTCAAGGTCCCACCGTGATCGCCATTATGTTAGGGTCCCGTTATTTGGCCGATTGGCTAGCCAAATGACGATGTAACATCAAACCAAGCTTTGGAGCCCAAGGACCTAGCCTTCCTGGACTCAGAGAGGGCTCTCTCTATAAGTGTAAAAGATGTCTGTGTGTTTACTTGCGATGTTCTGATATTAGGCTAGTTATGAAGTATGTTTTTGGTTTTTTTGGTTTTTAAGTTTGTGAGGGATGAAACTGATCAAATACATAAACTGGATAACAAGATGTAGATAAATTGGGCTATGGGGTCAAACAGGTCAAGGAAGCTAATGAGGCGATGATGTAAAGCTGTTGTAGGGTCGATTTGATTCACAATAGAAGGGATCTCCGGGCAAAATGGATTAAATGAACAATAAGTTGGTGAAAGACAAGGGATTTCAAGTGCAAACTAGTTAATAGCAGATATAAACATGTAATAGCAAGCCATTAATCATGCTAGGAATAACTATAAGCTAATCAATACATAGAAATCAAACATTCCAGCCATACATAGAGGTATAAGACCCTCTAACTTCGGGAAATGGCTATCAGACTTTAGGGAAAACACATGAGACAAACTAACAACTCATAAACTATGCCGGAACGCCTAAACATAGTCTCTAAGTCATTGGGTACTTGGAAAAATAAGTTTTCATAGTTTTAGGCAAAGGGCTAGATCGGGACTAGGCCTCCTTGGTTCAACAAAATGATCAACAAATCAGTCAAAGAGAAAGTTTTATGGACAGAACTATGGGCAGCTGATAGGTAGATAGGGCAAACCATACATCCTACTCAACATACATGGAGCTGATGAATAAAACTTAGCAACAACACCTTAGGTTACTAAAGAGCAGCTAAGAATTCTTTAGCATAACTAAGGGAGAAGAAAACATCAAGCTATGAAGATTCGGGGATTTTGAGGTGCCTCCATGGGCATGTCTCAAAATCAATCTTTACTGATCTATAGCAGCAAGAAAAATGAAATATGAGTGAAAACTAGAAGACAAAACAACATTAAGAAGCACTATACCATTCTACCATGTCCAGGAATCCATCAACAAGCCTTCAACATTCCTCAAAAGCATCCAAGAGGCAATCCAAACATCATAACTCAAGTGTATTCTTCAAAGCTCATATGACCAATGCATTAATTCTTCTCTCAAGTTCAGCCTCCTTTTTTACATGATACAAAACCGTGTTTGTATCAAGTTGCTTTTTAAACAGTGATAATCCTTCAAATCTGCTTTGCCTACTCACGAAGTTACATTCCTGTTCTCATAAGAGGGATATTTCAAAATTTCGACTTTGTCCCTCTTTTTGGCACTTTAGGTGATAATGTAAACAAAATAAAGGTCATTCAAAAACTGTCAAAGGCATTTGAAAGCTGCTTTACCACTTACAGGAGACCATTGGCGCCTTTGCAATTAGTTTGACAATCTCGATCCTTAGGTGAATTACAGGTTTCCTTCTGGACTGTAAGTGCCAATCTACTAGCTGTTTCTTTTTATAACAGGATTCTCTGCTTGACAACTCACTGTGTCACTTCCCTGTCACTGCTTTTGCTATACTGTATCTTTGTGCTGAAACTGTCTTTTAGGATAATGGCCATTGTGTCTGTTTTAGGGAATATAAACAGTGATAGTTCCTCAAAACAAATCTGCCTAATCATCAGATCATATACCAGTTTGCCTCCTTATTTGAAAAGACAAACTTGTAAAATATGAAAACAGGGCTTTTTGGCACACAGTCTTTATTCTATTCTGATCATCATATTAAACCCCTTTTTGTCAATAGCAACATTTCATGACTGGACATATGTTCACTGCCTCCCTCTCTTGGTGATTGCTAGTAAAGAATGGCTATTTCATAATGCACTAAAAATGTTGGAAAAGTTGTAAACACCTCTTCTTGAAAGGCGCCTCTTTTGGACTTTTGACATATGACATTGTTTTGTTGCTTGACCCTTTCCTCAAGGAGAAAAAAAACTTCTTTTTGATATCAGTGGCACACATATGCTCAAATTGTCTCTTTTTCTATTGCATACCTGTCCTTATGCATTTTATGACTCATCCTTGGTCATTGTTTTACTTTCCCAATGATAAATTGCTGCTTCTAGGTGTTTCACAGGTTTCTCTCTGGACTGTAAATACACTTTTAGGTTGCATCCTTTCACCCTAGACTTCTTTGTTTGCTCAGAAGGATTTCCTTTGATTTCTGGATAAGTGGTCATGGAATGTCTTTAACCCTTTTTAAGTTAACTGCTCCTTTGGCATTCAAAGCATACAGTATGTTCAACATTTTCTCTTTTCTACTGGATGGACTGTTGACAGGTAGCTTTTTTGAAGAGGGAGATCAATACATTAATATCATAGACAGTAACACTTTCCTTCATTCAATTTCTTTGAGTCTTTTCCCTACACTTTTGGACTTACTAGTTTTCAACAGCCTGCAATGATTTTTGGCCCTCTGCTCATATATGGAGGAGGCGCCCTAACCCTCTGCTTGTAAATGAAGGAGGTTCTGGGCCTTGACAATTTACCATTTTGCTGAGACAGTGGTGACCCTTTCTTACTGTGATTTTCATACTGAAAAGAGCTGTAAGGTCCTGATTGAGAGCCTTTTGTTTTGCAGCTTCATCTCAAGCTCAAAATACATTTAGAAGCAGCTGTTCTTCTAACTGTAAACTCAAAAATTTACTCCATGAGATGAAATATATTTCCTGTCTTTGTAGAACCACAGAACACAGTGAAAAACCTACTAGTCAGCTTGAGAATGGGCTTCATGCAGTGCTGAGACCTAGGGAATATGAGTGGCGCGACTTAAGGCTGTTTGTCAGCTTCACTTGCAAATTAAGGGATTAGTCATGGTAGGTCTGCTGCAGATGAGGGCTTTTTTGGCTTTTTGATGATTGCCAAAGGTGAAATGTCCTAAACGCCACTTCCTAACATAGGGGAGACCTTTGAAACAGATGTGGATTTGCCTTTTAAAGCTGATGGGCAGACTAATAAGGCTGAGGTTAGATATGATTGTTGACAAGGAGGTTGTGGTTTTGCCAGGGGCGGACTGAATAGGTAGAAAGGCGAAAAAGTTTTGGGAGGGTTTTCTGGATGACATATTGACATAAGGAAATCAGTTTCTAGAAAACTCAGCTGAAGATATAGTCATCACTAACATGCAAAAAATACTGATGGCTAACATCAGGGAAGGAGGGTTTGAGTATGATGATAGACAACATATGGAATGGTTCATCGCTATGCTGTTACCCCACATGCGTACGCCAATGAGTCACCAAACCTTTGAATCGCAGGAAAAAGCTGTGGAATTCGTTGTGAAACTAAAAGCTGCACCTAGAGAAGATACTTCGGTAGGAGTACAACAAATTTAGGAGTAGCTTGGCGCTATGCACATGGAAATTCAAAACCTACGAAAGGAGAGAGGGAAAGAAGCTTGCGTAGATCTATGGTGCATATGATGTCGAGTATCTAGCCATACGAAGGATCAATGCCCTCTATTGGCAGATTACATGCAGGTAGGAGGACCTAGTCCGGTACGCCTAGGAGAAAGTGGGGAACCCATCCTGTCACAACCAGGCTTGAGCGGACCTACGCTGTGGTGCGACGACTGCCGTGTAGCGGGGCTACATGATACGAACCATTGCCATCAACTAGGTGCGTATGTCTCAGAAATGAAGCAAAAATGGTGTAGGTTCTGCCGGTCGGTGGGACACGATGAGCAGAACTGTCGCACTTACGACTTGATGATAGATCGTGGGAACTTGTATAGGGTACAATCAGAACCTGTGTCACCAAGAACTTTCGCAAGCTTCAGAGACTCTCCAGCAAGGGGCAGAGGAGGTCGGGGAGGAAGCGTAGGATGAGGACATGGGCAGCTAATCTGTTATAATTGCGGCGAGGTAGGACACTTCGCCAGGGAATTCCCAAATCCCACCTGGCAATCGTGCAAATATTGTAGATAGCTGGACCATGTGGTTGAATATTTCCCAATTTTAATAGCCAAGATGCAGGAAAAACAACCCACCCCTACGCAGAATGTGCAAAGGGTTAAAGCCGAGCTAAGACACATAGACCCGAGTGTGAAAGTCATAACACGTAGCGGGATGGTCACCCAGGGAGCAAAGGAAGCACCTGCCAGGGATCCTATGGCCTCTCAGGAAGGATCGAACATCAGCAAGGGACAAGAAACAATAGCAGCTACTGCGCAGATGCCGACACACCTCAAGATAGAGGAGGTGGTTGAGCCCTTTCTGCAGGCATGTCTGAAGCTGCTACGTAACCCACATGCTGTAGAGAACCTTCAAGCATTAATGCATGATGTGCATCTCGGCCCGACCCGATTTCCGGGACCAAGGATGTACACAAGCTATACAGATATAAAAAACGCACCGGAAGGGAAATGTGGTTGACTGCGCAGATTGGTGACTACGAGATGGATCAAGTTATTTTAGACCTTGGATCAGATGCGAACGTATTGCCAAAGCAAACATGGCAACAAATGGGAGAGCCTAAATTGGAATGGTCCACCATCTAGCTGTGCATGGAAAATCAATAAAATATCATCCCTTTGGGAAGGCTGCCAAAATTCATGGTAGATATCGCAGGGGTAAAAGTCCTAGCTGACTTTGAAGTAATAGAAATTGTGGAAGATGCGGATCCCTACCGTGCACTCCTAGGACTAGACTGGGATATAGATATGGGGGGTGTCATCAATCTCAAAAAGCGCAGCATGGTGTTTGGAAATAACATTACGCGCGTAATAGTACCACTAGATCCCACAGAAGGTGCGCGGTATACAGAGCCAACACGTGATGAGGAAGAAATAGATCACATTTACAAATTGACTATGCAGGACGAAGACTGGATTAACCCCATGGCGGAAGGAGTACTCTACAGGGAAAAGGACAGTGAATGCTTTTTCGAATCTGATGGGGAACTGGAGAATTGGCAAGGTCGGTTGCATGAGGTTTCGGTGCTACGATGTCTTTAGGTCACAAGGAACTTCCGCTGCATCTCCGCCTAGGTAAGAGACCTGCCCTACCTTGAGGACGTGGGTGACATTAAGGATTTTTTACGTGCATTCGAAGCTGAAGTTCCCAAGGAACGCAGGGTAGCGACACTTCCACTAGCCCTGCGCGGAGCGCTTGCGCATTGGTGGGATATGCAAGGGCCGATATTCCGCACTTGGGAGGAGTTTCGGGATAAGACGATCCTATGATTTAGAGCTCCAGCTGGAAGACGGATCCAGAGGTTCCTTGGGTCAGAGGACCCACGCATATATTTGCTAGCATGGGAAACACAATGGTGCGACAAGACTCTAAACGAACAAGTTCACCTGGTTATCCATGACCTAGGCTTGCGTCCGACTGTGTGGTATTTCGATGCGGAGCTGCACCAGTGCACGCGCAATTGGGAGAATTTGCGGGCTGAGTTTCTGCGAACATTTAAGGTGGAATATGGCACAAGGACACTCGATGCAACTCTGCTGCACTCGGACGCCTTGACCAAGGGAAAAACATGCGTTATCAAGAGGTACGGTGGCCAAGTTGCTGGAGTGGTACCTGGCCCGCATTACATCAGCTTTAATTCGGGGTATGCGGGCAGCATGCAAGCGTCATCCAAAATCTGTAAATCCATGGGAAATCCCTCAGGTATAAATAACGACTGTCAGACCACTGCACTTTGGTGAGAAGGGAACCTTATCGTTACAAAAAATGGGCAGCTGGCCATCAATACGACAATTTATGGTGAGTTTGTTTTGGACGATCGATGGTAAGTTTCAAGTGAGGTTTACTCTACCGTTGGATAGCCCCGGACAGTAGAAGGTCAACAAGGTAACTTCGCTCAGGGCTCCATATTGTCTCTGTACCCTGCCTCTGTTATTCTCCTTCTTGCTTATTGGGATCATTAACGTTTTCTGAGAATCCTGTCCTTTTGTTGCTATGGCAATCCCTAACTGACGGAACGCTTTGGCACCTACCAGTTCATCACCTGTAGACATCGTGTTGAGAGGGTCTGGGGATGCTGAGATTGATAAGATGATTGGCCTCTGGCTCCCTTCAGGGAGAATTGACTTTGAACCTCGTGCCGAGGGGCATCACAGCTGCATGATGGGAATTCTCGACCCTTACAACCCTGGAACAATCATAAGCCCCAGTCGGATGGCCTCGGACGATACCACGAAGGAGGGTATGCAATTGCCACAGTTCGCCACCGACACTGACCCAGTCAAGTCGCAGCTAGTCTTGCGCACGGAAGGGACAAAGCAATATAAAAATACGCTACGACTTCTCCGTAGTTCCAGACTACCAACCAGCGAAAGACATATTTGTTCGCTACCTCGCACTATCATGGTTGGCGCCCACGCCCTGACAACTACGGACCTACAAATAGGCTTGGCGCAGCTACCCCATGAGGAATTACACGATTTATACATCGCTGTGTTGCAAGAGATCCGTAAACGTGACCGGACTGCACGACAACAACGTGAAATACCCCCGGAAGTTTGGTCACAACGGGTTGCATTGATCACAGAAGCAACGAATATTATTAAGGAACAACTTGCTCTGGGCACTCAGTTGGTCAAGGCGACTATGCAGCTCTGGAAAGCGGTTTAGTTCAACCCCATGCTTCAGCGTGTCCAGGAAGACTTGCGACAAACGGAAGTTGCTCTTGATTAGGTCGAAGCTACCTTGCCTTCCCTCGTCCCTGCGCAGTGTCTACCCCTCTTAAAAACCCGCAGCGCCTTCATACACGATTGCGGATCTCCGCTGTGCCAAGCACGTCGTCAGAAAGCGCTTGAAACGATGGGGTGATACTGCCTCCCAGACATCTCAGGGTGCTCATAACGCCATCGTGCGCCTCCACTAGATATTGGAGCAGGTTACCATGGATCCGAAATGCCCTGCCTCCCTGAAGCTTATCAATATTGCACAACGAGATGCTGCCCAAAGTCAGGAATCTACTCATCATCGCTTTCAATACCTTGCATGCGCAGATAACAACCACACCACCACAGTGACTCAGGACGAGTCACAAGATTGTGTTAGGGGATTGTTGGAATAGGGTCTCCTACGAGCTGTGAAAACTAGTCCAATTTTGAATACTTTTGATTATATTTAGTCTAGCGTAGGGGTTTTGGGGTGGGTCAAAGCCCCGAAAGCATTGTAATGGGAAAAAGGGTAAAGTAGGGGTCCGAAAACCACAGTTTTGCGGACCATAGGAAAGTTTAGGCTATATTATTATAAATAGAGGAACATTTTGAATTGTAAGGTAGGCAATGAAGAGCTATTGATGCAAATTGTGTTTTAAGATATTTGTTTGGGTTTTTGGGGAAAGGACTCCTACTGGCTGTGTGCACGGAGATCCAGAGTCCAGTTGTGTGCGGAGGCCGGGATGGGCATTGTAAGAAGGAATTGATGAATTGATGAATAAGAAAGGTTGCTTGAGAATTGAATCTATGTGTACTGTTTGTGCAAATCATTGGTAATTACTGCATTATGCGCATTCTGTATTCAAGCTTCGAAAGATCTGTGTAAGTGTGTTTTCTGTATCTGGATCTGTTATGTTCTGTTTTATGCAATATTGTTTTACTATCATAGAAGTATATAATTATAGATCTAGCGCACGTGGATGCGAAAAGAGACCTTTCGACCTTGCGCAGAAAGGTGCGATCTGGGTATCACAAGGCCGGACGCAGCGCTGCTTGCCTTACCTATCCTTTCTCAGGGTGTGGAAACCTGGTTCCAGCACCCACCCATACTACTTCAGGTGAGACTTTGACCTGCGCAAGCAGGTCACTGTCGAAAGGGCCAGTAGTATAGGGGTTTGTTGGAAAACATTGAACTCTGAACCTGGGTCAGGACCCCTCGATCCAACATAACCATTGTACTCCTAGTACAACATCAACAACTCCCATAGGAATGGAAATCATTGGACTATTCAATACATATTCCCCCATGGTTAGCTTGATATTATGGCATTTTCCAGAGCAATTTATAGTTCCTCCATTTGCAACCATCACTTGACATTCTGGTGCTGGGTATAGGAAACAATTCAATTGTTTGGCTACCTTACAATGAATAAAATTATGGGTACTACCTAAATCAATCAACACTATTACCTTTTTTCTTCTTGATATGTCCTTCTATCTTGAGAGTTTGAGGAGTGGTAATTGTTGCTAATGCATTACACGATATGGTCGGACTCATTTCTTCCTCTTCTAGGGCTAGTTCCTGTTGTATATCCTCTTCTTTTGAAGATTCTTGTTCATTTTCTTCTTCCTCTTCACAATCTATGTAAAATAATTTCTTCTCAGCACACTTATGACCTTTAGTGTATTTGCTATCACAACTGTAGCAAAGCCCTTTTGCTCCTTTTTCTTCTAATTGTTGTGGTGTCAACCTTGTAGGTCGTGGAAATCTAGGCGTAGCAACACTTCCATATTTGTAGAAGTGAGTGGTAGGCTTCCTGATCTAGGTGGATATTGGTGGCCACCTGCCTATTCCACTTGGGGCCCCACCATTATCTCTTTCATTTTTTAAGTTTCGGCACAACTTATTATTTTTAGCAGTTTTTCGGGTCCTGAACTTTCGGAGTCATTTTGAGGCCCTAAACGAATATGATTCCATTTTGGAATCGATATTCATGGAAAAAATTGTAGTCCTCGGATAGATCTTTCTAATGATGTATCATGTGAGTCAAACAGAGATAGTATGCCAAAGTTACGTCCCCGGGAAGTTGAAACACCAATTTACGCAAATGGGGCCCATAGTTTTGGCGCTTCATCTCCTAGGGTTAGGTTTTTGGACATTTAGGGTTTTCCATTACTTCTAAATAATAAATGGACCTCGAGCCTCATTGTAACTCAGTTCAGAGGCCTGTAGCTGCCACATCTCTTCTCAGAGATAAGCTATCAGCACCCTAGCTAGTTTATTTCCATTCTGTCTGTAAGCAAATTTCAGTTCTTTGATATTAATGAAATGAAGTGTTATTTCCGCTGCATCTTTGTATTTATGGTTATATGTGTATTCTGTTGCGTTCCTGCATAAATCCGGATCAGTGGTATCAGAGCGGTTTATTTTTTTCTCGATCCTTCTTTGCATGTCCCCAACGAGGTCGGAGTATAAGGAGTTAGGGCTCGATCTGGTGGAACCTTTGCAAGACCAGCCTCGTAAACCCTGACGGACGCCCATGGGGGAAAAAAATAAAGATGAGGGAGCAGGAGATCGTATCAAAATATTGCTCGAGGAGGCCCTCAAAAAACAAAGGAATGCGATGATGGATAAATTTGCCCGGATCCTTCAACGATTGCCCACCGGTGGTGCATCTGCATCCAGCAGCCACCATGGAGGCGCGACTCCCTTTAAGATACAAGTAAACTTTGACATTCCCATATTTGAGGGTCAAATAGATGCAGATGTTGTAGATAGATGGTTGAATCTATTAGAAGGATATTTCTCGGTTCATGAATTTTCCGACCGGGAGAAGATTATTTTTGCACTCCTCAAAGCTACCCCCCATGTCAAGGACTCGTGGGAAAACTACTGTGAGAAAAAGGATGAGAAATAACCCTCTGTGTTCTGAGTCGTACCCACTTGGAATTCTTTCCAAGATGCCATCAAGGAACAATACTATCCCGTGGGGAGCTATGAGGACAAGTACATACAATGGACCACGCTGCGGCAACAAAGGGATCAAGATGTGCATGAGCTGACGAATCTGTTCCATACCCTACGCACAAAGTTGGGTATCAAAGATTTAGAGAAACATTTGGTGCTAAAGTATCGTAGTTGTCTGCACAGATCCATTTAGGAGGAAATGGAGTTCCTCGACATCTCCTCGCTTGGTACGACATACCAGTATGCTACCAAGATTGAGTAGAAATTCAAACAGAAGAAGCGAGACTTTGGATTTGCGAATCAAAAGCAAGGGAAATGTGCCCCCAAACCAAAAAAAAAAGGACAAAGCCAAGGCATGGCGGCCCAAGAAAACCTGCCAAAGCCACAAGCAAAGAACAACACCACAAAGCCAAAGAAGGACACATAAAAGTGGTGTGAGTTCCATAAGAGCTCCACTCACAACACAAGTGAGTGTCAGGCCAAGCAATCGCCGGTGGCCGAGATGAGGGCTTCTGAATCAGATGCATGCTCCAACTCTGTATCAGAACCTGAGAAGGGGAATGGAAAAGGGAAGCAGATTATTGATGCAGAGCCCAACGCCACTGTTTCCACTGCGAAGATCCAGAACGAGGAACCAGAAGATCCAGAGGAGGCAAAGCATCTCTTCCTCTCCCAGATGTGGGTAAAGGGTTCGCCGCTACAGTTCATTGTTGACAATGGGAGCCAAAAGAACCTCATTTCAGCAGATGTTGTGAAGCGATTGGGCTTGCCGACCACAACACAACCACAACCATACACCATCAGGTGGCTTCACCAAGGATGGGATCTCCGTGTCAGCTAGCAGTGTTGCCTTCCCTATAGCATTAAGCCCCTCACGAATGAGGTATTATGTGACATTGCTCCTATTGATGTTTCTGATGTATTATTAGGACAACCGTACTTGTGGAAGCGACATGCTATGTATGAGTCCCGGACTCGCGCTGTTATTGTTACTTTGGGAAATAAGTTGTACAGGATACAAGAAGTACCACCGCCTCCCACTATCTCTTTGGTTACTGCAAAACAATGCAGTAAGCTCATTTTCCAAACCAGGAAATTTGTTTTCCTGATGATCCGCCCCTAAGGAAAGAAGAAGACTGTGGCCATGACCTCCAGACATGGCTCCTTTGCATGACAACAACAAATGGACAAGGATGTGGAGGAGTACGGGGACATCTTCACCTCAGCCATAGGGGTGCCTCTACACTGTCAGGTCCAACACCCCATTGACCTGACCCCAGGTGCGCCCCTACCCAATGGACTGATCTATAGGCATCGTGTTCTGGAGAATGATGAAATCAAGAGGCAGGTTCAGGAGCTGCTACAGAAAGGTCACATCTGGCCAAGTTCATCGCCCTGTGGGAGCCCGATCGTGTTGGTACAGAAGAAGGATGGGACTTGGAGACTCTGTATTGACTATCGGGCTCTGAAGAAGATCATTATCCGAAATAAGTACCCGATCCCACAAATTGATGACCTCTTGGACCAACTCAAAGGGGAAAAATATTTCAGCAAGATCGACTTGAAGTCTGGGTATCACCAGGACCAATTGAACCCTCTGATGTGTGGACTACTGCCTTCAAATCCAAGGAGGACATTTTCGAATGGCTCGTCATGCCTTTAGGGTTGACGAATGCTCCCACAACCTTCATGAGGTTGATGGATGACATCTTGCGTCCATTCACCAACTCATTTGTAGTGGTGTAGTTGGATGACATTCTGATCTTCAGCCAGACTTTGGAAGATCACCTCCACCACATTTGAGAAGTCCTCCAAACACTACGGCAACACAAGTTGTGTGCCAATTTGGAGAAGTGCACTTTTGGCATGACCTAGGTTCAATATCTGGGATACGTTATTGATGAAAGGGGGGTGCATTTGGATCCAGCCAAGATCGAGATTGGCTAGCCCCAACCACTCTAATAGAGCTTCGCAACTTTCTAGGTCTTGCTAATTTTTTCCGCAGGTTCGTGTTGGGATTCTCTCATATCACTTGGCCCTTGAGTCAGGTCACCAAGGGAGGAGCGAAAGAAAATTTATTTTGGTCGGAATCTCAACAGAAGGCATTCGTAGAATTGAAACATCGCTTTTGTTCTACCCCAGTGCTCACATTACCAGACTTGAAACAACCATTTGAGATCGAGACAGATGCCTCTGACTATGCTATTGGGGGCAGTTCTTACTCAACAGGGGCATCCAGTGGCATATCACAGTGAGACATTTTCCGACACAGTTCGAAAGTATCCCACTTATGAAAAAGAAATGTATTCCATTGTGCAGGCTTGTCGACAATGGAAGCATTACATTTTGGGGAAGGAGACAATCATCCACACAAACCACCGACCCTTGCAGTTCATACAAACACAAGGGAAGTTGCAGAACGATCGCCATCAGAAGTGGTCCAAATATCTGCAACAATTTCATTTGAACATCAAGTACAAGAAGGGTAACACCAATAATGTTGCAGACTACCTCAATCGACCACCGATCGTGGCCATAACCACCGTTTTCAAATCTTGTGGGCACGAGACTTCTGATTGGCTGCTTCTCTACAAGAGCGATCTAGAATTCAGCCACACATGCAAGGCACTCTTGGGGGGTACGCAAGTTCCAAAATTTCACCTCCAAGATGCACTGTTGTGTCACCTAAGACACCTTTGTTTTCCTTCAAGTGAGCATGCCAAGATGGTATGGGAAGCACACTATAGTCGAGTCGCTGGGTATTTTGGGGTCGAGAAAACAGTGGCAGTACTGTGGAATTATTTCTATTGGTCGAACCTTCGACAAGATTTCGGGAAGTACATCAGATCCTGCACTGCTTCTGCCATTTCCAAACCGACCATCAAGAAGAAAGGGCTCTATACTCTGCTACCTACCCCTAGTCGACATTGGGAATCCATATCCATGGATTACATGTCACGCCTTCCTTCTACTAAGCATGGAAATGATTGTGTTTTCATGGTCGTCGATAGATTCTCAAAGATGGCCATTATGGCGGCCTATAAGAAGAATATCAGAGCAAAAGCCACTGCTAAAATCTTCTGTGAATGAGTGTGGGTGCACTTTGGGATCCCACAGTCTATCATATCAGATCGCGATAGCAGGTTCCTCAGCAAATTTTTGTCCAGCCTCGAGTCAATGTCGGACACCAAGCTCACCAAGTCCACATCTTTCCATCCCCAAACCGATGGCCAGACAGAGGTCGTCAACATGATGATTGTACACATTCTGCGCATGTACAATTCAAAGCATCCATGCACATGGGATGAGATCCTCTCCTATGCACAACACAGTTATAACCAGGCTCTCCATAGCTCCTTTCAGGTGGGCTTGGGATTCCAGCCACTATGTCCCATCGATGTAGCCATGCCATTTGCGGCTACTCAGGCCGATTCGACTCATGTCCAGTCTGAAGTTGACAAAGCGAACGACTTCATCGAGCGCATTCAGCACATTCGCTAACAGGTTCATGACATACTGGATAGAGCCAATGCTAAGTACAAGCAATGACATGATCAACATTGGGTGCCACACAACTTCCAGGTGGGCGAAAAAGTGTGGCTACATTTGCAGAAGGAGCGCCTCACTGGATCCCACCGCAAGCTTCGCCCGCTCCGATATGGGTCGTAACCCATCACCAAGGCTGTAGAGAACAATGCCTTCAGCTCAATATTCCACCATTCCTTGGTTTGCACCCAGTATTCAATGTATACCGCCTTCGTCCCTACTTCTCACCTCTACTGGACACCTCTGACATTGCAGAAGAACTCACACTAAAAGAGTTAAATCTAGACTGCATGGAACAAGCCACCACAGATTGTATCATGGACATGCAAATCAAGAACACTTGCCAAAAAAATATCCAACTGTATGGGGTTGTCAAAGCTGGCCAACTCCTGCACCAAGGCAAGTGGTTCACTAGGGACCAAGTTCAGCAGAAGTTTCCTCATCTCATGGAGGAACTCAACGCAATGGGGACCATTGCTTCCTAAGGGGGGAGGAGTGATCCAGGTGGATATTGGTGGCCACCCACCTATTCCACTTGGGGCCCCACCATTGTCTCTTTCAGTTTTTCAGTTTTGGCACAACTTACTATTTTTAGCAATTTTTCGGGTCCTGAACTTCCGGAGCCGTTTTGAGTCCCTAAACGACGTTTTTTGGGCATCTTTTGTGCAGAAAATATGATTCCATTTTGAAATTGATATTCATGACAAAATTTGTAGTCCTCGGATAGATATTTCTAATGATGTATCATGTGTGTCAAATGGAGATAGTATGCCAAAGTTACGTCCTCGAGAAGTTGAAACACCAATTTACCCAAACGGGGCCCATAGTTTTTGCGCTTCATCTCCTAGGGTTAGGTTTTTGGATGTTTAGGGTTTTCCATTGCTTCTAAATAATAAATAGGCCCTCAAGCCTCATTGTAACTTAGTTCAGAGGCCTGTAGCCGCCACATCTCTTCTCAGAGATAAGCTACCAACGCCCTAGCTAGTTTATTTCCATTATGTCTGTAAGAAAATTTTAGTTCTTTGATATTAATGAAATGAAGTGTTATTTCTGCTGCATCTTTGTATTTATGGTTATATGTATATTCTGTTGCGTTCCTGCATAAATCCGGATCACTTCCTTGTCGCCATAATTTTACATTCAATTTTTCTTGCCAACCTAAATGCCTTCTCCAATGAATCAGGGTCCAAAACACGAACTTCATATTGGATGTTATCCTTTAAAGTACCTATGAAGAGATCAATCCTATGTTCCTCTGGAATATCAGCTACCCTTATATTCAATTTTTGGAAGTCCTCAATGTGCTCCCCCACTGAACATTTTTTTTTGAGATTTATCAATTGGCTAAAGAAAGTGTTGCTCTTTGTATCCTCATAATGTGCTATCATTTCCTCCGTAAAAATTGACCAAGTGACAATTTTTTTACGGGAGAAAAGCCATCGATACCATACAAATGTATTTTGTTCTAAATGTAAAGTTGCAATGCGTACCTTTTGTGTGTTTTTCACGTTATTGAGATCAAAATATTGCTCCATCTATAGTATCCATGTTACAAGATCCTTTCCATCAAACTTCCTCATATCCATTTTTGGAATATGGTGGTTCTTCCCTCCAACATTAGAGTTTATGAAATCACAATTAACATTTATTTTGTTCTCATCATGAGTTTCCTCTACTATCTTTTCACCATTACGAAACATTTCTTGTATCAACTTTGTCAAACCTTCCATGTCTGCTTTTAGATCATTCTTCATGTTTTCCATCTTAGCTTCCATGTCATCCATCTTAGATTCCATGCCAGCTTCCATGACATCCATATTAGCTTCCATGCCATTCTTCAAACCGTCCATCTTAGATTCCATGCATTTCTTCAAACCATCCATCTTAGTTTCCACGCCTTTCTTCAAAACTTCCATGTCATTTTTTGTTGTTCTTTGCGAGAGCGAAATTTGTTGCACTTGCTCTTGTAATTTTGATATGTCATGTTGTCGTTCTTCATCTTCATGAGTCATAGTAGAGACTTCTAAAGGCTTAACAGGTATTGAATTAATTTTAGGGGCCATTTTAGAATCCAATACTGATATCTATTCTATAATATGCCCTTGGAATCAATTCAACTTGATTCTTCAAACAAGACTTAGGCAATTCGGAAAAAAATACACACCTTTTACTTGCTTTTGAGGATCTCGATATTGAAATTGACTTATATCTATTCTTGCACAACCTCAATATTTGAAATTCGGCCCTGTAGTAGTCCTCTGAAGCTTCTTTCAAATGGCACATATCTGACTTGATTTGGATTCTTCAAGGCAAATTTATGTCCAATCTCCCACAATGACCTAATTATGGACTGGTTCAGTAGAGCGAAATTGTACGACTTGCCACGTGTCACTTTTTGCTCCTTTTGCTATGAAATTTATAGACAAGAAACTACAGTCCGTGTACTTCCAGTCACTTTTTACAGAATTCCAATCTGATGCTCAGAGAGAGAGTTATGAAGATTTTCCCACGATCACCTCTTTGAGATGAAATTTGAGAGACTGAAAAAGACCTAACTTCGACAGATCATATCTCCGAAAATGTTGCGTACCAAGCTCTAAAATTTTGCGACAACGTTCCTTAGGATTTCGGGTTCGCGCTCTAAAACTTTCAGCTTCTGAACCTTCGTAGAGAAAAAGTTATAGCGAAAATTCTGTGATGACCTTTTAAAGTGAAATTCAGGAGCCTGCAAAAGCCCTAACTCCCACAGATCATATCTCCGAAAATATTGCGAACCAAGCTCTGAAATTTTGTGACGATGTTCCTTAGGATTTAAGCTTCACACTTTAAAATTTTCAGCTTCTGAATGTTCGTAGAAAAAACGTTATAGCAAAAATTCCACAATGACCTGTTTGGAGCAGTGAAACCCTAGAATCCAAAGCTCTGATACCAAAGATTATGAAACCAGCTCCAAAAATAGAAGAAAATATATATCAACGCCTTATAAATAAGCCACTTATAGGGGGAAATCTCTAATACATTACATGAATGAACAATTATTGGATGATACAAATTACAAAACCTCCTTTCTATATATAGGAGTCCATGGGGCCACAATGTAAGCATAATGGGGCCACAATGTAATCCTAGCCGACCTAACAATAATAATTTAAGGGCACTATAATAACAATATGGGGGTTATAGGGGTACAATAATAACAATAAGGGGGCTACACTAACAACAATAAGGGACTATACTAGTAATATAGGGACCTAACAAAATCATAGAAAACTCCTCCTCCTTGATCTCTACGGGTCCAACCTACTAATCAGTTTTATCTTCCTTGTCCTTATTTCTAAGAGGACACTACGTATCATAGTGACCAAGCTTACCACAACTGAAACATATGATCTTAGAGACCTACTTCCCCTTTGATGCAAGTGTTGCATTCTTATCTTCCTCCTTGGGCCTCACCCCACTGTTGCTGCTACCACTTATGGTGCTCTTCACCAAATCGCACCTCATCTCTTCTTGTTGTAAGTTTGCCCAAATTATCTCCCAATCTTGCAAGTGTTCTCTGCTGAGGATTCTCTAGATGGAGACCTGCCACTCTTCGGAAACACTGTTCAAGGCAAAGAAAAAAAACTTCGTAGACTAAGGTGCAGAACCTACAGTTGCTAGCTGATCCCGGGCATCTTGAAGTCACCTTAGGAATGGATCTATGTCTTCCCCCTTTTGAATTTTAATACACTGAAGCTTCTCTTCTAGGTACATCTTCCACTGCTCGGAAGACCCTTGGTACAGTGTGGCCAATGCATCCCACATTTCTTTGGTTGTACCTTTGCCAAATATGTGAGAAATAAGTGATCTTAAATTCCATCGAGTATCAATCTCTTTCCCTTCGCCATATCCTTCTTGTAAGCTTTCAATGGATTCGGATCTGCAGGGACATCTACCACATTATCGATGAAGACTAAGATCGTGCTCATCCAGAAGGAAGGAGATCCTTGCCTTACAAATCACATAGTTGGAGGCACCCTCCAATCGATCCTGATCTCTCATCCCGGTAGATGCCCTTTCGCCAAATAGATGTCAAACTACTCCTCTCCTCTGCACAACTGTGGATTAGCTCTACGCACTCATTGCTAGAGTAAGTAGATATGCTCCTGAATATTGCTGCTCTGCAACGAGAAATCTAATTCCTTGGCTTGGAATTCTCTGAGGAAGAACTTCCCTCAGTGTGCTCCTTCTTCCCTCTTCTGACGCTTTTCTACACTAGCAAATTGTTGCAAAAAAATCTGTGTTCTAGCTGAAGAACTGCTCTGCGCTGAAGCTGCTGTGTTGCTCCCTCTACCGATGACAAATGTTGATATGGAAAATCTTACTCTTTGTCGACTCACTCAGAGAGAAATTTTTCCTCGAAAATCTAGCCCTCCTGGCACTAGAATACGCAACCCCTCTAGGGTTTCGATTTGTTGCCTACACAGCTCTTCGAGCTCCCCCTTCAACTCTACTTCACCTGTGCTCTGATACCATGTGAAAATTCCTAAAACTATAATCCTATTATTGCAACTGGAAAATATTCACTTAATTGTTAATTTTAACTTAACAATTTATTTGTAGTTTTCTACGGAAAACACTGAATACATCACACTGCAACCTACACAAATACAAAATACTGCGGAATTTTTTTTTTATTTAGTGCAGGAAAGAAACAAAAACACAATCAACACTGTTATTTTTGGACAATGTCCCTGGAAAAACCCAATGCGGTAAAACCGATGTAGCAGCTGAGGGTTTTTATTATTATGTAGTAGTTTCTAAATACAAATATTTGGATGCCTTACTGGCTATCTGATATAGAGAAAATAATTGGCAGAAATGAAGTGAGAATTAACCTCACACCATCATTGGCGATCTGACACTGATCCATCCTCTGAATGGCTAGCCCCAAGCTACCTCTATTCATTCACTGTGCTGCCTCTGCGTCACAACTCATAGGAATTGCGTCACTCCTCTGACTGATTGATATGCTGGTTGAATGCTCAGATCTCTAACCCTTCGGTCTCACACCCTAGCTCCCGACACTAGATCTGGACTACTCCTCAACAAAATTGCGGATCTCCTCTCGAGCTCTATGCTGCCTTAGCGTGGCTTTGCGCTACCTAGCATGGCTCTACGGTGCCTCTCTGGATCTCACTCTGCCTTCTTTGCTCTATATTCAACGGATCAGGAAAACTTCCACCGACCACTATCTTTTCCCCTCACTGCAAAAAATCAACTCGATCACTCCTCTAGCAACTGCGACATTGCTCTCTTGAGAAATCGATCTCTATATCTCTTACTCGATGTGTCCTCCAACCACTGAGCTCTTTCTTATAATCTTCTCGTTGAAAAATAAACGACCCAGATTAGATCCTGATCAATGGCTTCGATCATCTTGACTCGATCTTCATCTTTTTCTAGAAGATTGACTCCGATTTTAATTAATACCCTTTAATTATTTTAATTTCATAAATTTAGACTTAGGCATCCATTAAAAATAATTTATTATTTTAATAAAATTTCCTCCATGTGGAATTTCCCAAAACTAATTCCGGGTCTTGAAGAATGTGTGTGTCCTAGCCTCCTTGCAAATTCTTGAGTTTAGAGCACATCTGCTGCTACCAAAAATCAACACTTGTCTCCCTCTAAGATACGTAAAAAACACGTATGCAATATCTATGGTTTCGTGAATTTTCATGGACAAATGTACTCCCGATATTAAGGCAAGGAGGAGAAAGGGTTTGTTATAATTTACTTCACCAAGTATTAAGCTCATACAACTCTCAAAGAAGTCCCCAAGTTAAGTAAGTACAAGCTATGGCTTAGCCCTTAGGGCACATGAAACCTAGGGAAAGAGATTCTATGGATGAAAACGAATTGGATGCTTGCCAAGCTTTGAGGTCTTGTAGATAAGACCCTAAGCTTGATGCATATGTTATTGGATTCCAACTTTTCGCTACCTAATTTAATTCGCTCATGCCCTAGCCTATCTGTCCTAATTTAAGGGACTGAAATTTTGAAGAGGAAATTTATGGAGGATATTTGAGTTTGATCACCAAATTTTTGGACCAATGCCTTGTCCTTTGGGAATATGGAGTCCTAGATGCTTTGGATTAGCCAAAATTTTAGTTAAGGAAGTCAAGAATTGATGCCTAAGGTACCAACCCTCAACAATTACCCACTCAAGAATTATGGATTTTTATTGAGACAAATAATATTTTACCACTAGGAACATTCATCACATGACATATCATACGTAAGATATGAAATTTCCAACCAAATAACTTCCAAAAATATATCTTCACAAATTAGGGCACAATACAACATTAATCTAGTTGCAACAATTATGTATGTTAGACATTATTTCAACAACAAAATTTCAGCAAAAGACACTTACAAGATGACATGCAATATATCCATCCAAAAACCAAGAGATAGCTCCAAAGAAGATAAAAGATCAGCTCCAAATATCAAAATGCATCCAAGATACTCCAATAGTCAATCCAAAAATAAATGTGAATTTAAAAAAGAGGTCGAAATTCCCAACTAACGATGATGATCAATACAAATGAAGTGATGTTCTATTTATTAGCCCTACTAAGTCAAATTATGCCTACTAGCCCTTTAACATTATAAATTTTGGCAAGATACATCCCTTGGTCACAAGTCGACCACGTAGCTTTACAAAATTATGAATTATCCATCCAAATACAAGCCAAAATGAGGACGTCATGCTGATGTAGGGCCATTGAAAGGTCATGTTGAGTCCTCTTGGTGTGAAGATGTGTAAGAGGGCTACCTTACATGGTAGATATACTTAGAAGTAAAGGGATACCTCACATGGTATATATACTTATTAGTAAAGGGCTACCTCACATGGTAGATATACTTAGAAGTAAAGGGATTTATAGAATAGCCACGGGACAAGAAACTAAACCTTCCAATGATGATAAAGTCGTTAAATGGGAAAATAAACAAGATCGAGCACGAGGGTTGATAGTAATGTCCATTGCTCAAGATCTTCGATTTCATATCCTTGACATTGACACCCCTCATGAAGCCCTGGAAAAGCTAAATACTGTCTTAGGCATTTGAAATCAAATCAGGGCCCACCATCTTGAAAATGAGTTTCTTACTTTGGACCCCAATAATTTCTCCTCCATTGAAGATTTTTTGTCCAAATTCAAGACCCTTAGACTTCTTTTAGAAGGTTGTAAGGTCAAAAAGGAAGATGGTAGCCTCATCTATTGAATTCTTGCTAATCTTGGCCCTGCATACTCTGTATTTGTTTCCACCTTCCATTCCACTAGAGAAGCCATCATTTCTTCAGGAACCACCTACAAGAACCCCTCTTTTGATGCCTTTTGAGCTTCTTTGATAAGAGAACAAGAAAAACTCTTACACCTTGGTCTTATCACTTCTATACATGCTTCTAAGAAAGCCTTAGTAGCCCAACAACAATCATATCAAAAGAATCCCAAGAAGCAGTATCCTAAAAAGTATGGTACGAAACCAAACAAGGGTCCTAAGAAATTTCAGCTGCAAACTGAAAAAGAAACTCACCAAAATGATAAGGCAAATCAAAACAAAGGGAATAAGACAAATAGACATTGCAACTTTTGCAATCGTGATGGCCATATAGAGTCCAAATGTTTTAAGAAGATGGAAGCCTTAGAAGTAGCAATGAAGAAGCACAACATCAATTTGGAGCACTCTTCACCTTCATCTTCAGGAATGGCTCTTTCTGCTTGTGGTTGTCAAGCATCAAGATCTGGTTATGCATTAAATGTATCTTGTTCTTCTCATTCTCATGAGTGGCTCATTCATTCTGGAGCTTCTTACCACATGGCCAAAAATCAAGCCATGTTTTCTTCTTTAAATTATTGTAACACCAAACATATTTATGTTGGTGATGATAGATCTGTTGGTGTTGTAGGATCTGGAACCATTCATCTAGATAATGGTCAGTTTAATTATGTACTATGTGTTCCTACCTTGCCATGCAACCTTATCTCTGTTTATCAAATAACTCATTCAGGTGAAGGGAAAATAGTAGAATTCTCACCTCATGATGTTGTAATCAAGGACCTCAAAGATCCTATACATATTTTAGCTACTGGCATTGTTGATGATTCCACAAGGTTGTATAAGTTTGACAACTTTGGGTCATCGTGTCTTCCCTATGTTTTTGTTGCTCATAATGATGATGTGAGAAAACTTTGGCATCAACGATTTGGTCACTTAAACTATCGCTCTCTTCAAACTCTATGTAAAGAAAATATGGTGATAGGTCTTCCTATGGTATCTTGCCGAGATGGTGTTTGCTACGGATGTGTACTCGAAAAACATCGTCGGGATGGTTTTGACAAACGTGCCTCTGGGCACACTTTAGCCCCTTTGCATCTTGTGCACAGTGATCTATGTGGTCCACTTCCTGTTGTTTCTTTCTCTAGTTGCAAGTACTTCTTAACTTTCATTGATGATTTTTCCAAACGCACTTGGGTATACTTCTTAAAACTCAAGAGTGAAGTTTTTAACATGTTCTTGGCCTTTAAGGCCTTTGTTGAGAAACAATCTAGACATCCAATTCTTAAGTTAAGATCAGACAATGGAGGAGAATATGTTAACAACAAATTTATCAACTTATGCACTGAGCATGGCATTCAATTGCAACATACCGTTTTATATACTCCACAACAAAATGGTGTAGTTGAAAGGAAGAATCGCACCTTAAAAGAAATGGCTAATTGTATGCTTCAATCTAAAGGACTTAGTCTGAATTTTTGGGTAGAAGCAATTAACTGTGCAAATTACATAGTAAATCTCACTTTTACTAAGGTTCTAAAGAATATAACTCCAGAAGAAGCTTGAAGCTCAATCAAACTAGATGTGAGTCACTTTCGTGTTTTTGGAAGTGATGCTTGGGCCCATATTCCAGATGCGAAACATAAAGCCTTAGAACCTAAGAGTGAAAAATGCATTTTTGTTGGATATTATGAAGATGTCAAAGGATATAGACTTATTCATCCAAAATCCAAAAATATAATCATTAGAAGAGATGTAAAATTTGATGAAAATATGTCGTCCTGCGAGCCTAGTTCGGCGAGTGTGCCACCTTTGGCCTGCGAGCCTGATTCGGCATATGTGCCATCTCTCTCTCTCTCTTCTATTTTTAATAGCATTCCTTCTAGTTCAGATGATGACAACGAGGATGAAAATCCTCTTTCACCTCTTGAATTTATTTCTTTTACTCCACAGCTTCCAAGATGAGTCCGCTCTACTCGGGATGCAGTAGGTTCTCTTGTAGGTGACCCTGTAGATCAACGACATACACGTTCTTAGTTTGAAAGAGTCTCTTCCTTATTGGCTCAAGTTCTAGAAAGTCCTGATCCAAAAACCTTTGAAGAAGCCTTCGGTCATCCAGATTGGATGAAGCTATGAATGAAGAGTATTGTTCCTTATTGGCAAATGATACTTGGGATCTTGTCCCTCTTCCAAAAGGAAGAAAACTTCTTAGATGCAGATGGGTTTACAAAACAAAGTTTTGACTAGATGGAAAAGTGGATAGACATAAAGCTCATATTGTTGCTAAATGATTTTCAAAATTTGAAGGCATTGACTATACTAAAACATTCTCCCCTATTGCCAAAATGAATTCTATCCGCCTTGTTCTTTCCCTTGATGCCTCCTTTAAATGGGAAGTCCTTCTTACATGGAGATTTGAATGAAGAAATCTACATGGAACAACTCCCTGGCTTTATCCAAAATGATTCTAGCCTTGTTTGTCACCTTATGAAGTCTCTCTATGGTCCCAAACAAGCTCCTCAGCTTGGTATGCCAAAATGGATAGATTTCTATTAGATAATGGATTTTCTAGGTGTCATTTTGACAACACTGTCTACAACAACAAAGTGGGTAAGTCCTTCACCATCCTTGTTCTTTATGTTTATGATCTTATCCTTACTGGTAGTGATCCCAACCATATAAACCATGTGAAGTCTAGCCTCAAAAAGAAGTTTGAAATGACAAACTTAGGACACTTGCATTATTTCCTTGGTCTTCAAGTCCTGCAATCCAAAGAAGGTATTACCCTCTCTTAGTCCAAGCATGCCTGTGATCTTCTACACCACTTTCACATGGAATATTGTAAGCCAACCCCTTCTCCCTTTCAATCTGGAGTCAAGCTTTCAGTCACTTGTACTACCCCTGAAGTTGATGCTACCTTATACCATCAACTTGTTGGTAAACTTCTGTATCTAACCCATACCCGTCCTGACCTTTCCTTTTACGTTGGTCTTGTCGCTTGGTTTATGCACCAACCTCATGAAAGTCACTGGAAAGTAGCTAAAAGAATACTTCGATATATTCGAGGTACAGTTCAGTTCAGGATTCATTACAGTGCAATAGCATCTCCATTGTTGATTGGTTTCACTGATTCTGATTGGGTTGGTGACCTTGATGATCGAAAGTCTACTGCAGGATATGTATTCACTCTTGGTTCAGGATCTACTACTTGGTATTGTAAGAAACAAAGTGCCATCTCTCTTTCTTTGTCCGAAGTAGAGTATCACGGTGCAGTTGAAGCCAGCAAGGAAGCCATGTGGCTTCGTCAGATCCTGTTTGAATTTGGTCTTCATCAGCAACATCCAACTACACTTTGGTGTGATAATCAGAGTGCCATTCAACTATGTAAATATCCAATTCATCATCAGCGTATGAAACACATTGAACTCCACATACACTTTATCAGAAAGCTCATTCATGATCGTGTTCTTGAAGTGCAGTACTGCCCAACTAATGATCAAGTAGCTGATATCTTTACGAAGGCTCTCACGGAAGCGAAGTTTACCAAACTTCGATCCATGCTTGGAGTTCAGGAAAGTCGTCATTAAGGGGGGATAGGCTCTAATTCCTCCTTCCTTCTCCTAACGTGTCACCTTTGTAAATCCTTTAATCCTATCCTAAGTTGTTCTCAAGGGGGGATGTTAGGATATTTCGACACATAGGAAATAGTTAAGAATAACTTAGTCTAGTGTAGATTTAGGTAAAGTGTGTTTCTTTACTATGTACATTTGTAACTTATTATCCAACGGTCATGATTTGTAGTGATCCGACGGTTCACTCTCTCCTCGGTATTAACGACACTTGATCCATGGCTTAAAACCTGATTGGTCCATGATATTTATTTAAAGAGCATGGAGGGTCATTTGTCCAGTAACCTTTTATGAGAGAAACGTATGTAACTTTTATTTTTATATTAGTAAATTTCTTGAAGTGGATGCGTTGGCTCAGGCCATGGACTGTATCCCTCTTCGAGGGTTTTTAACCATGTGATAATACTGGTGTACTGATTTATGATCTGTTTGTGAGCGGTGACCTTTGGTTTTTGATATAAGGAAATTACCTTGTAAATTCCTACATGGTATCGGAGCATACATAGAGAATAGGGTATAGATCCGGTAAATAAATAAAACCTAAAACTGAAATTAACAAACGGAATAGAAATAAGCATAACTATTAACAAATATAACTACAAAACAAATACTTTGTACCTCCAGATCTAAACTGACATAACTTGGGCAACCAGAAACCTTTTCGCATGAACAAAAGGTGTTCCTCACTATAACATATACTCCAAATGCAATAAAGTAGTTCTCCGAGCCCAAAATGTTTAGAAATAGTATGTCCAGAAAACGACAGTCGCATGCAGTCAAACCGGCTTCGGATTTTTATTAACAACGGATGCGGCCCTCAAAATAGCTCTGATACCATGTAGGAATTTACAAGGTAAGTTCCTTAGATCAAAAACCAAAGGTCACCGCTCACAAACAGATCAAAAATCAATACACCAGTATTATCACATGGTTAAAACCCTCGAAGAGGGAAACAATCCACGGCTTGAGCCAACGCGATCACTTCAGACAATTTATTAATATAAAAAGAAAAATTAAATATGTTTCTCTCATAAACTGTTACCAGACAAATGACCCTCCATTCTCTTTAAATAGATATCATGGACCAATTGGGTGTTAAGCCATGGATCAAGTTTCGTTAATACCGAGGAGAGAGTGAACCGTCGGATCACTACAAATCGTGACCGTTGGATCATAAGTTACAAATGTACATAGTAAAGAAACACACTTTACCTAACTCTACACTAGACTAAGTTATTCTTAACAATTTCCTATGTGTCTAAATATCCTAACATGAACAAGGGTATGGCCCCTTGATCTCCATGTAAATCATCATGTGGGATGAAATTTGTGTTTAGGGAACAAAAACCGGTCTCATAGTTCTCTTGATGATAAAATAGTCTGTAATGCTCCAGTATTATGGCCTCTAACGATGGCGCTTTCCCTCCCTTGTCTCAAGGGTTGAGATAAGCCTCCTTTGGGGCTTGGATCAACTATCACACCAAATGGTAAATTCTAAGCTGGCTGGGGTACACTGGTCTAAGTGCATCATCTTGGGAATAATGCAAGGCAATGAGCAACCTGTTGAGGGTGTTGAAGATTCCCACGACGTGAAATGATGATCTACACATGATGGAAGTCCCATGGCTCTCAATGCTTCACCTGGGTGTGTCAATATGATCCTATAGTGGACTTGGGCCACAATTAAGTTTACTAGTTGTTAACCAGGAAATATCTTCTACGGATAGAAGCGATCCCTCTAGCCTAATGAGTGGGTCTAGTAACAAACAAGACAATAGCAATCAAAATATCCTAGCTAAAAATTAGGATGACATCAGAGAGGAAGATGGCCTACCTCACTCCTATGCGGTTGCTTGTAGATATCAATGCCGATCTCCTTACTTCCAAGCTCACTCCTTGCTATTCCTTCACATACGAATACCTGCAAGAGAGATGAAACAATGACAAACACGGAAAGCATAGTATATTGCATTTTAATGTAAACCATATGACAGATCAAGGAGCATCATACTAAGCAAGCAATCATTAACAACCTCATGGAAAGTAAAACATGCTTTGTATTATTGATAATTTTAAAGAGGGAAGCATACAACTGGTGCCTTGATGTTCGAGGTTTCCTTTAGGACAAGATTTCAAGTCCAAGCCAAATACTTCAAGCACTCCTTCTCCTTGGAATTTTGACAGCGTTTAGACACATTCAAGCACTAGAAAGGAAACCAGTAATGACCAACCATTTTGGGAAGGCATGGCACTCATTTATAGTGAATTTTGAGAGTTTATGGATCCACAAATGAGGGAGGAAAGTCCTTATCTCAAGGAGGAGGTTTCTTAAAGATAGGATCAAAAGTTAAAAATGGGAGAATTAGACCATATCCTCAACCAAAAAGTACTAGACTTCCGTTCTCAAGATTTCTAGAGGAAGAAGTATATGCTCCATTTTTGGATAACCTGCCTGAAGAGGACCAACACAAATTTTCAGTTTAATTCCCGTGCTGCCAACTTTGTTTACTAGTTACACACAGGGTGGCAAGCGCAAGGGGATACAGGGGAGAATTGCGCTAGGGATGCAAATTAGGTTTTTTTACAAGATTTCTCCATAAATGATAAAATTCACTGATTCTCCATTTCTTCAAGTATGTTTTGAGCATTTTATTCATGGTGAACATGTTTTCATAGCTTTTGTCGCTTTGTGAAATTTGTGGTATGAGTGACACAAAGGAAGATACTTTGGATATGGAATAGGGAATGCAACAAAATACTATGTAAAAAATGCCCCCTAAAGCATGAAAGAAAAATGAGAAGTAATGGTTGAAGTGATTTATCAGTCGAGGCAAGGACTTTGGAAAACCACCGTGAGGAGACCTACAAATTAAACACAATACAATATATGACATATTTGAATAAATATACCCGATATGACATTGTTGAATAAGCATCAAAATAACACATGAATCCACGACATGGGTGCAACCATCCGACTAGAAAGGATCATATGTATGGATCCACGACATGGTCGCAACCATCTGTATAAAAGGGATAATGTGTACAATCATGAATATTATACACATCCTAGATTCAAACATATATGATATATGGTCTTCGTCTTTACCTCGATCCATATATGAATCTAACCATGTGAATAGATGTGTTGATGTCGAACATGGTAGAAACCACCTGATTACTGGTTAATTATGTAAATTGTTAACATGAATGAGAGAAATCACCACCAATAATGGAGATGGCCCTCAAGGTACAACAACACAATCTACAAGTGTGAATAAGGGAGTTGAAGTCGAACACTTGCGGAATCATTCGATGGAAGGCTAATGATGTGAACCTATCATCGAATGCGAAGAACATGCCATTGAGGCATGTAAACTCCAAGGTACTGAAAACGAGTTTCTAGATCAACTTCCTGGATAATGAGTTGATGTCGACAAGAAGCGATCCGTCGAAGGAGGGCCATAATGTTTCCCACATCATCGACACGAAACATAAGGATGCTCAAGGTAGATAGGAATGATTCAAGATTGTTGCAGAGAGGGTCAGATAATTATAAGAGGTTTGAATTTTGCAGATAGGAATTCTATTTAACATCTCGACGACACGACTCTGATGTTGGAAACATTTGAATCAAAATGGGATCAATGGTCATGGTGACAACAGGATATGATCAAACGAGAGCCAAATGGATTTCCCAAACCCATGATGGCAAGTGATGAAGAGAGGATAACTCAAACCCAACATGAGATGCAGATAAGTGTCATGTTCAAGAGTGACATGAGTACTGAATACAGGACATACTTTACTTCCATTTTCCCCCACTATTTTTAGCAATACCATATGCTTAGCGTATAAGTTCACCCTTTGGATGAATCCATCCTAGTAAGATCAATGAGCCCTAGGAAGGAGTAACTCGACCTTATCATGGTGACAAGTCCTTCGTCGTTTAAGTTTAACGAGTTCAATGGAGGGGTAACTCGGCATATATTTCATGTTTAGAGAGTTTGAAAAATAAGCGGAAATAAAACTCCAAAGATCCTTTTTCGTAAATATTCCCTCGAACCCAAAAAGGTAAAAAAAATATTCTAGAGAACCACTTAACCATGTTCGGGTAAGGTATTCATTTTTCATAATTACTCAACCTCAGCCCGAAAAAGGGATAAACGTATATTGAGATGACGTCGATTCATTTATTTTAACGAAATCGAAAGGAAAAGTGCTCGGCAATATTTTCATTTTTCAAGAGTAAGAAAAGAGCTTAAATTTGACTCCAGGGGGGTTCATTTCACATTTGTTTCGCGAGTCCAAAAAAAGTGATAAAAGAAAACTCATTGTTCACCAATTACCGAATGTGATTCATAATGATCTGTTGCTACACATGCAAACAAATGTGATTTTGATCGAGAAATATATAAATATAGTTAATAATTCTTTACAAAATGATTAAATTCATTTTTGAATTAAAAATATTTGGTAAAAGACTTTTAATAGTTAAAAAGTAAAAACAAAAAACACTTTTACCATTATAAAAATTGGTAGAGCACTTTTACCCTTGTTTTTCTCGAACTTTAGGTGCACTGTTTGATTGATCCAGGACACGATTCATTGAGTCAATTGTTGCAGGTAAGAGCCCTCTCTTCTTCCTGCATTTTGCCTAAGTTTTTAAGCATTTTCATCCATTTTTTGTGTGCTAGGGGAGCCCTTGAAAAATTAGGGCACGTGGGAGACCAACGCAGGATTTACCCGTTGGGTCTGCGTTGGTGGCCCTGGCCCTCAAAGTACCAACGTGATGTCATCACATAAAATTTAGGGACAGACACGCTGGCACCGTGAGATACTTTATTTTGATGAATGCTCTATTTTTACTCAATTTTTGGCAAATTTCTTCCATGAAAGATGATTAATATTTGTTAATTAATGTTTTGCAGGAGAATCATGGCAATACAGTGGAAAGAAAGAGGCCATGAAGCAGAAGATCACGGAGCATATCAAAATCCAAACTACATAAGAATGCTGCAAAATTGTGGTTTGCTCAAATTCTTCTAGACACCTGAGATTCGATCCCAAGTGGATCTATTACAATATCTTATGAGATGGTGGGATGTCAACTACCAAATGTTTGTAATTGGTAGCCAGGACATGGAGATTGATGTTTCTAACATATATTTCAACATTGGTTTGTCCAAGAGGGGAAAAATGGTCCAGTTATCAAGGGCTAGACCAGGCGAAGAGAGCACAAAGATGCTCATTGCTGAACACTGCAGTCATGGTTCATAGAAGACCAAAAGCGAAAAAATTGACATTAAAACTATCAATGATCCTGCTACGAGGACTGTCCTTTAAAATATTGCACAAGTGGTGGGAGTGCAGGCCTTTCATGAGGCAAGAAAATCCCATTTTCAGTATGCAATGAATTGTATGAGTCAAACGGTGTTCAACTTGTGCGAGGGGTTGCTCATTAACATGAAAGACCACCTCACAAATTGAAAGATCGTGAGGCTGATAGTTTTTTGTTATGGGTAAATCCTAGTGACTATTGTCTTAGAGAGGGTACCATTGTTCTGATGTCAATGGATAGAAGTGGGACCTCCTACCCCGAGGGATCCAAGACTTATGAGATGGAGTGATCTAATGCCATGCCATGGAGGTGGGTAGCAAATGCCTTTCCTTCCTGCCTTCTTTGGATGGATACACCAACATTTGATCACGATAGATGACTCGCCATATGCAAGGACCGACTTCAGAAGAGATCCTGATCTGCCTCAACCACCGGGAGGATAGTGGGATGACTCAGGTAAAAAAAAAAAATTAAATTTTTTGAAGTTTTTTTTATATTTTTTATATCGTGTACTGAGATTTTAACTTATAATTATTTGAAGATGTTGGAGCAGTGAGGCCTCAAGGGTTGTCTCAGATAGCACGGAGGGTTGTTCACGGGATGGAGGTTGTTGTTTATGATGAGGGTTCCAACCCTATAGTCGAGGTGGAGCGCAACCTATCAGCTCTGATAAGAGTTATACCAGATTATGCTTATGTTTATGATATCCCGTTGTGATATCAGATACATACTATGGGGGTATCAATCAGACTATGTCGATTGTTAGATCGAGTTGTCAGGGTGGTTACATGTTCTCAGGAGCATAATGTCAGAGTATAGACATGTCTCTATAGTTTTAGTTTCTTCACTTATGTAGGCTTGAGAATCCATGTGTCTCGGAACACTGATTTTGATTTTTTGATGTATCACACTTTTTGCAAACTATATATATATATATATATATATATATATATATATATATATATGTTTTCGGATGCTATCTAATGTTCATTTATTCCATGGTTTCTTTTACATGTTACGCACATGCCTATCTAAAATGTAATTTGCTAATGTATCTATTACGATATTTAGATTTCTTGGAATTTGATGATAAGTAATATAATCAAAATTTTGCTCCAATAATTGAACACGCAGGTACATCCGTAAAATCTGAGGGTTTCTTAATAATGTCTGTTTAATTGTAATACAATGAGTTGTGAATCGATTTTGACAACCAACGCCCTAATGCCAAGGGAAACTGCTTTTGATAATAGTTCGATAACCATACTATATTCATCAATATTATTAGTTGTTCGACCTAGAGATTTTCCCTGTAAACTCACTAACTCACCATTGGGAGCATAAAGTTCCCACGCAACGGAAGACAAATTTCGTGTACTACGACAAGTGCCATCAGTGAAATCGACATGAAGAAGAAGGTTTTTCGACATCTGCAAACCAAGTGGAACATGGTAAGCAGGGGAAAAGACGTTTGCAAAAAGGAAAACAAAGCACACCAAAATGCTGCACACTAATGAAACACACAGTAATGTACAAAGTATTCATGCAAAAACAAGCATAATACTTCTTGAGATAGAGCCCATTGTGGGGCTCAGCCAACTGATTCCCTTCATAGTCTACTAACTCATACAGACCCTTTTATAATGCTTGTTTAACAATATAGGGTCTTTGCCACATAGGTTCAAATTTCCCAACACCCAATTTGTCGTGAGCTTGATAATATAAAAGGACCAAGTCACCTTCAACATATACACGAGGGTATACATATTTGTCATATTTCCCTTTAACACATATTTTATGAGTCTCAGTGACCAAAGAGGAAATTCAACGAGTCTCATCGAGATGCTCTAGATAAAGCAACCATTATTCCTCAAGTGAAGTACGAGGGAGTGATTCAACAACTAGTTTCAATGAAGGAATTTCACATTTAATCGGGAGAGTAGCTTCCAGATCATACACTAATTGAAAAGGCATGAATTTGGTCGTTGTCTTAGCAGTAGTTCTGTATTCCCATAAAGATTAAAAGAGCACGAGATGCCAGTTATTTTTGTGCATTCCAACTATTCCTTGAAGCATAGTAACTAAAACCTTGTTAAATTCTTCAACTTGGACACTAGCCTGTGGATAATAAGGAGTAGAGCTATCGTGATGTAGCCCTAACTTAGAAGTAAGATTTTTCATCATATAATTTCGGAAATGGGATCCATGGTCGATGACGATGGCTTGACGAACACCAAACTGAGCAAAAACATGATTGAACAAGAATTGAGCCGCAGTCTCACCATCAACATTATATGTAGGCATCGCCTTAGAACATTTAGTGAAATAGTCGACATCAATGATGATATACCCATGCCCCCCGCCCGAGGTAGGGTTACATGTCATGAAGTCCATGTCCCATTTGGAAAATGGGTCAACGGTGATAACTGGGTGCACGGGAGCGGGTGGGGATCACATTTTGTGGTTAAAAATATGGAAAGCATGAAATTTTTGGACTGCAAGGATGCAATCCTTGAAGATTGAAGGCCAAAAGTAACCAGCACGAAGGATCTTTTGAGCTGTAGCATGACCTAATATATGACCACTATAGGCTCCAGAATGGCAGTCATTTAAATCTTTCTTAGCTTCCTCATGAGTTAAGCATCGTCGAAGAATGGAATCGACATGAAGGCGATATGAAGTATCCCCAACAATGTGATATGGTTGGGATTGGTATTGAACTCATCATTTGTCAGAGCGAGACAACTCTGGATGAAAGGTTTGAGTTTGGAGATAGATGATGATATCTCCATACCATGGATCATGGGTTCCAATAAGGAAGAGAGATTCGATAGGAATCAACTCATCAGAAACAAAAATTGTGTTTACAGAGGGAAGGGCGCAGATCAACTCAAAAAAAACAAGTGATTTTTCGACTTAGCCTTAGTAAATTCTAAGTCAAACTCCTGTAGGATCATGATCCATTTGGATTATTTACCCCAAGTAATTGATGAGACATAATATAAGTCATGGGTTGCATTCATAGATCACTGTAGTTTTTCGCGGAAGGATATAGTGGCAGAAGTGTTGGAGAACATGGACTACAGCGAATGCCAACTTCTCGACATGATCATACTGAGTCTCAACGTCAAAATATTTTGAATTAAGTAGTATATCACATGTTCTTCACTGTTATCATCGTCCTGGATGAGAACCATGGTAGTCGTACCGTAGAAGAAGACCAAGTATAGGAAGTAATTGTAGTGATAATTTGGGGGATGCAATAAAGGAGCGCTAATGAGGGTGGTCTTTAAGGCATCGAAAGCCTATTGGGAAACATCATCCTAAATTAATGGTAACCCTTTCTTCAATAGGCGAGTAAAACCCCTTACAAACTATAATTCGGGACGAAGCGACTAAGGAAGTTTGCCTTCCCTTGCAAACCCTGAAGTTGATGTAACGAGGATGGAGGAGGCAGATTGACAATAGCCTCCACGAGAGGGTCCATTCAGATGTCATGCTTGGATATTACGAACCCTAAGACATGACCAAAATCGATGCAAAAGACACATTTATGGGGATTCAACTAGATATTATAGTGTCGACATTGGAGAAAAATCTCTTGAAGGTGAGTCAAGTGATCAACACGCTTTGTAGAGTGCGCAGGTAAATCATCAAGATAGGGCTAGACGATATGTTTTATATCATGGAAATCATAAGACATAGACTGCTAGAAGGTAGTGCCAATATTTTTGAGACCAAACGAAATATTTTTATAGGCGAAGGTCCCCCAAGGATAGATAAAAGTGGTTTTGTGTTGATTGGAGGGAAGGATATTGATCTGGTTATATCCAGAAAAGTCGTCCATAAAGGAAAAAATATCACTCCTAGCACATTCGTTGATGATTTGGTTGATAAAAGGAGTTGGATAGTTATCTTTAGGACAAGCGCGATTAATTTCTCCATAATCAACACAAATGTGAATTGTTCCTTGTTTCTTAGTTACTGGAACAATGTTGGATACCAAATCTATCAACGGGAAGGGGTAAATAAAACCACCTTTGAGAAGTTTCTCAACTTTGTCTTTTATGGCAGCTGCCTTTCGTGGGTGGACTGGATGAAGACATTTTTGAACAGTTGTCACATCTAGGAAACTAGGAATCTCATGTTCCATGATATTTGGATCAATGCGAGGCATTTCTTCATATGACCAAGCAAATACATCACATAATTCTTTGAAAAGGGTTGTATAAATCTTAGTCTCGTCGAGAGAACAAGAGGCCACAATACGAATGTTCTCGAAAACCCCTGGTTTCACAAAGATGTCGATGGGTATGGTTGCTGAAATGTTTCCCATGTTTTCTTATGACAATACCTCATGAACCGAGATGGGTGTCTAAATGGGATCAGTTGTTACAGGAGAAATGAGAGTCCCTAGATTAGTAGTAATCTCAACAAGGCTTGGAAGAAACGAGGAACGATGATGAGTATCATTCCAAGGAGTTTCATCAAGCGACATGTATTCGGTAATGCTTTCAGTAGTCAGAAAATTCTTATCCCAAGGATCATCAGAATCCAGAGAACCAAGCCAAGAGGATTGTGAGTACGAGTCTAAGATGATACTCAAACGATAAAAAGTTTGAGATGCAGCCGCAAAGGATGAAACAACAGCTTGATATGCTTCTTCAACAAGGCTAAGTTGCATAACCTTGCCAAATCAGTCAATCTGATCAGGATTGGTTATGATCCAAGGGTCGCGATGAGACGTGATCATATTAACTGAAGGGATACTAGGAGGAGAGAGGGAAAATGTTCCCATCAAATAGGATTCTTTGAAAATACCCATTCCAACACTTTCATAAGGTATGGTTGACTTCCCAACGTAAGGCACATTTCCAGTCGAAGAATCGCTGGAAAAGAATGCTAGCTGGTTGACCGTGACAATATTTCCATGATGGGGAAAGTGAAGCACGTGAAATAAAGTAGAGACTACGTAAAGCATTGAATTTTTCTAATTGTGACCAAGCAGGAGGTTGTAATTGAGAGGCGCATTGACAACTTCAACCTCCATATTAACAGTTTTTCCTTTCAAATGAATTGGTAGGGCGTTGATAATACCATACAGTTGAACACCTTTATCATCAAAAGATTCCAAAGTATTTGGGGATTGGTTAAGAGGAGGAGAATCGAGGGATTTCCAACATGCGATAGACATAATACAGGTGGAAGTACCTTCATTAACAATAGTCTGATGAATGGTCTCACCCAAAACCACAACTTGAATATAAAAAGCAAGTTGAGGTGGAAAGTGAGGAACATGGTTTTACAAATCAAGTTGGAATCTGTTGGATCAATTCCTCCTATGGCAGAAAACAAAGCCTTATTATGTGAGGGACATGTCTGAAGGACTTCCAACGTCGACATCATCGAAGGCGCCTAAGATGAGTCTTCTACAATATTGTAATTCTAAGCAGCTCTGGCGTTCATATTATAAGCCGATTTCCAAAGAAAAAATTTGGGGGGTGGTCAGATCGTGGATTCAGTGTTAGGTATATCGATATGAAGAGGACTAAAATTGGGTGGAGTGGAGGAAGAAGGTATGTCAGTAGAATCTTTCTACTACACTAATTTCTCATGAGTTGGGTAATATTTAGATCTAGTGGCAACATTCATAGGTTCCGTACCACTCATAAATACCTGGGAACTAATGAGGTTTGGCCCTGATCTATGAACTACGTCTGCTGTGACGAGAAAGGTTCCTTCAGTACTGTTAGCATCCCATATGTGCCTTTCAGAAGACGACTTAATTCGACACATCAAGGGCAGTCCTTAGTGTAATGATCTTCATCACAGATAAGGCAAGGAAACTTTGGATTTATTTTTAACGAATTGTCAGTAGACGACTTGAGTGAATCCTGTTTAAGGGTATTTTTTTTAGCTTTAGCTTTACCATTTTTCTTATCCTTCGAGGATTTTTCTAATGTGGCAGATTGAACAACATTAAACCGTGAATTTCTAACAGGATTCTTCTGAATGGTTGCAACATCAGGAGTTGCAATAGGAGTCGATTTGGATTTGGTAGAATTAGTAGGGGTAATACTAGGCTATTGGGTGATAGATCGAATAACATCATCAATGGGTTGTGAATCGGCAGGCCTGGAATATGCGGGACCCATTGAAGGTCATGGGAAATCGTGAAGTAAATCATACAGAGTGTCAAATTATGAATAGACTAAGTCTAAATACTGGGCACGAGTGATAGCTTGTTCTTTGGTAACACAACCACCCATGGCTATGTCCTTGGGGATTTTAGGAATGAATTATTTAGTAAACCATTCGGTCAAGAGTTGGTCCGGGAGTTCAAATTTAATGAGACGACGTCGATGTCTCTATTCATGAATGTGATCAGAGATATGAGTGGACGTCGATTGTTCCAACAATCTTAGAAGATGTGTTCCAGTCTCATACCAGACATGCAATTGAAAGTAGGTAAGAAAATACATGGATAAAGTGTTAAAGTATTGAAAGGAACCTTGAGGAAGCTTGATGTACCACTTCGTGACAACACCCGTTAGAGTACGCTGTAAAATACACAGTCGGATAGAATTGTCGACCCAAGAGTTGGTCGAATACCAAAGGTGGTAGGTCAGGACATGTGCTTGGGGGTATTCTCCATACTTTTCTTCAAATTTAGGACAATCGTGAGGAATTTTATTGGAACCGGAGGCTAATACATGGAATGGAGTATTGGGTCACTTGTAAGCCTTGACACTTCCGGTAATTCCAATATTTCCAGAAATGGAAATTGAGGGTTATACGAGGTATGTGGTCTATGATAAGTACCAAATTGAGTATTCCAACCTTGTTGCAATTGGTTCTGCCCCCATTGGGGTTGGTTTTGACCATATGGATGAAATTGGTCATACTGTTGGTAAAAGGGTGTTTGTTGCAGTTGCTGTTAAGGAACTTGCTACAGTTGTTGATAAGACCCTCGCTGCAATGGTTGGTTAGGACCTTGTTGTAGTTGCTAATAAGGCCCCTACTAGAGTGGTTAATTAGGCACCTACAACAGTTGCTAATAAGGTCCCTGTTGCAGTGGTTGATTAGGCCTTTGCTTCAGGTGTTGGAATTTTCCTTATTGCAACTAAAGGTTAGTCCCTTGCTGAAATTGAGGGTTAGGTCCCTGTTGGAGCTGTTGGTATGGTCCTTGCTATAACTGAAGGCTAGGCCCCTATTGCAGGTGCTGATAAGAACCTTGTTGGGGTTGTTGGTAAGGAATACCAGGTCTGAGAGGATAAGTTCTAGGTTGTCCCAACGAGGGATTGGGACGATATTGAAGTTGGGAACCTGCCTGCGGGTTGGTAAAAATTCCAGACAGTGGGATTTGTAGTTGGTGAATGTATGGATGTTGAATAAATGGTTTTTAAATGAGAGATTGTTGAACATATGGGTATTGAACATGAGGTTGTTGAACATAATTCTGTTGAGTTGAAGGGATTTGAGAACCTTAGAAAGGCGCTCCCACGACAGAACTGGCCACTATTACACAGTAATTTATCACCCTGCTCACTTCCCATACCTGATCCTAAATTTCCCTGTGACAGTTCTTGTGCAGTCTATCCACCTCGGAAAAATACACGAAGATGTCCCCTGAAGAATCAAATAAATCTTCCTTGACAGATAACTGGAGAAACTTGGTCAAAAACATAAATTTATGGGTCAACACACTTCTCTAGTGGCCTACTAGTGCTAATGGCAGGTTTTCAATTCTGGTGTAGCATTGTGAGCACACTTTTTTCTTGGAAAACCACGTTGATCCCTTTCTGGCAGTATTTCCTCAAATGGAGGAGAAGCTTCGACCTCTAGAAGTTCCAGGGCGACGAGCTGGTTGTTATTCGGTGGTGATAGGGTCAAGCTCTCTAATTTTAGAGCTTTGATATTATCAATGGGGGTTTATCCCTTAGAAAGTGGACCTTCCTCCTCCTTTCACGGGCTTCAAACCTCTTCTCCCTTCCTATAAATTGATCCCCATCCCTCCAATACTAGTTGGTCATTGTTGGGCTGGTAATATCATTCATTTCCTTTAAACTCTTGTATTGTGATAATGCCTAAGCTCTTCAGGAGAAGGAATGCTTTAGAGCTTCCGTGAAGGAATCAAACATCACCAAAGGGAGGCCTCCAACATCTAGTCCTAGGTTGTAATCTCTCTCTTCTATATTTATTAATAAACATCTGATGTTTGGTTTTTATATTTGTCTAATCATTTGCGCAAATAGTCTAATGTTCCTTAATCTGTTAGATAGTTGATGGTCATGAATATTATGTATTGGATTACATTTGTTATTGCCTCTTGATATCTTGCAGGTAATCGTATACCACTAGTAGCGAGGAACGAGCTTGAGGGATCATGGATCAAGGTCACCATCAATGTATTCAAGTATAGCATCAGGAAAATGTAACCCTATCTCCTTTCATGTCTCTTTTTGAATATTAGCTAAGGTAGCTTGCATTATAAAGTCTCACAAGTTTCTATACCCACTCTAGGGTTAGAGAGATCGCCTTTGTCTGTAGAAGGGATTTATCTTCACAACACCACAGACGAAACTAGCATTCCAATTGCATTAGGGATAACACCAGTGGGCTGGATTTCCCTCGATGCGAGTCCATAGTTCACGTAGTTATCGCTGAACTAATAGGCATATAAGGTTACCCCCAAGACAATGGAATGGATGAACCCATAGGTTGACCACTGAAGGGAGGAACTGCAATTATCGCAGATAGGGTTAATGGAGCATACGATCCAATAGTAACCTGTATCTGACCTACAATCATTGCAAGCAGGGTAGTCGGCATTGACACATTTGGATTGAAAGAACCAGTTGTAGGAGTAACACCAGTTGACCATACAGGGTTGTGAAATAGCGAAGTCATGCTAGAAGTGCCTGAGACAAGGTCATCGAGGGAAGTGTAACCTGGTGGAACTGAAGTTTCACTATGACCAGTGGGTACAATGGACACATTCCCCATATCGTAGGAGACATAAGGAAAACCCTCAGGAGGTAATTGTGTTTCAGGGATGACTTCTTGGATATGAGTCGCAGATGTCTCCAAAGGAGTACTCTAAGGAGTATCCTCAAATGGAATATCATCAACATTAGTTTCCATGATGGATGGAAAAAATTTTCGAACGCGAACCCGAGGCAAACCAGGAGAAGGGACCAATATAACATTGGGAGTATCAACAGATTATATTGGTGTGGAGGTGACAAGTAGAAAAGTTCATCTTCAGGATCAAATAGCGGATTCTCAGGAAAATGTAAGAACCTAGAAGGAGGCTTGGGACTATCCAGAGGAGAGGCCTGGGATGAAGTAACCGACTCAAGTGGAGGTGGTCGAGATGAAAGGGTTTGGATACTCAGAACAATACCAAGTTCAATATCAAGAGGTTCAGACGCAATATGAGAAATCTCACTTTGGACTCTTTGAGGAGACCCGTCGACTTCAGAAAGTGAAGGGGAGGTGAAAGGTGAACTCTGCGCATGGAACGACTGAGGACTTAGAGGTTCCTCCACGATGTCTTTTCCACAAAATAAAAAAGGATACAAGTGAATACTTTTGGCTTTAAAAAAAATTCAATTAACCAGTCATAATGAGGTCAAGGAGTAATGCTTTGGCTAGGATGTGATATCGTGGGTAGTAAATTTTAGAATTTAATAATAAAAAAAACAAATCAAAATGGGTAATCTAGGCAAAAGGGTTTACTAGGTATCCGTGAACTGCAAAATACCTCATGGATAACCAAGGGGTATGGGCAGGAAATCTCCTCAAAATTTGTGTTCGGTGTATCACATCTACAAGGTGGTCGATTCAGTTACCTATGGCAGGATGACAACCTAGTGGGGTCTCCTAAAATATACGTGACGGTACGTGGGAGCTCAGTCCGTAGTAGCATAGTCCAAAGTATATGAGAGCGTCCCCATATACTTACCATACATGGAGCATAGTCCTATATATTTATGTTCGTGGGACAGTATATCACCCCTGGCATGTAACAGAGGCTGTTAGCGACAACTGCTATGTTTTAGGACTCCAGAACACGTCTCTAGCCCATACCTATAAATGTTTGCGCTAATTCCAAATGCTCCTTAGGTTAATTGAGGTTAATTTAATGTTAATCTTGGATTAAGTTTCAATTTTGGGGCTCAAAGCGATGTCACGTGAATTCCTGAGATGCAGCTATATGAGAAAAAAATACATTTTCCATTCGAAGAAATATAAATTAATAAGGGAAGATATTTTCAAACAATGATGCATAAAACAAATAATGTAGCAAACACAATGCCCTTAACTAACTTTTCTCTTTTCACTTTTCAAAAAGGAAATTCTAAAAAGCAAAAAGATGATTTTCACTTTCACTATCCCAAATGAAACTTTTCAAAAATAAAAAGATCTTCACTTTTACTAAGATGCACTTATATGTTTTTTCACTTTCTTTTAGTTTTGAATGATCTAATGTACTTAAATGCACTTATTTAGTTTTCAATTACAGAAAAATGTGATCTATTTTCAATAATGAATTCCCAAAAATATATTTTCATGCAAGTAATATAATGCACTTAACGAAAAGGCAATTTTTTAAAATGAAAACTAACTAAATGCAAAAGTCAATTTATTATGAATGCAAAATAAACATTATTGTTCCATAGATAGAAATTCAAAAGTTTTCCAAATCATACAAGCAGTAAATGCAACTTCCAATCGATTCAAAATGTGAAAGAATCAATAAAAAATATCGCTTTACCACTTTAAGTATGAGACAAATATTTGCGTTCCACCAAGAAACTGAAAGCAATCAATCAAAACTTGACACAAGAAAAATAGGGGAAGAACCTTAAGGATCAAAACATACTAAAGTTTCCAACAGAGACTCTAAAAATTCCCACATTCAAAGACTAGCACGGATTTCCAGTTGACACGAGAGGTCTGTAGTGCGAATGTACTGTACAAAATATGCATTGGCAGTGCGACTATGACTGATAAAAGACGCGTTGATGAAGGTAAATAGGGGAAAAACAAGAAAATTCCAAGGAGAAACTTTGGATCTGATACCCTATGAAACATTAAAAGTATAATATAGACTGAATATCAATCCAAACAAAGGGCCATTCAATGGTTTTCCAAACTAAAAAAGAAGGAAAAATACAAAAGAACGATGAAAAAGTGTATAGGATCCCCAATGGAGTCGCCATTTCTTTAACCAAGCAATCCCTTCTACGGATAGAAGCATTTCATCTAGCCCAATGAGTAGGTATAGTAATAAACGAGACAAAATAAAGCAAACTATCATAGCTTAAATCAGAATGCCATGAGAGAGGAAGATGGCCTACCTCGCTCCTATGTGATTGTTCGTCAATATTAATCCTGATCTCCTTAATTCCAATCTTGCTCCTCATTGTTCCTTCATGTACGAATACTTGCAAGAGAGATCAAACAACGAAAAACATGAAAGCATAGTATATTACATTCTAATGTAAATCATATGATAGATCAATGAGCATCACACTAAGCAAGCAATCATTAACAAGCTCATGGAAAGTAAAACATGCTTTGTATTATTGATAAGTTTAAAGAGGGAAGAATACAACGAGTGCCTTGATGTTGGAGGTTTCCTTTAGGAAGAGATGCCAATTCCAAGCCGAAGGCTTCAAGCACTCCTTATCCTTGGAATTTTGACAACGTTTAGGCGCATTCGAGTACTAGAAAGGCAACCATTAATGACCAACCATTTGGGGAAGGCATGGAATTAATTTATAGTGAAGCTGGAGACATTATGGATCCACAAATGAGGGAGGAAAGTCATTATCTCAAAGAGGAGATTTCCTAAATATAGGATAAAAGGTTAAAAATGGGAGAATTTGACCATATCATCAACCAAAAAATACCCAAATTCCATTCTCGAGATTTCTAGAGGAAGAAGATTTTGCTCAATTTTTAGAGAACCTGCCTAAAGAGGACCAACACGACTTTTCAATTTAATTCATCTGCTGCCAGTGCTGGTTACCAGTTACACATAGGGTGACAAGCACGAGGGCATACAGGGGAGAACCGTGCAAGGGATGCAAATTAGGGTTTTTTACAAGCTTTCTCTAGAAATGTTGAAATGCACCGATTCTCCATTTCTTCAAGGATGTTTTGAGCAAGTTATTCATGGTGAACATGTTTTCATAGCTTTTGTCGCTTTGCGACATTTGTGGTATGAGTGACACGATGGACAATAATTTGGACATGGAATAGGGAATGCGACAAAAAACTATGTAACCCCAGCCCATGATGAAACCACCTAACAATCACATATAATGTCCAGTGTTGCATCCCACCATCATGCATAATAATTCATTAGTGCATATAAGTGAAAAAAGATTGTTAATTAGGGGCACATTGAGACTTCATATTGGGCTTCCCTTCCAAATTAGGGGCTTTAATCTCGTAATAGTGTTACCTCCCTAGGTAAGAGTGGTTGATAAATAACGTTATTAGGTGTTCCCAACCCCTATGGGGAAAGACATGTCCTTGGTACATCCTTCAATTGATAGGAGGCATATGAATGATGATGAAATGGATGGGGTCATAGGGGTCTTAGGGCTAAACACCACAGGTACAAGAATATAAATAATGAATGATGTCCACATATTGGGTGTATATATGTAGGAGGGGGAAATCATGAATACATGAGTTACCCTGACCTTTTTTTCCCACCCATCTTTACTTGCATTTGGCATTTTTTTTTTTAAATTGCTCGAGGCTCCAGGAAATTAGAGCATGCTTTGTATGATGTGAAGCAATTATTACTCCCTTAAGGTGGGGTAGTTCATCACTCATTATGGGTTGGGGTGTGCATGGGTTCCTAATGATGTGGGGGGAACTCATGGGGCCCTAGGAACCAAGGTGAAGGCCATGATACAGAGTAAATGCAAAATATGGTTGGGACATTAATTAACACGTGGGAGAAATCCCAGAGAAGGAAAATGGACAATGAGGAAATAGGGCTTATAATGTGTGGAGGGGAATGAAAAGTGTGGAACTGTAAAACAATACCACACTACCAAAATCGGGTTTTCCTGCGTAGTGCCCTTCCTAAAACCATAGGTCAATAGGGGAGATCCCACGAGACTAATATTGAGTATTGATCCCCCATTTAAGGCGAGGGAACAAAACCATCATCAAATCCCTTCCTTCTTCCAAGACACCCAATAATCCATACCCATAACGCCCAAGAAAAACAAGCATAAGCACCCGATTTCACAATGAAAAACATATATTTTGGGTTGGATTGCCCACCTTATAACATATTCTCCTGATTGGTGGATGAGGGGACATACGACTGATGCAGACAATAGAGACAAAATGGCACAATACACCAAATACATTGGTGGCTATCATGGGTTGTTGGCTGCCGACTGAAGAGATAACTAGAAGAATTTTTTTCCAATGGGGTCACCCACTTTTGGTGGGTAACATCGGCTCCAATAGGGACATGAGATCTTTGCAAAGTGCATGATCAATGTACTCAAACAGGGAGGTCATGAGAACACCATCAACCCTCTATGACCAATGGATTATATCCCACACATCACAAACAATGTTGGAAGCATGTGTCTTGGGCGTACTTTTATCTCCCATGTTTTTATCAAATAATAAAATTACACATAAAAGAACATTTTTTCTAAGATGTAGATTTTTTATAAATATACCTACTCTAGAATTAGAACATAATACAATGATAATAGCTATGCAATGCATCCTACTCTAACATGCATAATATACAATGTTAGGTATCCTAGAACACAGGGGTATACCGTCTCATCTTCCCTCTCGATATTTATCAGAGATTGTGAGTATACTCATGATGAAGCTTCGTAGTAGACGAGGAAATATCTTTGAAATCATTAAAATGGAATTTAATGAAGGAAGACTGAATAGGGTGGAGGTTAATTTGGAGCACTTGTGTACGAAGATTAATGAGATTTTCGATGGGTTTTTGTTTGCCATGGAGAAAATGTAGGAGGATAAAACTCAACAATGACATACAGAGGAAGAGGTGGATTGTCTTCAAAGAAAATTGAGGATCTACAAGTAGTAATAAAATCTCTTTGTCTCCAACTATCTAAGTGAGGAAATAAATTGACATGAAACAAAAATATACATAAAAGTACTTTTGGCAGCAAAAGGAAATTCAAAACACAGTGAAGAGTGACATTGCATCAGTTTTGTGAATTTATATTGCAAATTTTGTATGCTTTTGTAGGTATTCTCAAGAATATATATGTCCAAAAAGAATAAGGAAATATTAGGCATGTTTGTGGGAAATATATGCATTAGGTGACAATCTTGATGAGGTATTAGTTACATCTTACCTCTATTGGTGCTCATTGTACGTCCCTAATGTACAAGGTGTGATCCAGGCGCAAAATTTTGCGAATATAAAAATTCTCATTATGGTTAAAAAAGATGTTAAAAACAACAACAAAAACACTCACCCACACACACAAATTTATGTTATGAAATTAATTATGGTTTGATAGTAAATATTTATATTGTGATGGTATTGTTTATAAAAATTCTAAACTACTTAAAAATAAAATCAATTTGAGAATTTTTTTTTTGTGGATGATTTTGTTTATAAAATTCCATAAATTTCTTGTAAGAGGAAATAACTCTATGAGTTAGATTGAACTATCGATATGTAGTTTGATATGTTTGACATGTTGTAGCTTTGGAACATATTAACTATGTTGCACTCTTAAGTGAGTTTATATTGTGGGTTGGCCAGTTACCAACAACCTCTCTCTTTCCTTTCCCTTGAGAGGGAGATTGATTTCTTTTAAAAAAGTCATTTAGGGTATCTTGGTGTTGTAGCTGCTAATCACACCCTCCAAAATTTTGCCTATGCTTTGATTTTGGAGCCTTCCCTTTTGTCCACATGAGCTTATCTTTTATTGTTTCCAAGTATTCATGATTTGATCAGGGCTTATTATTTTCATGTTGTGCTTGTGTTTACTTGTTTTGATACTAATCTGATCTTTTTAATCACAAGCTAACATCTAGACTTGAACTTGTAGTAGTTCTTGACTTGCCTCCAAAAACTGCACAATCGTGGAAGGCAAGCCAAACTTGATGATGGAAACTGCACAATCCATAATGGAAGCTCAACCTTGAGCTTGAGAACTGTGCAGTCCTGGGTGGTAGCCCAACACTAAGCTCAGAAATTGCACAATCCTCCTTTGGCAGTGTGCATGGAAAGCTTCCCGATTAAAAAAAAAGAAAAAAAAAAAAGAAAAAAAAAAGAAGAAAAAAAAGAAAAATTCTTGAACGTGGCATAGTTACTATTTTTGGAACTTTCCACGAAGTGTCACTTTTTCCTTGATTTTAGGCATGTGCGTCATAAACTCTAATCCACCAAAATATATTTAATAGACACCTCTAGAGCTCATTGGTACTTTCAATCTTGGAGCTCTATAATTCCCAAGGAGAATAAGGAGCCTTCGGTGGAGTTTGTGTCACTTTTCTGGGTGAGTTTTACTTTTGTTGTCTTTTGTCACTTTTTCTATCAATTTTTTTCATTTAATTTTTGTGAGTGTTGTTTTGCTTGTTTCTCTTCATTGTTACTAGCATTTTAACTTATATTATCTTGTAGCGGTGTTGCTTCAGTTTGTCGTTCGCCTTTCATTAGTGTTGCATCATTTTTCTTGTTTTTTCACACCGATGATTATCGTTTCGATGACTCTCCTTCCTTATTTGTTTTTCCTTCCATTTGTTGATTATCTGCACTTGATTAACATCGATATATCCATACTTAGTTATATATACACTTTAACTTGCATTATCACTTAGATTTACTAGTTTCCCACACCCTCACTAGGAAGATCTGGACTTCACTTGGACACGCACTACCTTGCCCAGTTGGTTATTGCACAAGTATAATGCTATGAGACTATGCAATGCAAAGTACAGTATGACACAACTACACATTGCATAGTTCTAGGGCTCAGTCCTTCCACCTTGGCTACTGAGATTGTCCAATGCACAGTCTCTCCCTGACACTGCCCAGGATGAACTGCGCATTGTCTAGTCTCAAGCCTCATGTTGAATCATTGGCTAATAAGATAGTGTAATGTGTAGTCCCTCCAACCAATCTTCCTCCCTTGAACCAAAAATTTGTGAAATATTTCTCATCAATCCACGTGGTTGTTGCTTGATCATGCTTTGAAACTTGATTCGTTGAAGCTAATTTATTCTTCCCATGAATGTATTGTAGAAATTATACAAGATGCCTATATATTATTGGACTCCCTTGATATAACAAATTAACTTATGTTAAATACAAAATCCTTCCACTTAATTCTTTTCGAAAATTAAATCGCCAATTGCAAAACACATATGAAGCAAAATCAATCGCACATAAACACAATTGTTTAACGGGAAAGCTTAGAGCTAAAAACCCAAACTATTATATATTATGTATATCAATGGATCATGTAAAAATCTCATACAAAGCTTAGTACATCAAGCTCTCATTACAATCAACAATCATTACACACTGTCATGCAGAAATTTGCATATCTATGCACCAATTTCTTGCCTCCTGACAGCTTGCCTCCACTGCGCAATCCTTGTTGAAGAAGACCCCTGAATGAATTCGAATTGGCCTTGCCTTGACTGTGCAATCCTCATTGGCATCTCCAATGTGCGTAAGATGCATTGAATGCATCACTATAGTCACAACAGATAGTCCATCTCATCCTTTCACCTATCTCTCCACTAGGTTTCCACTGGAACTGATATGCAAGTAGTTAACTGCTGTATTTTTTCAGTTTCAAGTGAGTCTCTAGTTGTGAATTAATAAAATAATTAATTCACTAAACTCTCACTAGTGTATCTTTAGTTAGAACTAGATAAAACTAGCACAACTGAGTTTAACTCACTTAACTGAGTTAAACTAAATAACAACTCCCATAACTACTCTTCCAACTCTGCCACTTCAGTTATAACTGAGTCCTCCATGCATGAGTCACCAATTACCCTAGGAATTGCGTAATTCCTTCAACCCACTAATTTTCCAAATATGTTCGCTAAAGGAAAGTGCTCCAAGAGAATAAGTTGATATTTATTGTTGTCGAACTATTATTAAGGGCTAATAATAATCGACATGCATCTATTTTTATATTAGCAATCTATAAATAGACTTCACCCATTCTTCTAAAAATAGAATATCATCTATTTTTCCAACTTGATCAACCATCTACAAATAGCATCCTGCAACTTATAGAATATGCTCACCATGTCTAAAAATAGACATACACCTAAAAATAGCCTGCGGACCCCACTTAGTGAAGCTGCTTAATTTTCACTAAGCTCATCACCTTGTTAAATCTCAACATGTCTTATCCTCCTACAAGTATTACGGTTGTTGAGAACTTCTCTCCAATAGTAACTGTTACCATGGAACATAGGAGAGTTGCTTCAAAGGATACCACAAAGAGTAGTACTAAGGAAGAAATTGAGAGTACACTAGTAAACTTTCTAGTGTATATAGACACTCAATTGTTTGTGGCAAAGGAATCAGATCTTGCATGGCAGAAAGTGAACAAAACTTTTTCAGCAAAGAGCTTCAAAGCAAATCTAAAGGATCGACATATATATGTCAATGATTAACGGTCGAGAGTACACATGGTTGCATGCAAATATTCAGCCTTCCCATGTGCAGATGTTATCAACTGGATTTTTTCACATATTTATGTGAACACTATGACTTTGAATGATATGAAAAAACAAAGGATTGCTTCTTTTCTGGCAGGAGATTATCATCTCATGTACCATTTACCCAAGCTAGAAGCACTCATGCAATTGACTTCTATGCCACCAACTTCTATTTGAGCACGAAGGAAATTATTAAGTGTTGGGTGAAAAAGCCATTACAATTTCGTCAAATACCCACCAACACATACAAGACAAAGTCTCCCAGGAGGGCCTATTAACTCTTGATTATTACATGTTGTAGAATCTACTGTCAACAATGTACTAAGACCTTTCCTGAAGGGTGGGTATTCTTATTGAACCAGGTTGTGAATGAGGGGAAGTCGTTCAATTAGTTAGACTTGTTGGTTCGAAAATTAAGTATCCATGTAGCTAAGCCCTGAATCCTCCCAAGGGAAGAAAGTGAGATTTTACATGTCTGCATATTTATTGGATGCAATATGTGTGGACAATCCATTCCCTAGAATGAACTGGAATTGGACACCTCGAAACCCTGCTATGCACATCCACTGCAAACTGCTCTCGGATTGCAGCCACAGAGGAGTAATCGAGAAGCTAACTGACCACTTCCTCATTCCATTATACAAGTTGATCTTTGAGGAAGAACTACATTACATGTCACGTGGGGCAATGAAAGCAGTATCAGAGATAATATATTGGTTTGCCTCACTGGATGACACCTTCCTTGAGTGTTTTGTGGACAGAAGTTGCCACATATTTTGCTAAGGCATGCCACCGATAAGATTGTCATGCAAAAAGTTGCATATCATCTCTCCACAAGGTTGGCATCAGCTTTTCACAGGAAGAAGAAAACACCTTGGCCAACTCTTCCTATGCAAATTGGATTGTACGATATCAGGAACGTGAAAGTCATGGATACCGTAGGAAAGGCGATAGAGAAGTTTACATTTAGTATTCAAGATTTTAATCTTTATGATCCCCGTGGTGTTTGTAGAGACCATTGTGCGAGAATTCATTTTCAGTGGCTAAATGGGACATTTCACTGGCCAGAGGAGGAACCATGGAAGAATTTCTATAATGCCTCCAAGTCTCAAGCCAGTCAGTTTTGCAGGAACTTCACAAGTGACTATGTAGAAGCAAGCTACTCTGGAATCAACACCAACAGAAGGAAGCAACCCCATGCACGATAAGGGAAAGAGGAAGGTTGCATATAGCCTATGGGGAGAATGAATCTGCAAGATGAAAGAAGATCCAAATATTATGAAAGTGGCTTTAGCAATAGAGGCAAGTAGGAAACAGAGGATGCAGGGAAAAAAACAAAGGAAGAGGGAAGAGAAGAGGATATTGGAGGAAGCAAAGTAGAAGAAAGAACAAGAATAAAAGAATAATTAGGAAGAAGAAGAGAGGCAAAGAGAAAATAGAAGAAACAACACAGAAAAAAGTTGAGGAGAAGGAACATAACCAGAGCCGGAGAGTGGAGAGATACATGACACAAAGCTTGCTAAAAAAAATGAAGAGTTGATTGAGATCAAAGACATGGAGGAGGAGCCATAACCGCAGAATCAAGATGTTTACTTGATGCCAAGCACACAATAGGTCATCGTCCAGTCTCCACCCCCTCCAGCAGCGAAGTTATATCCAAGCAATGAAGAGGAAGTTGTTCCTCTTGATGATAATCCGGTTATGGAAATGTACAATATGTCGTACGATGAACTTCAAAATAGTATTGTATAAGCACGTAAGAAACATTTCTGGATGACTTCGCATCTCCTACATTTATTAGAGAAAGGGTGATTGTGGAAGACACTAGGAAGAATCCCAATGCCATTGCTGTAGCCAACTTGGCCTTCACAGGTGTAGCTAATATAAACAATGAGTATTTGATGGTTGAGAATAAGAAATTGACACAAAAATTGCAGGTTGTTAGGAAAGAGTTAGAACAACTCCGAGCAGCAGCTCAGAACGCAGCTTCCGCATAGGTTCCCTTGGAGGAACTAAAGGCAGTGATACTCGGTGAACTATCGACACTAGGAGAAACCATGCGAAATATTTCTCAGGAGCTTGTTATCATGCATAAGGAAGCTATCCACTTGCACAGATTGCAATAGAAGTGTAGAGACACTGTAAAAAATCTTAAGGCTATACAAGCAACCATTGTTGTCATGCATGAATGGTCAATGCGATACAAAGGGGCCCCGCGTGAATTTGGAAAGAAAACAAAGCAAGAGGTAGATTTGGAGAAGGAAAAGGTTCAGATACTCATCCAAAATAAAAAACAACTCACCTCGTTCATTGCTATAATTCAAGTGTCGTATGCATCATTGTATAACAACATAGATTTCTTGGTGAAGTCCCACATGATCCCATCAATTGGCTTGCTCATCGAAGCCAAACACAGTAACCGGGTTAGGCAGGAGATAGATTAATACTTGGAGTAGTGCAGACAGATCGCTATTAGAGAAGATCTTGAAGTGAATAGAAAAAACATGCAGAAGTACATTGGTGGTCCTGTCCAAACTATCACAATGTTTCTCATGATAAACACAAAATTACATATTGGTTCCAAGTGAGTGTACTCAGATGCCATGGAGGGTAGAGTCTGCTTCTAGATTGACAACATCGCATAGTTTGAGGGACTCATTGCATAGTACATAGCTTGGCACTATTACATGTCCAAGAAACATCAAGTGGAAGTTGTCGAGCTAGAGTTTCCCCAAACTCATGCACGATAGTGTTTTGTCATATTAGGATGTCTAGTTGTCTCAACCTAATTTTGTTCTATATGGGTACGAGTAAATAATAATATTCTTTTGTAAATTATTTGTAAGTGGAATTCCAAGTGTCAATTGTGGAATGTGAAGAGTCATGATGTAATGTAATTATATATTAATTTGTAAATAATTTTAGGAGTCATGAGGGAAGTCAAAGAGTACAAAGGGTAACGTGAAGAGTCACCCCCTTTTGTTATAAATACATCCTCATAACGCATGTAAAGGGATTTTGGGAGCCAAATTTTTGGCTAGGCTTAGGCTTAGAATCAAGAGCTTGGGAGTTTGGTGAGATCCTTGGCTTCTTCATAGCATAGAGGGAGTTTCTTTATTTGGAGGAGAAGGTGTTGACTTCACGTTCCACTATTTGGGCTAGTGGCTTGTGAATGGTGTATGCGTGATTGAAACTTTCACTTAATAAAATATCAGAGCCGACACATTTTCATGCATATGTTGTAAATATAGTAGGACTATTATTGTTGTATTTTTGATGTATTTCATTTCACCTAGGCTTATTCTTATGAAGTATTTAGTTTGCATTGGTATGAATATTGTCGAATGCATGTTAACTCGGGAACTATTTCACATATTAGGTTGTGATGTCTTTTATGCTTGTGTGTTCCTTTCAAGACCCATACTATTGCATGCTTCTAAGGGTCTCACTCATTTCCCTTTCATGTGTTGGAACCTTAGTGCATCACACTTGAATTTCCACAAGGTCACACACTTGCTCTCACCAAAGCCATCGTACATCACTTTATGCATTATTACAACAAAGGCATATCATTAACACCCATTGCATCAACAACTGGGTCATATTCTGGATGGGACTCCTACACCAAATGGTGTGAGGTCTAATTGGGCCTTCATATTGGGGAGAGCCTCTGAATGTTGGTGGGTCCAACATCGTCAACTCTTGGGAGATTGGGAGTAATGGCTATTATCTTCCTTACCCAGGTTCAAATCCTTGCTAGTGACATGATGGGTTATATTTCCTTGATAAATCTTGTTGTAATGGATTTGTGCCTATGAATATTGTTGTATTGAATTCGAACATTTTGAACTCTTAAGTGAATATACCAATGGATTGGCCTGGTACCTGTTAGCGTTCTGTAATTTGCTAGAGATTCTGAGAACTAATCACATAGGCCAACATCAAACTAACTTTGGAATCCAGGTTCTAGCCCTCCTTGATTCAGAGAGGGCTCTCTCTATAAGATATAACTTTTTTTAAAGAAGTTTCAGGCTAGTTATGATAGTATTTGGGTTTGTTTTGGATTTTGGAAGATTGATTGTATTCAATTTATTAATATCTATTGGGTAATGGAGTAAAAATATTACTGGATAGTTGCATCAACTTTTCACAGAGTAAATACATGGAAATATAGGAATATTTACTGGATCTCTTGGATTTATAAATGGATTTATGGTAGAAATAGGAACAAATTCAGCAGAACTAAAGAGCAATTAAGAATTCTTTAGTTTGGCTTTCGGTGGAAAACATAATGATCGTAAAGGCAGCCAGAATAAGGTACTCAAAAGTAAATCCTATTCATCACGCTTTCTTCTTTACAATTAGAATTCAGACGTTTACAATGAAAGAGGACAATGAAACAGAAGAACAGAAGAAAAACATCACCAATATTTAGGCCACAATAATCTTGTGAATGGTATGATTATTATTGATGCTCGAGTGTTTTGAAAAAGCTTATAGTACTCCAAAAGACAGTAACGATTTTTATCTCAATCAATCAACCTTTGATGCTTTCAAAACTAAAGTATTTATACATTTTTTTTTAACAAAATAGTCTCTAACAAACTTGAACTAAAAACTCTAACTATTACAAAATTATAGTTTCGGTGGAATGTGCTGTGCAGAGCAGGTGCTGATGTAGTGGGGCACTTTAGGATGTGGACCACAATTTGTTGATATGATGGCAGACTAAACTGAGTGTTGTGTTGGAGGATCTGATGTATGAACGCCTTCTGCTCTTGTAGTTACAACATAATCTTCTTTACTGCAACACCTTTGCCTGACTTGACCTGTAGCGTTTATTTGCTACCCGAGTCATTTCTGCTGAGTTAAAACCTTTTTTGCGAATAAAATAGTGTAAAAAAACAATATACCGGACCTGAAATATTTTAAATTTCAATTCTGAAGTTGCATCGCATCCGTGCACTTCACAACATTTACATTTTAAGTTTATGAAGAATTTTACCGGAGATGCAATGTGTAGTGGGAGATGACGTAAAGGGATTGGTAGGACCAGGTCATAGTGCAGATTGTAGGTTTTAAGTTTTAGTTATAATAGTGGAGGATGTAAACACTAAAAATAGGGAAGTGCGAAGCACGAGGGAGGAGGTAAGTGACGTGGCAGGGAAAAAGTGGGACCGGATCGTAGGCGCAAATCGCAACTTTTAAGTTTTATTTATAAACTGCGGGGTTAACATCTAAAATTTACGAAATGCGGGGAGAGGGACCTACCCACATCGCACATCACATAATTTAGCACTTGGAAAATAATGTAAACGCTTAAAACCGCGAAGTGCGATTTGTGCTATTTGGAGGATGACGTGTCAAGGAGAAATGGAGCCCACTGCAATCGAAAGATTTTTATGCGGTAAGGTAAGGTTTTATGATGTTTTCATAATATATTAATGTATTTGCAAAGGCTGTAAAGTGGGGGGCGGAGCTGCTGAGGTGGGGCCAACCTGCCGCATCTCAAGTTAAAACAAATAGATTGCGGGTGCTTTCAAAGGTAAGTTAAAACATATGCGATGCGATGTACTACAAATTGATGATGCAAAAAATCGCAAATCAACGATCACAGTTTTTATGTTTTGTTGCGATGCAAAACATATAAAATCTGCGAAATGAGACAAGGGCTGCACTTTAATCGCGATCGGGGAATAAGGAATTAGAGTAAGTGAAAAGCGATGAAAAGGTAAAGGTGGAAGGGTAAAACGGAAAAGCGGAAAAAGGGTAAGTTTAATTATTTTCAATGGAAAATGAAATGAAAAAGAAAGCGTGGTGGGGAACAGGTCCCACTTCATCGTATATAATCCTTCGAAAGGTTTGTAGGAGACAACAATCTAAATGATTTTGGGTTTTGGTCTATGGGAAAAGTGATATTGAATGTGCGGGATTATAATGAAATGTGTGGAAATATATGAGCTGGGAAGGAAATGAAAGTAGGGGGAAAATATGCTATGGTTAAAATTTTTAGGATATAAATTAATAATCAGAATTTAAACCATACAAATAAATTTTCCATAGGCGCATTTAGACTAGCAGCCAATCAAAACCTTTAAAACAGAATAAAACTTTTATTTTTCTTTCTTTTTTCCCTAACGTTTTGTTTCGCCTCCTTTGTGTAGAGCATATAACACCTAACATTTTATTTTGACATGGATGCCTAAAAATAATAATCTTCCTAATATTTTTAACTTTTTCATTCTTTTGCATCCATATCCTACCTTATCATTTTGAACTTATTCAAGTACTTATGCTAACTTATCAAAACAAATGATGTTACAACACCTTCCTTGGTTCAGATTAAACTATTGAACCAATTTTATTTTCTATGTAACTAATCGATCTGTCAAGATTAAACAATTTGAAAAATTATTTTTCACTACCTATTAACAAGCAATTTAAACCTAAATCAATCATGCTTAAACTGTGTGATTGAATTTTATTGAACTTTTGTGGCATTGTAAACAAGCCACACACAATTTATTTTCAGAAATAAGCTAAACTAAGAATAGTGGCATTCAGATGTGCAACACTTTCATAATTTATTGTTTTTTCTTCTTTTTGATGGGGTTTGTTGGCTTGGGACCTCATTGATCACTGATCAAAAGAAAAAGAGCTACTGCATAAAGAAAAATAACCAACACACTCTCAAAGGGAGAGTGCTCACAGTTCCGTAGTAGAACCACACGTCAAGTATCAGCAACCAATAGCCTTTTCGTTGGCATTCGAAAGGAGTTAAGGTGGCCGAAGCCGACCTCCTAGAAGAGGTGATGTCATCCATCCTCCGAGCCAATAAGAGTGGTTCCGTGAGCTGCTGCATAAAGAAAAATAACCAACGCGCTCTCAAAGGCAGCACGCTCATAGTTTCGTAGCGGAACCATGCGCCAAGTATCGGCAGTCGATAGCCTTTCTATCAGCATTCGAAAGGAGTTAAGGTGATCGAAGCTGACCCCTCGGAGGAGGTGATGTCATCCCTCCTCCGGGCCAATCAGAGTGGTTCCGTGGGGGAATGGAAAAGGGGCGGAGGCCTCCGTCCACCCCGCCAAAGATTGAAGGGGCCCGCCATGATCAACAACTGGCTCCAGAATTTTTACTGTAAGGTAAGTCTAGTAGGTGGTACGAAGGGCAGTACTTGCCTTGTCCGGCACGTGGCCCCCACCTACCTGGCTGCTGCCAGCCAACCACCTGGTGCCACGTGTCCCACTGTCGACGTCCTTACGACGTCAGCCCTACATGTGCCACCCTGCCTCGATAATCTGTAAAACCCTATTTTTCGTAGCGCGTTTTACTCTTGAATGTGTAATTCTATTGGTTATTTACCGGTATTCCACTCTATCAGGCAGGTTAAAACTCAAGTACTGGCTGCTTTTCACTCTCGCGTCATTTTCCCCTGCTACCTCACTGCTATTTCAGGTATTTGGTTGTGTCCCTTTCATTATTTCCCTTATACTTTTATTTCAAATTATCATGGAAAAACTGAAGCACTCCACACCTGAAACCCCCCAAGCTTGCGAAGTTAGGACTGCTCCTAGACCTGAACCCCTCACTGATGCTCACGCCCAACTATGTGACCCTATCTATCCCTTCAATGTAGCCCACACCAGAGCTGAGCTCTTCGATTTTTAGCGAAGAAACGAAGAAGTGTTTAGAGTCGTTGAGTCAGGGCTTTACTACCACATTGCCCCGATGATGCATCCGTTCCCATAATTTATTGTTTGGCTTGGGGAGGCCTACATTGAGCATAAGGACATCTTCCTTTCCACTTGGGGCACCAAGATTCTTGAGATTAATCACCAACTCATCAGAAAATCCTTTTGTTATCCTCCCACCCAAGACTGTGTCAAGTTCTCCGAAGTCACTCTCTCCTACCATTTCTCGAATCAACCCCTGGAAAAACAAAGTGGTTTACTCAACCTCATCTCCGACTCATGCCTATTATCTTTCCCTCACATAGATTCGATTCCACTATATTCATTCCGTAGCACCATACAACCTATTCTAGCGATTATTTCAGGAATGCTAGGGTTTGAGGACGTCGAGATGGCGACTAAGGCAGGTTTAGGGTTCATATGGCTCATGATGCAGACTGAGATCCTTTTGGATATCCATTCCTTTCTGGCCTCGACATCAAAGCCCAGTTCCAAGATATGTCTTCCTTCTCTTCTTTCAAATATTTCTCCCTGGTTTTCTACTTATTCCTATTTGAGCATGCAAATAAGTTTGAAGTTCTAGGCCTGAACAGGTTCTCCAGGAGAAACGATAAACCCAAGTCTGTTTTCGAGTGGAATCCGATAGTTCGCCAACATCTAGAGGGGAAGGGGTATGTGAAATTCATTACCAATTTCATGTCCATAGCCTATGCTATCACACACGACATATCCCCCCTCATAATATTTCCTGAGCAGAAGGATTGGCTCCAGTTCAATGAAACAAATTTCACAGGTGATTGGTACCTATTCGAAGACCACACCGAGATCAGGGTCTATGGTGCTGAAGTACCTCTTTATCACCTGCCAGTGTTCCCGTCCATGAGGATATTTTCCCTTGAGTTCATTCGTCAGGTCTTAAGTGCCGACCAAGTCCACTTTGTGCCCATGAAAAAGGCACACATCTTCAAACTCCCACATTCTATAGGCCCTTTCACCATTAATTCAAGGCATGCCCTCTCCACTGTGGAAAGGATTTTGCGGGAGATGAATTTCCCTCAGGGAGATGTCCGGCACTATGATCCTAAGGGGTTTTTCACAAGCAGGAAGAAGAAGATTAAATCAACAACATATGAGCATGAACCTAGGCCTTTCATTGAATGGAAAGCTAACCTTGATACGTGGCCTTTGGATACATAGATGGAGGCTGAATCCTCAGCTGCTGAAGGAAAAGGAGATAATGTGTTCGCCGACGCAAAAGGGCCGGAACAGGGGTACCCCTTGGGAAGTCAAGGGTTCATGGAGGTTGATGAGGAAGCACACCCCAGTAAAAAGCAGAGAACTGAAGGGCCAGAGGAGATAGACGCCGAATTATCCGATGACGAGGTCCCCTTTCTAAGGGGTCTTGACAAAGACAAACCAAGATTTATACCCTCCTTTGATTCTGCCTCGTCTTCAGCCTCCTCAGATATTTCATAGGTGGTCACATCAGGAAAATATGATGCAAGGGAGGAGATTGAGACCAGGAACAAGTCCGTGAGAGAATGGCCAAGGGCTGAACTTTCTCAGTTCGTAGATAAACACCATACTAGTCTCTCCTCAGTCCTGGATATGGATAAAGAGTATCTCATATTGGCCATCCAGCAGTCAGCCTTGCATCCCGCACCTTCAGGATCCCAATACAAATCTTTGACAATAATTCTAAATCTGGGCAACATTTCGCTGTCGGATAAGTTGGATTTTCACCAGTGTATCAGGGACATGGTACGGATTGAGGTAGTGAAGCATATAGCTTCCCTACAGAGGATCGAAAGGAAGCTGAATCAAATGAAGGACAACCAACAAAGAGAAAGGGCTAGTGCTAAGGCTGTGGCTAATCAGCTGGATAACACCAGAAAAATGATAAGAGGAAAGGGTGTTGATACCAATTCAACATTGCAAGCCCTTCTAACCAAATGATATTTGGAGGTACAGGAGTTGAGGTGAAAGCTGAATATCCCTCGCTTCGAACATATTCAGACTGAGGAACTTGCCCCATTAGAAAGGGAAAGGACAATTTTCGCTAATTCCCTCGCTCAAAGGGAAGAAGAGATTACTAAAAAAGGTAAGAAAATTGTTGGACTAAACAAGAGGTTCAGAGCTACAACTCAGGTGGGGTGAACATATGTGCGTAGTTTTGGTGCTAGAAGATCCATAGACTGCTCCGGAGCAGCTCACCAAGGCGCTGGCAGATCTAAGGATGTCAGAAGATGAAATGTGCACTACTCGCCGGCTCCTAGATGAGGCCAAGGCTGCCTACGAAGAAAATCAAAAGACTATTTCATCCCTAAAGAAAGAGGTAGAGAACCTCCGCAAGGAAGCTTAGGGACATGAGAAGTCTATCAAAGGCTTAAAAGTGCAGATCAAAGGTAACATGTCGTTGGTAGAAGCGAGACGACTTGTCTGGGGGGAGATCATAGCAGAGGTCAAGCAGCATTGGGAGCTCCTCGTGCTGACCAACGACAAGAAGATTGCTATTCATGAGTATAAGGCACAATTGGAGGTTGGGTGCAGGGAAGGAGAAGAGAAGGCAGCAATAGAAAAGAAATATGTCAGATATATCAATGTGCTTTGGGTTGAAGAATTGAGCACACAAGGAGTGATCGATCGTTTCAGGATGGTTATGGAGGTTAGTAAGATGACTGAGAAAGAGAACACACGCGTGAACACATTGGGGTTTTTAGCACTGGTGTCAAAGGGAGTGGAAAGGTTCGATCAGGAATGGCGCAAGTTGGTAGAATCTGGTCTCCCACCATGCTGGGATCCACAGTCAGGTGCACTACTTCCCCTAACGACATATGATAAAAAAATGTCAAAGATCATGTGTAGGGCAGATATAACACTAGATAAAACCTCCTAGCTAAAATCAGAGACCTTAGTAGTTGCACTACGTAAGGAATTCTTCCTTCTCGCTAAGGTCAAGAAATTCTTCGTTGTCCGCGTGGATTATACAGAGCTCACACAATTGCAGTCTATGTTGAGACCACCACAATACAGCTACCCGGATCAATTTTGTGGCAAAATTGTTATGAATACATGAATCCTCCAGTTTCCTCTACTTCACAGCAACTTCCACCGCCGCCGTCTCGTTAGCATGGCTCTTCCACGTCTCCAGTTCTATCACGCCACATAGAAGGCTCGGGTACTCCTCATCGTAGCAACTAATGGACATCATGATCAGGCCCATGCGGCCTTTGTTTTTATTTTTTATTTTCAATTTCTATGTAATGTAAAATTGGGTGAAATATCGATTTCACCCTACGCACTCTCTGCATTTCATGTTTCTGTTGTGTTCTTATTATGGTCTGTGTCGGACCATACTGTTTCGGATGAGATGCCGTTACACCTCATCATTTTTTATTTAGATGGGAAACTATAATATCAGCAGGGAATATTTTGTTTTAAGAATTATCTGGTCACATTGTCCATGTAAACAACTATAAAAGGCCAAATCGCAGACGAAGTAAAGGTTCTGAATTCTCTGAAAGTTGGAAGTGTATAGTCTGCATAACACATTTTGTAGTTTTGAAATTTTCTCTTAATGTATATCTGAAGAGACGTTTTGAAGAAATAATATAACCACTGTTTGTTGCAAGAGTCGATTCCTACTAGACTTATGAACAGTATGTATGTCTCTGCTGTGTTTGGTTCAATTTAATGCTTTGTTCCATTATATATTCCTTCCTATTATCATGCTTTCGAAATGCGGGTGGCTTATAGGTTATGTATGAATTTATCTCGAATGATACTCGTAGGATGATCTATAATACTACCTTAATTAGGCTCAGTGCATGATTCTTGTTCCAAGTTCTTTCTCTTCACCGCTTTCCTCTTAAGTCCTTGAAGGGTGGATTCTTATACCTTGTAAGCTCACCTCACTTTGACTTACCATCCTATTTATTCATGGTCTTCATCCCGATTAACTTTAAAGACTGTTAGTTGATTTCACATCCGGCCCTATTTGCAGCAAATCCCATTTCAAGACAGCCACAAGCCCATTCTGACCAAGCCTCTCTCCTCACAATCAAAGTTCACGATTATTACTCTGCTCTCCTTGTGATCCAGAACCACATATCAGATAATTTCATCCAAGTAATATCTTGGAGGTTCTTGTTAAAGAACATAAAGAGAACCCATATGACCTCCTGTTTTAAGATGTCCTAGGCACTGGTATTTTTCAACTCAAGGTTATCTCTAGGAGTGACAACATATTTTTGGCGCCGTTTCCGGGGAATGAAGTTGAAAATATTTTCCTTGGAATACGACATTGTCTTCACCCTTCAATCAGGTGACCACGAAGGGTTGAGAGTTGCACAGCCCTCACCTTGGCGACTCCACTGTTATCAAAATCTAAATCAGCTACAATCCTGGCTTATACCAAGTCACATCTAAGGTTAGATAATTCTAAGCTAAGAACTCCGTATTTATCTGATCCTAAAAAAATTATATTCAAGAGAATTTGGAAAGAAAATCAACCCGTTCAAGCCAAACTACCCTCGTTCTCATTAGAAGACTCTCCGTCCTCATCTCAGAAAACTGAAGTTTGTGGCCCTGGCTCTACAGCCTGAGTACCCGAATATCCCCTAGAAAAATCTACTCTAGCCAGCTTTGAGATAAAATATGAATCCGAGTCAGTAAATACCTCCGCGCCTCCTTTGTGTCCCACCCAAGAGGCATAAGAAGTCAAAGAAGTTACCATACTCCATAACTCATCTCAAAAAAATATACCAATTCCCTTTCAACATATACCTATCTTAATCCATCAGAATCCCCCTAAGAATCCACCACTACCACCCCTCATGGTTGTGCCGGGTTTCCTCCTCAACAATATGCCCCATTGGCCCTATATCAAGTTTTAAATGATATGCCTCAGGATTACCTAAAGCTCTTGCCTCGGTTCACCGGGGAAGACAATACTTATGCCCAAAAGCATATTGAGGAATTTTGTGCTTTCACTGAAAATGTCAATGTGGAACACTTGGATGTGGTGCTGAGGCTTTTCATCCAATATTTGGATGGGGAAGCCTGAAAATGGTTTAAATCTCTTGCTAACAATGTTGTCACCACTTGGGAGGAAATGGAAAATTCTTTTACTCAAAAATGGGGGGAAAAGAGGGATCACAGTTACATCCTCATAGAGTTCAATGCCCTAAAAAAGAAACACAATGAGGATGTAATGGAGTTTATAAAAATATTTAATAAGCTGTAAAACAATCTACCACCTAAAATAAAACCTCCTCAAGCAGTGGCCAAAGTGGTTTTTGCTGGAGCATTTGAGTCTGAGTTTGGATTCACGTTGAGAGAAAGAAAGTCTGCATCCCTAGATTAGATCCAAACTGATTCTCTAGAGGTAGAAGCAAAATTTTCCTCTATAGGAAAATCCAAAGGAAGAACAGAGCATGATGCTAGGAGAAGGGTTAAGGAGGAGGCTTCTTCCTCTAATCAAGAAAGATAAGCATCAAAGTACAAGATCGAAGAGATGAACAAGATGGTAAAAAATAGTTCCAACAAGTTGGTGAAGCTTGAGTTGGAAGCTAAGAATTCCTCTCCTCGACCCAACCAGATGGCTCCTAATCAAGGTTTCAATCCACAGTACCGGAAACCACCTCTACAAATATTATAGCAGGATAGAAAGGAGCAACAGGATCATATTCAGACCCCTCTATATCTGGAAGGGAAAATGGAAGGACAAAATGAGGAAGCTCCTGATAGCCAGGAAGACCAATTCCTAGCTTACTCAAAAGATGAGTAAGGGGAGATCTCTCTGCAGGAGGAGCTAAAAGAGAAAGAAGCTTCTCCAGAAGATTAAGATATTGATGATTACTGCAGGCAATTTGTTGGCTTTATGCAAACGCAACTTCATAAGAAATATGACTTCAGATCCCTTAGAAAGAGGACCCGAGTACAAGAGCAAGAGGAATAGTCCACTCCAAAAGAGCAGGCCCCTCCAAATTCTGTCAGCAAGGGGAAAAAACCCATAGAAGAGCCTATGCACCATAAAGCCACTACCTCTTCCTCCACAAAGCCAGTTGCCAATCCCCCATGAAAATTACAAAGCTTCTATTGCAACCTCAAACTTACCCATCCACCCTAAAGAGCAATAGAAGGAGGTCATTATGGAAAATAATCCTACAATATTCAACCTATAGAAAGAGTTAGAAAAGGTTAAAATCCCTGTTCCCATAGTCAAAATTTTAAAATAGCCTTTGTGTAATGCTCATTTATCCCAATTCATGCTCCCCCATGGCGTAGTCCCTCTCCCTGACAATATCAATCTCTAGGAAGAAAGACCCATGGTGGTCTTTGGCCCTCATGTAGAAGAATTAGACTCAGCAACCCCCCCATTCTATGTATATTTGGTCATTCATGATCTGCTGCTACACAACTGCATGCTAGATTCTAGGGCTTCACACAACCTACTGCCGTTGTCTGTCTGTATTCGTTTGACTCCAAGAGGGTTAAGTGCTTGGGCATGATAGAATATCTGGTGGTAAACCTTGACCAGATCCCAGCTAAGAGTGTGGTGATGGATATCATTGTAGCTAACATTCCAACCCGATTTAGAATTTTGTTGTCTAGATCTCGGGGTTCAAAGATTGGTGGGTCAATTAAACTTGATCTCACCTACGCCACTATTCCAGTATTTGGAGGGGAGGAAAGAAGGCTATACTGGGAGTCTAGGTTTGTAAAGATGGTTACTAAAGTTGATGGCTTGACGAACTCCCCGATGTACGGTAAGGAGGGTGAATTTGCTTGCCTCATGTTCAAAGAAGATGAAGATTTCCTGCAGGAGGCTAAAGTTTTCCCTCTAAAACAGAAAGAACCCATGAGTAAAGATGAGGAAGAGATATGGACTTTGGATTTTGACGGGGCCAATTCGAGAGAAGGGAATGGAGCCGGGGTGCTCTTGATCTCTCCCAAAGGATGTTTGGTCCCTCTCTCTTTCAAGCTGGAGTACGAAGCCACAAACAATGTGGCCGAGTATGAAGCACTACTACTAAGATTACATATAGCAAGGAATATGAATATCCAGAACCTGACAATTTTTGGGGACTCGGAGCTAGTAGTAAGACAAGTCAGAAATCAGTGCCAAGCTAAACATCCACGGCTCAGAGCTTATAGAAATGAGATATAGGACCTGGTGGAAAACTTCTTCTTGGCTTTTAATATATAGTTCATGCCGAGAGACAAGAATCAGATGGATGATTCGCTTGCAGTTGCAGCCAACAATTTCCACCCTCCACAGAATCCTCTGCTCAGGTACGAGGTTGAGGTGCGATATCGCCCTTCCATCCCATATAATGTGAAGCACTGGCAGGTCTTCAAGGATGAAGAACAAGTTAAGCACTTCATAGAGACGGTTGGTGAATTCTCTAATTTGGTAATTGATGCAGTGGATAAAGAGCCCAATGATCAGCCACAAACCAAGTGGGAGGATGCATTGGCCTAGCACCGCATGCTACAAATAAAAGGGAACATCATTCCCAAAGAACTCGTGCCCTTGGAAAGGCTGTTCAATAAAAATGATATCCGAATCAACCCCAGTAAGATGACACAGGAGGAGCAGGTGAACAATATAAATATCGGGACGGAGGGAGACCAAAAGGTGGTAAAGCTGTCCAAGGGAGTCCCTGAGGAATATCAGAAAAAATATATCTGGTTGTTCCAATCATATAAAGACATCTTCGCCTGGTCATACCAGGATCTAAATACTTTCGACATTGAGGTCATCCAACACAAGATTCCTCTCAAAGGAGACGCCAAGCCTCACAAGTAGAAACTGAGGCAGATTAATCCATTGCTGCTCCCAACAATTGAGAAAGAGATTAAAAAGCTACTGCGGGCTAAAATCATTGTTCCCCTGAGATATTCAGAGTGGGTGGCCAACTTGGTCCTGGTTAGGAAGAAGAATGGAGAAATAAGATTGTGCATGGACTTCCGAAATCTCAATAGGTCCTCACTCAAAGACAATTACCCTCTCCAGAAGATGGACCACTTTTTGCAAAAGGTGGTGGGATCCTCCCGAATGTTTATGATGGATGGTTTCTCTAGACATAATTAGGTGGCAGTTCTCCTCGAAGATCAGAATAAAACAACATTCACCACACCATGGGGGACCTTCATGTATGCATGGATGCCGTTCGGTCTAATCAATATCAGTGCCACCTTTCAACGTGCTATGACATTGCTTTCATAGGAGAGCAAGATAATTTTGTAGTGATTTATTTAGACGATATCACTGTGTTCTCAAAAAGTGATGCTGAGCATATTGAACATCTTCCCCGGACCTTCAAGAAGTGCCGCAAGTACGGCCTGTCGTTTAACCCCCAAAAGTCGATGTTCGCCTTGGAGGAGAAGAAGCTGTTGGGACACATAGTGACTAAGGAGGGAGTGAAAATTAACCCGAAAAGGGTAGAAGTGATCAACGACATTTCCCTCCCACGGAATAAAAAGGAAATATAGGTATTCATGGGGAGAATAAATTTCCTAATAAGGTTCATTCCAAATTATGCTGAGATCGTCTGACATATTACAGAGATGCTCAAGAAATATAACGAACTAAAATGGACCCCCCAACAAGGGCTTCTTTCAACAGAATCAAACAGGATTTTGTTGAAGCTCGAGTACTGGCAGGCCCTGATTACATGAAGCCTTTCATGATCTTTTCTTTTTTCTCCCCTCACACATTAGCTGCAGTGTTGTTACAGAAGAACGAAGACGGGCACGAAAAACCGATTGCATTTTAGGTCCTGCAGGACGTAGAATTAAAGAATAATATCCTGGAAAAGCAGGCCTATGCCCTAGCCATATCGTTAAAGGATTTTCAGATATATGTGTTGTAGTCGGCCATAACTGCCTACATCCCCACAATAGCAGTAAAGGACATTCTAATACAAGGAGATAGTGAAGGGAAGAGGGGCAAGTGGATTGCCAAGATCCAAGAATATGAATTAGATATTAGACCCACTAAGCTCATTAAAGGACAGGGATTGGCTAAAATTTTATCAGAATCTAACTGCCAGGCCTCGGGTATAAATCTATCCATGGAAGGAGGAGAAGTACCAGAAGGAACAGACGTACAGTCTTGAATCAAAACCTCAGTGCAAAAGACACACGTAAAATATCTTTTATCTGCATGGTATAAGGATGTGGTGGAATACCTCCTTACTCTGAGATGTCCTCCTAGTTTTGAAAAGTCTAAGTACCGTACCCTGAGATTAAGGTCGTAGAAGCACATCGTGGAAAATGGACGATTATATTGGAGGGATCCTTCAGGAGTTCTGCTACTATGTCTAACAGAGCAGGAGGTGGACGAGGTGATGGATGAATTTCATGATGGTGTATGCGGCGAACATTACAGCTGGCGGTCTACAGGACACAAAACCCTGAGAGCAGGTTTTTTCTGGCCTCGATTGTTTGGAGATGTACATGCTCATGTCCGAGCTTGTGGAAAATGCCAGACCTTTGCAGAAAAGAAAAAATTTCCGCCACTACCACTGATCTCGATACATATCAAAGAGTCATTCAGGAAATGGGGCATTGATTTTATTGGGGAGATCCACCCCGGCTCCAATAACCAACACCGTTGGATTCTCACTTCCACCAAATACTTCACCAAGTGGGTCGAAACTGTGCTTGCAAGAAACACCGCAGATGGGGTGGTGATTAAATTTATGGAGGAAAATATAATAGCTAGGTTTGGGTGCTCGACTAAAATCATCACTGATAATGCCCAGGCCTTCAAGTCCGCCAAGTTCATAAACTTTTTCCAGCAGTATAATATCATTTTGGGACATTCCACAACTTATTGTCCGTAGGGGAATGGGATGGCCGAGTCATCCAATAAGACTTTGGTAAGAATTCTAAAAAATACCATAAGCGAGAATCAAAATAACTGGGATTCCCAAATTAAATTTTCACTTTGGGCAAATCGCATTACCAACAAAAGATCCACCGGGAAGTCCTTTTATGAGCTAGTGTATGGCCGAGCAATGGTTTTCCCCATTCAAATCACTTTACCTGTGGCCATTTTTCTATAAGACAGTGAAGAAGAGCCAAATGATCTCATGAGGAGAATGAATCAGCTTGTTGAAGTGGATGAATCACGAGCTCAGGTGAACATCACGTTGGCCGACTATAAGGAGAAAATGAAATCCCTATTTGATCAACGAGAAAAAGATAAGGAGATACAGGTAGGGGACTGGTGCTGCAATGGGACATTAGATGGGCTAAAAAGGGTAAACATGGAAAGTTCGACTCACTCTGGTTCAGACCTTTCAAAGTAGCAGAAGCCAAGGGAAACAACACCTTCACATTGGAAAATTTGGAAGGAGACCTGATTGAAATGCCCATGAATGGGAAATTTCTCAAACCCTATTTTAAGTACTGACAGTGGCCGCAAGATCCCATTGTATATATCCTCCACACTGTATATATTTCATCTTTAATTTTCACATGAATTTTCATTTTAACTCTTTCCAAAAGTACTTGAAGCTTTTTAAGATGCCCTGGGTATATTAACAAATGCACAAGCAGGCGGTCTGAGAAGTTCTCGACACCCTCGAGAATGAGCCTGCCGTCCCCAAGTGGAGCCAATGTTGGCTTGTGGCCTCACTTATCACTGATTAAAAGTAAAATATCTACTGCATAAATAAAAAGAACCAAAACACTCTCAAAGGCAGCGCACTCACAGTTCCATAGCGGAACCACGCACCAAGTATCGGCAGCTAATAGCCTTTTCGTCGGCATCCGAAAGGAGTTAAGGTGGCCGAAGCTGACCCCCCGAAGGTGGTGACGTCATCCCTCCTCTGTGCCAATCAGAGTGGTTCCCTTTGGGAAAGGAAAAGAGGCTGAGGCCTCCATCCACCTCGCCGAAGATTGAAGGGGCCCTCGACGATCAACAGCTGGCTCAGGTATTTTTACGGTAAGGTAAGTCTCGTAGGTGGTACGAAGGGCGGTACTTGCCTTGTTCGGCACATGGCCCCCATATACCTGGATATTTCCAGCCAACCACCTGGCGCCACGTGTCCCACTTTCGAAATCCTCACGACATCAGCCCTACATGTGTCACCCTGCCTCCATAATCAGTAAAACCCAGTTTTCTGTAGCGCGTTTTACTCTTTACTGTGTAATTATAGTGGTTATTTACCAGTATTTTGCTCTATTAGGCAGGTTAAAACTCAAGTACTGGCTTATTTTTACTCTCGCGTCATTTTCCCCTGCTACCTCATTGTTATTTTAGGTATTTGATCGTGTCACTTTCGCTATTTCCCTTTTAATTTTATTTCAAATTATCATGGAAAAACTGAAGCGCTCCACACCCGAAACCCCCCAAGCTCGTGAGGTCAGGACTGCTCCTGGAACCGAACCCCTCACTGACGCTCATGCCCAAATCTGCGACCTAGTCTATCCCTTCAATGTAGCTCGCACCAGAGCCGAGCTCTTCGATTTTCAGTGAAGAAACGAAGACGTGTTTAGAGTCGTTGAGTCGGGGCTTTACAACCAAATTTCCTCGACAACCCATCCGTTCCCATAATTTATTGTCTGGCTTGGGGAGGCCTACATCGAGCATAAGGAAACCTTCCTTTCCACTCAGGGCACCAAGATTCTTGAGATTACTCTCCAACTCATCAGAAAATACCTTTGTTATCCTCCCACCCAGGATTGTGTCGATTTCTCCAAAGTCACTCTCTCCTGTCATTTCTCGAATCAACCCTTGGAAAAAAAAAGTGGTTTCCTCAACCTCATCTCCGACTCACACCTATTATCTTTCCCTCACACAAAGTCTATTCTAGTATATTCATTCCGTAGCACCATACAATCTATTCTAGCGATTATTTCAGAAATGATAGGGTTTGAGGACGTCAATATGGTGACTAAGGTGGGTTTAGGGTTCCTATGGCTCATGATGTAGGCTGAGATCATTTTGTATATCCCTTCCTTTCTGGCCTCGGCTATTAAAGCCCAGTTCCAAGATATGTCTTCCTTCTATTCTTTCAAATATTGCTCCCTGGTTTTCTACTTATTCCTATTTGACCATGCAGATAAATTTGAAGGTCTAGGCGTGAATAGGTTCTCCAGGAGAAACGCTAAACCCAAGTCTGTTTTTGAGTGGACTCCGACAGTTGTCCAACATCTAGAGGGGAAGGGGTATGTGAAATTCATTACCGATTTTATGTCCATAGCCTATGCTATCATACATGACAACTCCCCACCCATAATCTTTCATGAGCAGAAAAATTGGCTCCAGTTCAGTGAAACAGATTGCACAGGTGATTGGTACCTGTTCGAAGACCACACCGAGATCAGGGTCTACAGTGCTGAAGTACCTCCTTATCACCTGCCATTGTTCCCGTCCATGAGGATCTTTTCCCTCGAGTTCATCCATCAAGTCTTAAGTGCCGACCAAGTCCACTTCGTGCCCACGAAAAAGGGACACATCTTAAAATCCCACATTCTATAGGCCCCTTCACCATTAATTCAAGGCATGCTCTCTCCACTGTGGAAAGGATGTTGCAGGAGATGAATTTCCCTCAGGGAGATGTCTGGCACTATGATCCTAAGGGGTTCCTCACAAGTAGGAATAAGAAGATTAAATTAACAACAGATGATGAACCGAGGCCTCTCATTGAATGGAAAGCTAACCTTGATACATGGCCTTTGGATACACATATGGAGGTAGAATCATCAGCTGCTGAAGGAAAAGGAGATAATGTGTTCGCCAAGGCAGAAGGGCAGGAACAGGGGGACCCCTTGGGAATTCAAGGGTTCATGGATGTTGATGAGGAAGCACACCCCAGTAAAAAGCAGAAAACTGAAGGGCCAGAGGACTTAGACACCGAATTATCCGATACAAGGTCCCCTTTCTTAGGGGTCCTGACAATGAAAAACCAGGATTTCTGCATGGCAGTAGTGCCTAGCTTGGCCACCTACCATCCACATAATACCAGGTTGCTAGGTGGGGTGCCTATGCCTGGTTGGTAGACTATGGCAGATATTAGAAGGGCCCGAAATGAGAAGGGTTGGGATACAATACAAGACCTGGCATTCCTCCTTTGATTCTGCCTAGTCTTCAGCCCCCTCAAAGCGTTCACAGGTGGTCACATTGGGAAAATATGATGCAAGGGAGGAGATTGAGACAAGGAACAAGTTTGCAAGAGAAAGGCTGAGGGCTGAACTTTCTCAGTTCGTAGATAACACCATACCAGGTTCTCCTCAATCCTGGATATGGATAAAGAGCAGCTCATATTCGCCATCCAGTAGTTAGCCTTACATCCCGCACCTTCGGGATCCCAATACATAGCTCTGGAAATAATTCTAAATCTAGGAAACATTCCCCTGCCGGATAAGCTGGATTTGCACCAGTGTATCGGGGACATGCTACAGACTGAGGTAGTGAAGCATATCATTGACCTACAGAGGATCGAAAGGAAGCTGAATCAAATGAATTAAACCCAACGAAGATAAAGGGCTAGCGCTAAGGCTGTGGCTAATCAACTGGAGAACACCAGAAAAATGATAAGAGGAAAGGGTGTTGATACCAATTCAGCATTGCAAGCCCTTCTGACCAAATTAGATTTGGAGGTACAAAAGTTGAGGAGAAAGCTGAATATCCCTCGCTCTGAACATATTCAGACCGAGGAACTTCCCCAAGTAGAAAGGGAAAAGACATTTCTCACTGATTCCCTTACTCAAAGTGAAGAAGAAATTACTCAAAAAGATAAGGAAATCACTGGGCTAAACAAGAGGTTGTTAGAGATACAAATCAAGTTGGGTGAACATATGTGCATAGTTACAGTGCTAGAAGATCCACAGACTGCTTTGGAGTAGCTCACCAAGGCACTGGTAGATCTGAGGATGTCAGAAGATGAAACACACACTACCCGCCGGCTCCTAGACGAGGCCAAGGCTACCTACAAAGAAAATCAAAAGACGATTTCATCCTTACAGAAAGAGGTAGAGAACATCTGCAAGGCAACTCAGGGACATGAGAAGTCTATCAAAGGCTTAAAAGTGAAGATCAAAGGTAACATGTCGTTGGTAGAAGCGAGACGACTTTTCTGGGGGGAGAACATAGCAGAGGTCAAGAAATATTGGGAGCTCCTCATGCTGACCAACGAAAAGAAGATTGCTATTCACGAGTATAAGGCACAATTAAGGGTTGGGCATAGGGAAGGAGAAGAGAAGGCAACAATATACAAGACATATGTCAGACATATCAATGAGATTTCGGCTGAAGAATTGAGAAAACAAGGAGTGATCGACCATTTCAGGACGGTTATGGAGGTTAGTAAGATGATTGAGAAAGAGAACACACGCGTGAACACATTGGGGTTTTTAGCGCTGGTGTCGAAGGGAGTGGAAAGGTTCGATAAGGAATGGCGCAAGTTGGTAGAAGCTAGCCTCCCACCATGCTTTGATCCACAGTCAGGTGCACTAATTCCCCTAACGGCCAATGATCAGAAAATGTCAGAGATCATGTGCAGGGCAGACACTAGAGAAAACCTCGCGGATAAAAGCAGAGACCTTAGTAGCTGCACTGCATAAGGAATTATTCCTTCTTGCTCAGGTCAAGAAATTCTTCGCTGTCCGCGTGGATTATACAGAGCTTACACAATTTCAGTCTATGTTTGAGACCTACACCATGGCACAAATACCCGGATCAATTTTGTGGCAAAAGTGTTATGAATACGTGAATCCTTTAGTTTCCTCTACTTCATAGCAACTTCCACCCCCACCGCCTCGTCAGCATGGCTCTTCCACGTCTTCGGTTCGATCACGTCGCATATAAGGCTCGGGCATTCCTTGTCGTACCAAGTAATGGCCATCATGATCAGGTCCATGCGACCTTTGTTTTTATTTTTGATTTTCAATTTCTATGTAATGTAAAATCGGGTGAAATCTCTATTTCACCCTACGCACTCTCTGCATTTCATGTTTCTGTTATGTTCTTGTTATAGTCTGTGTCGGACCATACTGTTTCAGATGAGATTCTGTTACGCCTCATCATTTTTGATTGAGATGGGAAACTGTAATATCAGCAGGGAATATTTTGTTTTAAGAAATATTTGGTCACGCTATCCATGTAAACAACTATAAAAGGCCAAATCGCAAACGAAGTAAAGGTTCTGACTTTTCTGAAAGTTGGAAGTGTATAGTCTTCATAACACATTTTGTAGTTTTGAGATTTTCTCTTAATGTATATTTGAAGAGCTGTTTTGAAGAAATAATATAATGACTGTTTGTTGCAAGAATGGATTCCTACTAGACTTATGAATAGTATGTATGATTTTGTTGTGTTTGGTTCAATTTAATGCTTTGTTCCATTATATTTTCCTTCCTGTAATCATGCTTTCAGAATGCGGGTGGCTTATAGGTTATGTATGAATTTATCTCGAATGATACTTGTAGGATGATCTATAATACTATCTTAATTAGGCTCAGTGCATGATTCCTGTTCCAAGTTCTTTCTCTTCACCGCTTTCCTCTTAAGTCCTTGAAGGGTGGATTCTTATGCCTTGTAAGCCCGTATCACTTTGACTTACCATCCTCTTTCTTCATGGTCTTCATCCTGATTAAATTTAAAGATTGGTCGTTGGTTTCACATCCGACCCTATTTGCAGCAAATCCCATTTCAAGACATCCACAAACCCATTTCGAGCAAGCCTCTCTCCTCACAATCAAAGTTCACGATTATTACTCTACTCTCCTTGTGATCCAGAACCACATATTAAATAATTCCGTCCAAGTAATATCTAGGAGGTTCCCGTCAAAGAACATAAAGAGAACCCATATGACCTCCTGTTTTAAGATGTCCTAGGCATTGGTCTTTTGCAACTCAACGCTGTCTCTAGGAGTGAAAACATGGTTCACATCTTATATTTTTTTATTTATAACATATACCCTCTTTTGATTTTTTTTATGTTATCTCCTTTTTCATTTATTTTGAAAATTATTTGTAGATTGGAAATCATTTCAAAAAATAAATTTAACAGATAGAATAAACTCAGTCACCTTGAGATCCTATGAAATATAGGACCCTAATAGTACCAACAACCTCACGCAGGCTAAGAGGGAGGCTGATTTGTTTCCTTGGATTTAAAAAAAAAATTTGTGTTTTGTTATAACTATTTTGAGCTTTATTGTTTATATTGCACCATATATGTTTTGTGAGCATTATATTTATTAAAAGAACTATTGTATTACTTGTTGTTCACATATTTAAACATATTGTTATTATCAATTTAATAAATTAAGCTACTTTGGGGAAATTGGAGCATGGAATGGGAAAAAATTGTTTGTGTCACCAACTTGATTGTCTATGAGAATCCCTCCACCATCAAGCAATGTGTCATTCCGTTAGTCCCCTTGTTTCATTGCATTCAATATTTCTCCCTCGTAGCAAGATAAGTGTTGAGGGTGGGCTATTTTCACCCCTTGGGATTTGGCCTAAGAAATCCTCAACAAGGTAATTTTGTAATTTCTCTGGTTCACCAGGAATTTAATTTTAATATTATAGCTATTTTGGAGTTAATTTGGAATGTTGAGCTGGAATGGAGCTAGAAAAGGATACCTAACCAGTCTATAATATTTAATCACGTCCTCTATTTTTAAACTGGTGATATGCATTGTTGGTATGGTTGTGTACCTTTGGTGTTAAGAGGAAACTTTGGTCGTGTCCCCTCAATGCAATTTTGGTCATGTTCCCTAAGGTAATTTTGGGTGTTGTGTTATTGCTTAATAGATTTTTGGTTCGTTAGTTCCAGGCTTCACCGGGGTGTTTAGGCCCTTTTCCCCTCTTAGGCACTGGCTCTCTGTAACCACCTCCATTGTCTTTAAACTAATTTCAAGGTCTGCCCATATGGTTGTGTGCCTTTGGTGTTTAGAGATAATTATAGTGTGCTCTTTGTGTTGCTTTGATCATGTTCCCTCAGTGTGTCCTTGGTGTTGTGGTAGTGTAACGTTTATTTTGGATTTTTTTAGTGAAATGGAACACAGGGTTATACTATCTTGACTTCCCTCTCGGGCTTTGTCATAGATTGGGAGTACACCCACGGTGAAGGCACACAATAGACAATGAAATATATCTAAAATTATTAAAATGGAATCTATCGAAGGAAGATTGAACAATGTGGAGGTCAATTTGGAGTAGTCATGTATCAAGATTAATTATATTTTCGATGTGGTTTTTTTTACCATAAATAAAATGGAGGATGATAAAACTTAGCAGCAACATACATAGGAAGAGGTGGATTGTCTTTGAAAAAAAAAATGAGGATCTGCGGTAGGAGTACAATTTCTCTGACTCTCTAGTAATCTAGGCGAGGAAAAAAATGGGAATGAAACAAAAACTGACATTAGAGTACCTATGGAAGTGGGCGAGGAAAAAAATGGAAATGAAACAAAAACTGACATTGGAGTACCTATGGAAGTGGGAAATTGAGAACATAGTCAACAATGACATTGAATCAATTTTTTTATTATGTATCAATTTTGCAGGTATTTTGGAGAGTATATGCCTCCAAAAAGCCCTAGTAAATATTAGACATGTTAGTGGGAAAATATATACATTAGGTGACAATATTGATGAGGCACCAATTACATTTGACCTCGATTGGTGATCCATTGTACTTCCTTGGTGTACAGACTAATTTTGATAATATAATAATTGAGAGAGAGAGAGAGAGAGAGAGAGAGAGAGAGAGAGAGGATAATCTAATATTTATATTGTGGGTATTGTTTATAAATTTTTTAAATTACTTAAAAATAAAATAGAGAGAGAGAGAGAGATTGGCGTTATATTATTGATCATGGTTTTGATACAAGCAAAGTAAATATTTATATTGTGATGGTATTGTTTATAAAAAGTTTAAATTACTTGAAAACAAAATCGATTTGTGATTTTTTTTACCTTATGTGGTGATTTTGTTTATAAATTTTCTCTGAGGCTTGCATGTGGATATAGCTCTATCATTTATATTGAATCACCAACATGTAGGGAGGAATGTGACCTAATTAATTAGTTTGTTGGTGTTATCGAGAAGCTTCATTTACAACTTCTACAAAACACAATTGGCAATGGATTTTCTTTCGTAGGAGCTATAATTGGTTGTTGGCGTTAATTCCACTTCTAAACACATTAGCCTTGGGATTTTTTTTTTATGGGAGTTACAATATAATTACCTGAGATAAATTGTGAATTGGGAGTATAAATGAAGAAATAAGAAGTGGTGGTGAAGAATTATTGGGGACACAACAACATTACAAAAACTTGATGAAATTTGGTGTTGGGTCATCTTGTGCCAAGCAGAAGGAACCTTTAGCCAAGACTCATATTGTAGCCTAACATAATATGTTTTCTAAGAAGGTCAAGCAGGAAGTGGAGAGCAAAGAAAACAAAGTGAGGCATAAAAGAGATTATACCTCAAGTGTCGAAGTGGATGAAAAATTCATGCTTTGGATGCCTAACACTAGATTTTCAAGTAGAAAGGAAGCAAGATATACCAAGAAAATTGACTTAAATTAACATATTAAAGATTTTGTGGGTTGTGTTATGGAACTGAAAGGAAACCAAAATAGTGAGATTCCTAATAGGATGGGCCAAGAATATGAGAGTCTCATAAGGGAAATTTTGGTTTAGGAGGATATTAATCAAGAGAAAATTGGTGAATAAGTAGAAGTAGGGGAGGTAAATTGGGAAACAATAAGACAAATAAAGGAGAAAAAATTGTGGATGTCTCACTGGTAGCTTCAAATGACACAAATTGGGTTTAAGGGAAAGAAACTACTCTTCTCAAATTCATTATGTGGACTCTGATTCTACATTATGATATAGTTATGTTTTAGACCCTTGAGGTATTTCATTTATAATATTATGGTTTCTATTATGGTTGGGGTTCAAATAAATAATGACGTTGTTAGGGTATTTGTTTTATTTTCTAGGTTTAAGTTCAAAAATAGTTCCCAATGGGGAGGCATGTATTGAGAAATACTATAATTTATTTGACCACTTTTTGGGTAAATAATATGAAGAGTAACCTTATTGAGAAAAAATCCAAGGGCTAGTGAGCCTACATCATGACCAATGATGTAAATTCAAGCATAGAGCAAGGATGGTTTCTCATGGTTAATTTCTTCCACTTGGAACTCTGGCTTGTTATGGTACAAATACATAAAAAACTAGAAGTACACACCAAGTACACCAACGTAAGTGTGGAGTATAACTCCAAGATATATAAGAGAGATAAGTTACACAATAACTCCTTAAAGAACAAGAGAATCTTTTCCAAATTCCCAAATACCTTCATACATCCAAACCACATGTCCTCAATAACTCTATGATATCTATATATGCACATTCACAATTTACACATGTGGCCCATTTGTCATTAATTTGACTCTATTACATATATATTTACACATCACATGTACATTTAACCCTCATATATGCACCCCCTTGGGCACATGCCATATAAATTTTACCCCATCCATTCCCCCCTTCAAAAATTTTGTCCTCAAAGCTTTATAATTAAGGGTGTTACATGCATGTGTGATTAAGTATGAGAAGCATTATGAAGGTTTTTAACACCCCCAATAGATCTCTTGCGGCTTGATGGAAACCAACTCAGATGATTTTGTGCCACCACACCCCACACCCCCACCAGCGCCAAATATTGAAGAATTCAACAATTTGGTTGTTAATGAGTTACAGTATCAAAAGGAAAATCCCTCTCACGTTGTTAAGAAGCCTGGGGAAATCCCTAAGGTGGATATATTCACCCTCTAGTTAAAATATCAGGCTCTGCAACTGGTTAAGCGTGGTATTATCGACCAGTTCATGGGGATTTGGCCTTCCCTGTTGAGATTCAAATGGAAAATTCAACACCCACCACTAGTGCATTAAGCACCTGGTTGCATTAAGAACCCAGACTATGGTGGGGCCCACAGTGCTATTTTTTGGGTGCATGTTTATTTTGGTTATCCCTTAATTAAGATGGACATTAAACTGTAATCTATTCTCAATGTGGACTTGAATCGATTAACTGAAAGTGATAAATTCAGTTAGCTAGTGGATTTTGAGTTAGAGGTAGTTGGTGAGGCATGCAGAGTAATTATAGTTGTAACAGAGTTCGAAGTGCAGTGGTGCATGAGTTAATGCAACTTGTAAATAGTTTAACTCAGTTAAGTGAGTTAAACTTAGTTGTGCTAGTTGTAACTGAAGATACACTAGTGATAGATCTAATGAGTTAAATATTAATTAATTCAAAATCAGTAATCTCACATGAAACTGAGGATTTACTATTATTAGTTGCATGCATGTTAGATCTAGTGAAGACCTAGTTGAGTTCTAGGTGAAAGGGAATTTGACTATCAGTTGTAGGATTATTAGGTTTCACACATGCAACCACACACCCATTGAAGTGCCCATGATACTTGCGCAGTAAAGGCAGGAAATAATTCCTATCTTTTAGGGATCTTCACCATCAAGGATTGCGCAAGCAAGGAAGGCTATCTGGAGGCTAAGAATTGGCTATGTGTTGTTCAGTTTTGCATATGATAGCGTGAGACAATTAACTAAGTACTGGAGGGATCTTGTGAGAAGAGTTTTGTATGTAATTGTTTCATGATCCATGCTTAATATACAATAGAAGATAGTGGGTTTTTAGCTGTAATCTTTTCTCGGGAAATTATCTGTGTTGTGTGTGATTGATCTTTCTTCATGTTCATGTGATTAGCGATTGTGTTTTTAATTCTGCAAAATATTTGTAGAAGCGACTCAATATTTCACTTTAGTACATTATTAGATTGGGTGAATCCAGGATATACATGCATGTTGTATAATTTATACATGGTATGAGAGTACGGGAAATTACAGAAGTGAAGCGGGAGCTGAGTTTGTGACTGGATAGAATTTGAATTTGCAGAAAGAATTTCTTGGTGCTACAGTTGATTCAAGATCAAAATGGCTTTCAATGGCTTGAGGTTAGAGTATGAACTTGAGGGCATCTCGAACTATATTACTTGGAAGGACATGATGTAGGCATTAATCGAAGACAATGGATTAAAGGAATTCATTGACACTGATGTTCCTAAACCCGTTGTGGCAGATGCTGAAAATCTTGATGCATGGCAAAAGTAAGTGGCAAAGGTGAGGAGGATCGTGTTCGAGGGAGTATGAGACCACATTGTCTCAAGCCTCCATGGGAAAGGCACACCATATGCAATGTGGAATGCTTTGACGGATCTATTCCAAAGTAGTAGTGACCATAGGAAATTTGCGCTCAAAGATAAACTCAATAAGATCAAGATGGAAAAGGGAGACACCATTCAAAAATATCTAACAAAGTTTGTCCAATGTCGGGATCACCTGGGGAGCGTTGGAATAAAAATTGTTGATGATGATTTGGTGAGCTTGGCTCTCCTAGGACTTCCCAAGAGTTGGCACAGTTATCAAGACTCTGTCAATGGAAGGGAAAAATTGCCAGATTGGGAATGACTGTGGTCAAATTTGGTGCAGGAGGAGTTCAGACGGAACACCAGAGATGGATCTTCATCTAGGAATGAGGATGAAGAGGATTGTGCTTTGGCTGCCAAGGCGAGGAAGGGGAAGGGGAAGATATTCAATTATAAATCCAAGTCCAAGAATGGCAAGAAGCACGACATGTTCAAGGTGAAGTGTTTTCATTGTCACGAGCATGGGCATTTTGCTACTAACTGTCCACAACAGAAGAAGAACAAGAAGGTTGGAGGATTTGCAGCTGGTGAGGCCCTTGCCTCACAATTTGAGCTTGAATTCTCATTGATTGCATGGTGTCCAGTGCATTGGGATATGTGTGGCATCTGGATAGTGGCGCTTCCTTTCACATGACGAGAGATCAGGAAATTTTCAGTGACTTGGAGGAGAAAGATCTTCATATGCATATTGAAATGGGTGACAACGGACGGTACAGTGCTACCGATATTGGTACCATTACCTTTCAAATGGAGTTAGGTAAACCATTTCAATTAAAAGATGTAATGCATGTACCAGTTTTGAAGAAAAATTTGGTCTCAGTCGCAATGTTGGAGGATAGAGGCTATGATGTTGTTTTTAGTGATGGAAAATCTTTCCCGCGACATAAAATAATGGGACAAGCCAAGAGGATAGGGATTCAAGTTAAGAATCTCTACAAGTTGGAGGTAGATGGCTACGCAACAATGATGGGCAAGGCAGATCAAGTGGTGAGCTAGGATGAGGGCGAATTATGGCACAGGCGATTGGGCCATCTTCACCATGGAGCCTTGAAAGTCGTGCATCATATTTATACTGGTCTTCCTAGGGGTACACTTGCGTAGTCAAAGACATGCAAGGGATGTAATATGGGAAAAAATGTAAAGGCCACCTTTCACGAGAAGGAAAACTGAGCTTCGGGGATCCTTGAGAGAGTTCACACAGACATGTGTGGTCCTTTCTCGGTTGCTTCAACAACAAAACATAAGTAATATGTAATATTTGTTGATGAATTTTCTCGTAAGTGTTGGATCTTATTCGTGCAGAAGAAAGATAAAAAACTCACTAAGTTATGTGATTTTAAGGCACTAGTGGAGAAAGAGTCAGGGAAGCAAGTGAAGGATCTTAGGAGCAATAATGATGGAGAATGCATCTCTAACGAATTCAAGAACTTCTGCAGCAAAGAAGGAATTCGAAGAGAACTCATAGCACCTCATAACCCATAGCAAAATGGGGTCACGGAGAGGAAGAACATAACTATTGTGGGTGCAACAAGAGCGATGTTGCATGATCAAGGCCTATCGAGGCATTTGTGGGCGTAAGCATGCAATATAGTGGTACATGTGCAAAACCGTTGTTCTCATAGAGTACTTGGCATGAGTACACCTGAAGAGGATTTCATTGGTAAGAAACCTGATGTTTCACACTTTAAGATTTTTGGCTCATTTACTTATGTGCATGTGACCAAGGATGCCAGGAATAAGTTGGAACCGACTGCCGAGGTTGGGTTTTTTGTGGGGTATACTGAAACACCCCATAATTATCATGTGTATTTTCCAAACTGCAGAATGACTTTTGTGCGATGGGATATAAAATTTGATGAGGAGAAAGCCACGCGGTTGTCACTTGAGAGAGAGCTGGACTTGCATGTAAAGGAGGAACTGTTGGTTCCCAAGGATAAGTCTCAAGAGGTGGATCAACCACATGAAGAGGTTCATGGAGTGGAGGAAAACACTCATGCAGAGACATCCATCAGAAATGGCGGAAGGCGCACCATAGAAGCTGATATATTGCGACTTGATGCTGCAGAGAATGTAGAAGCCCCTACTTCACATCGCAAACAGAGACAGTCTCCTGAACGATTTACTGGATACATGGATCTTATGAGAAAATGTATTGTGACTGGACCATATTCCTTTCAAGAAGCACTGCAACAACCAACTTGGGTTGATGCAATGGTGGAGGAGTATCACTCCATTGTCAAGAACAATGCATGGGAGATAGTCCCAAGACCAGTCGACAAATCAATGGTTGGATTGAGATGGATATACAAGGTAAAGCAAGCTGCTGATGGGAGTGTGGAGAAATACAAGGCTAGATTTGTGGCCTAGGGATTTTCACAGATCGAGGGGATAGATTATAATGAGACTTTTGCACCTGTTGCAAGGTACTCTTCCATAATATCCATCCTTGCACTCTCAACGCAGATGGGATGGTGCATTCATCAGATGGATGTGAAAACCGCATTTCTCAATGGGATCATTGAGGAAGAGGTGTACATAGAGCAGCTTGAAGGTTTTGAAATTTTCAACAATGAGTCACATGTGTGCAGACTCAAAAGAGCACTGTATGGGCTGAAGCAAGCACCCCCTGCTTGGTACACTTAGATAGACAGTTGTTTCACCGGACTAGGCTTCACCAAAAGTGAAGCAGATGCAAACCTGTACCAGATTGTGGTTGAGGGTAAGCTATTGATTATTTTTCTATATTTTGATGATCTAATTTTGACTGGTGATGAGCAACTGATACACTCATGCAAGGAGTATCTTGCAAGGGATTTTGAAATGAAGGACACGGGAATCCTTCATTATTTCCTTGGATTGGAAATATGGTAGCGGGATGGTGAACATTTTGTGTCTCAAGGCAAGTATGCAAAGGAGATACTGGGTAATTTTAACATGGAGAGCTGCAAACCCATGGATACTCCTCTTCTAGGAAATTTGAGGAAAGAGGATGCTACTTCTGGAGAGGTAGTGGATGCTATTGTCTATCAACAGTTAGTGGGTTCGCTAATGTATTTGGTGAACACGAGACCATACATTTGCTACACAATTAACCATCTGAGTCAAGCTATGGTTAAGCTTACCAAGCTCTTTTGGAAGGCAGGGAAGCATGTCCTGAGATACCCGAGGGGCACATCAGAGTATGGTCTATGGTATAGACAGACAGAGGGAGTGAAGCTGCATGACTTCAGGGATGCAGATTGGGCTAGTAGTCCATCAGGTAGAAAGATCACATCAGGGGGGATCTTTAGCATTAGATCGAAAACAGTTTCTTGGTGCAACAAGAAGCAACGATCCGTAGCACTCAGTTCAGTGGAAGCGGAATACATGGCAACGAGTCAAGCTGCATGTGAGGCTATCTGGATGAGAAAGATCTTGGTTGGTTTGTTTGGTTCTCAGATGGATCCGACAATGATTCATTGTGATAATAAGAGTTGCATTAAACTCTTGATTAGTCTTGTGTTTCATGATAGGTCGAAGCATATAGATATCTAGTACCATCATCTCAGAGATTTTGTGCAGAGAAGGATAATGTTGCTTCAGTACTACATTCCCATGGAAGATCATGATGCAAATATTCTGAAAAAGGCGCTCACCACGAGAAAATTCGAATACCATAGAGATAGGATCAGGGTGAAGGATAATCCCTTTCTTGTTGAGATTCAACAAGAAAATTTAGCACCCATGCCTATTGTATTAAGAACCTAGTGCATTAAGCACCTAGTTGCATTAAGCACCCAAACTAGGGTGGGGCCCACAGTGCTATTTTTTGGGTGCATGTCTATTTTGGTTATCCCTTAATTAAGATGGACATTAGACTGTAATCTATTCTCAATGTGGACTTGAATCAATTAACGGAAAGTGATAAATTCAGTTATCTAGTGGATTTCGAGTTAGAGGTAGTTTGTGAGGCATGCAGAGTAATTCTATTTGTAACAGAGTTCGAAGTGCAGTGGTGCATGAGTTAATGCAAGTTGTAAATATTTTAACTTAATTAAGTGAGTTAAAATCAATTGTGCTAGTTGTAACTGAAGATACGCTAGTGAGAGATCTAGTGAATTAAATATTAATTAATTCACAATCAGTGATCTCACATGCAATTGAGTATTTACTATTATTAGCTGCATGCATGTCAGATCTAGTGGAGACCCAATTGAGTTCTAGGTGAAAGGGAAGTTGACTATCAATTGTAGGATTATTGGGTTGCACACATGAAAGCAAACACCCATTGGAGTGCCCATGATACTTGCGCAGTCAAGGCAGGAAATAATTCCTATCTTTTAGGGATCTTCACCATTAGGGATTGCGCAAGCAAAGTAGGCTGTCTGGAGGCTGAAAATTGGCTATGTGTTGGTCTGTTTTACATATGACAGTGTGAGACAAATAGCTGAGTACTGGAGGGCTCTTGTGAGAAGAGTTTTGTGTGTAATTGTTTCATGATCCATGCTTAATATACAATAGAAGATAGTGGGGATTTTAGCTGTAAGCTTTCCCCAAGAAATTATCTGTCTTGTGTGTGATTGATCTTTCTTCATGTTCATGTGATTAGCGATTGTGTTTTTAATTCCAAAAAATATTTGTAGAAGTGATTTACTATTTAACTTTAGTACATTGTTAGATCGGGTGAATCCAAGATAGACATGCATGTTGCATAATTTCTACATTCCCTACGCTCTATGAATATGTGGGTGGAGAAAAGCTAGAAGTTGTTGATCAAGGGATTTATTTCTTCTTCATTATATGAGAAAGGTTTTTTAAACTTCTTATTTTAAAATAGGACAGATTGGGACTTGCTCTTCAAAAGTGCGCCTTATTTTCTAGGTGCTTGCTGTGGCCACAACACCCCTCATAAATTTTCAAAATATTATGGGACCCTACATATGGATTTTGGTAATATCATTCCTTGAATTGCTTAAATTTCTTTATTTTGCAAGATTTTCACTTAGCTTGGATTTTTGTTTTGATTGTTCCATTGTGTGTGTTTTGTCTCCGACTTACTAATGGTTCAAGTTTCGCTTCATTCAGAATTACGGTTTGGAAAATATCCTCAACCAAAGTTCAGTCAAATTTCACCGTCTAGACTTAAAATATGTATTTTACTATTATTTTATAAATTGTAAAAATTTAATTAGTTCAAAATATGTAAATATAATTATCTAGTTAATTTATTTAATTAACTAGATAAATTAATGAGTAGATAGTCATTTTACTTTTTCTTAACACACTGTATTCTTGTAACATACATCTTACTAACATGATTGCAACTATATAGCCGGTAAAATTGGCCACAAGGGAGAACTATTTTACGATATTTTTTCATTCACAAAACGAGTTTACTGACATTTCTTCCGCCTGGTCTGCACTTGGGCTTCTTCCCGAACTCTGTTGTCTTGTAGCTTGGCGTGATGAGGTGCGATTGTACACTTGTCTGTGAAGGGAGTATATTTCATCATTCTGCTGGTTGGTCTGGTCCTGAAACCTCTGCATGCTTTCAAACTGTTCTGGAACTGTTTGGGAGAGATGAAGAAAGAGACGAAAAAGGGAATGACAATCGGTGCACTCATTGGTAGGAGGGTTGGGGCAGAGGGGACATGAATTTGAGGATCCCTCACCTCCTTATCTACTACTGGAATTGTCCATTACGCCCTGGAAACCTGGAAATCACCAAATTCGAACCTGTAGCACTTGCAAAACACTTCTCCAATTCCCAAGTATTGCTTGCCGAGTGAAGTGAGAAATTGCGACAGATAAGCACAGAGAATCACCAAAATGAGGCTATAGTATGTCACAATTTACAAGGAAGGACGAAATTTACCAAATTTTTACCCAGTTTCTGCGTATAAGACACATGCATACCAATGACCAAATGAGGCAAAGGTTTCTGATGCGGCCTATCACCCGGGCTAGCACATTCCCAATCGATTGCTTCCGAATTATCCCAAAGAATGAATTCAAATGGATGGAGATTCCTTAAGGCAGAACCATGTTTCATAATGTAATATCAAGGAATCGATTGCATTCCATGACAAGATGAAACACATTTCCAGCCTCTCTCCAAAAATTTGCAGGCTCAAGGGGTTCCCTAAGGCAGGGAGGAGACAGAGACGAAATTTTGCGCTGGTAAAATAGCCTCCACACTCCCTTAAATAATTCAAATCCATGACAAAGCCTTTACGCACCACCATGAATGTCAGGAACGAGCTTTTTACCTCCCATGCAAAATCCATCTTTTCCTCTGGGTTGGGAAATAAAACTCTAAAGTCTGGTTGCTCATATCCACTTTTCTCACAAGGTGAGATTTTAAACCACATTATTACATGCATATTCACCTTGGGCGAGGGATATATGGGTGTGTTTCTTGCATACTGGCCGCTTTCCACCTCCCAAGAATTACTTCGATCATACTTATTGAATGAACTGCACATAAAGGATTGAATGAAAGCCACATTTAATCCAAATATTTGGGCAATCAATTCTATGCTTCCCACCTTGGTTCTAATGTTATTTTTGATTGAATGATTAATGGAACTTTTCATATCCATAGATGAACTAAGGGTATGGTTTGCCATCCCCTTTTCCCATTTATCTTCGTTTTCCCCTTCATCAAATTGCATGCTTGGTTGGCTTTCTTATCCGCTTCAGTGTTCTAGATCCTTAGGATATGATAGAAAATTTTATGCCGAAAAAATATAACATGTTTTTGATTCTTTGGAGGAGGAGATTTATTTATTAGCCTTAGGATTTGACTCATTCTACAATAATTGATGATTTTTTATGAGAGAGTCCCCAACAATTGTGATCTTGGATATTTCTCTTTCCTTAGCTAATTGTAGGCTTGACATAAGCCCATACATCTGCCATGTTATTGGTCTCTTTAACAAGAACCCAGGAAAACTTAATTTATTGATGGTCATCGGGGTCCCATAGGATCCCTGCCCCTCATGCCACTCCTCTTTATTTATTTAATTAAGTATTTTAAATTAATTAGTTTGTAAATATCAAATTTTAATTAATTTAAGTAATTATTAATTTAACTTTTAGTAACCACGTTTAGTAACCACTAGATTCAAGAACTTGTATATATGTGATCTATATTGGATCATTTTATTGTTTTTCATCAATCTCAATGCATTTGGAGGGGAAAAAGTGGATTAATCATCTCACAGGACCATTTTTATTGATGGGACCCAGTTTGGCAAAATGAGGTCTGAAACCTTCTTGGAGCATTCTGAGGCATCAAACGACTTTTTTTGGGGGTAAAACTTTGTTGCTTTAGTATGACATATTTTCATGCTATTCTACACACAGATATCTTTCCAACGGTGTAATAAGCATGTCATTCAGAGTTTGTATGCAAAAGTTATGCCACTCAGAAGTTGACCTTCCTGTTTTCACGACCATGGTTTGAGAGGATGTCACATCAACCCCCATTATTCATGGATGAATGGGCTATCCATGTTATTGTGATGTAAAAGACTCTATAAGAGTCTATATTGTAACTTTGGTTAAGATTTTATGTAGCCAAAATTAACCACTAGTAGGCTATTAGGTTGTGCAATAACCGAGCCACTACGTGGAAGAGGATTCAATTATTTCGAGTGAATTTGTTCCATAGATGAAAAAAAATAGCCAATATGGATAAGAGGTAGAGAACACAAATAGGATTTGTGCATTGTAGTAGCCCATGGGCCACATGCCACACTTTTTTGTACCTGTACTCATATTTCCAGACAGAGAAAGAGAGCGGAGCAACCTCACCCTCCAGCTAGGTTTTCTCCTGAAAGGGTTTCCCAGAGCATATCTTGTGTCTTATGTGTGTGTGAGATTTTATTTTACCGCTCGCTAATTTCTGCATAATTTCCATTCACATGCATGCACTAATTACAATAAAATCTACATATCTGGAAATTTAATAAAACTATAATAGTGTAGAATTTAAAAATTTCAAAAGAATATTATCATATCCATTGTGACAACCTGTCTAGTGGAATATACATGACAATTTATGGATCATATTGGTATAATAATAGATTTATTTCGGTATTTTGTGGAGATTTACAAGGGATCTAGATCGGAGAGGCCAAAAATCGTAAAACCCTAATCAAGGCTGACGAATCTATAAATGATACTCATGATCCTGTTGAGGTGAGGTTTTCACGGCTAGAACAACAAGTCGCAGATATAAATCATAATGTACACCTCCTCATGCCAGCCCTGAGCAATAATCTTGGAATATTTGGAGAATATGGGGGTTCAAATGCAGATGAAAAATTAGAAGAGGGATCGTGAGATTGGGAAGAAATGAAGAACTAGTTGAAGAGAGAATTAAGAAAAGATCAACCCAGTTCTAGTGTCATGAACCAATTGCAGTCCCTGTTTAAAATGGAATGGAAGGTCGATATCAAGTCATACCATGGCAAGATTGGCGCTCTAAAGATGGATCACTAGTTGCAGCAACTGGAAGTTTATTTAAGCGTCCATCAAATTGAGGAAGGACAAAATATCTCTTTTGCGCGACTTAAATTAGAGGGCCATGCACTCACTTGGTGGGAGAGACACAGAGAGACCTTGATGTTGGAGGGAGAACCTCCAGTGACTAAGTGGGAGGACTTCAAAACCCTCATTAAGTCACAAATTTATCCCATTGGGTACGTAGAGGACTAGTGGATCCGGTGGCACTATTTCAGGAAAAAGTCGGGCCAAAGCGTGGAAGAGTATACCACATAGTTAAGAAATATGGCTATAATGTCGTGTATCTCTCCAAAGAACCCATATGTACTCCTCAAATATTTGGGGGGTATGTATTTCCATCTGCGTGAGAAAGTGATGTTGTTCAAGCCCAAATTAGAGGATGAGGCTTGTGTACAGGCGTAATACCTGTAGAACATAGGCCTAAAGAGAGCGCAATCAATTGGATCGAAGCAGAAGGAGAAACAAGACACTTCTAAGGAGGGGAAGAAGAACCAAAAAGGAGGAAAATATAAAAATATCACAACCACAACACTACATTGGAAATATCCTAGCAACCACTGCAACATTGACGGCTATATAGAGGAGAAGTGTTGGAAGTTGCATCCAGAGTTGAACCCATAGAACAAGAAGAAAGATAATAAGAAGAAGAATCTCATGGAAACTGATTAGAGCAACCAAGGTGAAAGAAAATCGGACACGCATGAGAATATTGTTTATTAAAGATGTCAGTGCAGAAGGAAGTGAATCTGAGTAGCCTTCAACAATAAGAAGAGAAATTAATGACCAAACTCTTACATATAAAGATACAAGTCAAGAAGAAAAATATTGAAACTCTGTTTAACTCAGGATCGAAGGCCAATCTCATTGCAGTAGAGTTGGTCAATAAGTTTGGGCTCGAAGTTCGTGATCATCCAAACCCATATCCACTAGGGTGGGTAAATGAGGATGCAGGGTTGAAGGTAACAAAACAATGCAAAATTAGATTTTTTTTATGTGTTGATTTCATTGATGAAGTAGATCTAGATATGGTTTCCCTTGATGTATGTGGAGTTGTGTTTGGGAGTCCATACATATACCTGCGAGATGAAATATTCAAAAGGAGATACAACTAGTACCAGATCGTCAAGGATAGAAAATCGTTGATCATAAACATGTACAAAGGCAGGTCAAAAATTTCAGTAGTAAGTGCCAACCAAGCCAATAAAGTCATCAGTTCCAACAAGAAGTATGTTTTTTTTAAAGAGAGATTCAATCTAAAGAGGAGTCAATAAGAGGCAAGGCATCCCTGGAGGGGTGTACTAATAAACATAAAGAACATTGGAGGAGTTGTTAGATGCATACAACTGAGAATTAACTATCTCTTGGACCAAATTTAAAGAGATGTATTATAACTGAGAATATTTCATGCTATCATGAAATTTTCTGAGAATTTCATGTACTCAGAGAGCTTAGATCAGATCTGAAATTTATATACACCATCATCAAGGTTAAAGGTTAATTGATAGCCTACATTTTAATTCAAATTGATTTGATTCTTGATCCAAATAAGTATTTGATGATTGGGTGTTGCACTATTGTAAATTCAATTTAATTATATGCTTATTTAAATTGTTGGAAAGCTATCTTTTCTTTATGGATCTAATTGATATCAAGTTGAACAATGAATTCAAATAGATATACATGTCATTACTGTTAACTATTTAGGAGATTAGTGGTATGTTTATCTTTGTTTTAATCACAATTGTATCATGCAAATTATTTCCTTAATACAATCATTCTATTGAATTTGAATTCATTTTTATTTGTATATATATCTGTGTGTAATAGATATCTAATAACTATTTATTATATGGTTGAGCGTACATATTTGTATGAACAAGTGATTGATCATGGAACTCGTTTCTTCATTTGTCAACTTCATTTTTATTATGAATTTAAACTGGTCCAAAATTTCATTTTATCTGTGCTCTTCATTAGGACGAGGCCTATAACTTTTCCTAATAAAGATAGACTTAGGATTTATTTTTGGTTGCCTGCATTTTAGAGTATATTTTCATTTAGATTAATTCATCTCAATTTTAGAAGTTTAATTTCGCAGGAGCAACCTCATTAGTGGCTTGGATGAGCCCTTATGTCAGCTCAAGGATTTTTTTCTTTCAAACTAGATGCAAGAGGATAAATTTGATATCTCTCTTCTTGTTGACAAGTAATTAGAAACACCACAAGTCAACAAGTAATTGAAATTTTCGGAAGCACCAACCCAAACAGGAAATAGTCTTATTTGGGGCTTTTACGAGGTTGTCTCCCAAATGTTGACGACATCATGTTTGGGCATCAATAGGGCTCAAGGGTTGGATCTAGATCATTGGAGTCTCGAATTCAATCCTGAAAGTGATGTGGTTCTAGTTTGGGTGAAGCTCCCATTTCACCCCCTTCATCATTGGAATTATATAACCTTCAAAAGTATCGATAATGCTCTGGGTAAGTACATTGATCATGCCAAATAACAAGAGGGTTTGTTTTCATGTGTACGGATATGTGTGGAAGTGGATCTAAATAAAGGGCTTCCAACAACTATCAATCACAATCTTGATAATTGGTCTCACATCCAAGATGTGGACTATAATCATCTTCCATTCAAATGCAAAGTATACTAGGAATATGGCGACTTTGTGAGAGAAGTTGTAAAAATAAATAGGAGGAACATAAAAAACAAGGCTAAGAAGGAGATAAATGGCAACAACCAAAAAGAAGAACAAGCGTAGAAATGAAAACTAAAAAACATCCAAAGCAACCTAAGCCAAATGGAATTAAAGGGAAAGGATCAATCTCCAAAAAAATTTGGTCCAATGATTGGAGAAGGAACCAACAACACAAATGGGAAGAAAGATAGTAGAAACAATTTATGAAGCTTTTAATATGATCAATGAATAAGGAGAAATTGTTATGAGAAATCTCTAGTATCTATGGAAAAAATATCCTAAATCTATTTATGATTCAAATCCAAAGTTGAATGATGAGAATATGCGACCACTAAAGGACGTCTATGTCCCTACGCAACCCATGAAAGATTCTTCCTCCTATGAGGAAGAATATCATCCTTCCAGGAACATTAAGAGAGGCCCCACCCTTGCTATCCCGGTGGATGAGAAATATGAAGCATAGAAGGAAAAAGAGTAAGATCGACTTCATAAAAAGGTAGGAAGAAAGACAAATCGGGAGCCAAGAATGAAAAAATTAGAAAAGGATAAGAACTCGGAACCCAATTAATCTTGGACCCAAAATTTATTTAAGGAAGTAGAAATACCATAAAAGGAGCAAATTCAACCCCTCGTCAAGGGGTAACAAAAAAAATCAGAAAAATAATGAAGGTAATCTCTTATAACTGCAAGGGATTAAGGTCTAAGAAAACAATGGCAGATATTAAACCGTTATTCAAAAAATAAAATCCTCTGGTCCTTCTACTCCATGAGACAAAAATGGGAGATAAATAGATCCTTCAAATATAACACAAGATATGGCATGGTAAGGGAATTTTCTCAGTAAGTTCTTGAGGCATTTAAGATGTATATGCGCCTTATGGGACCAGTTTACGCTCAAGCTATTAGATCAACAATCGTCCCCTCTTTCATTGGTGACTTGGTTTCTTCATGTCTCCTCAAATTAGGTATGTTCTATTGTGAATATATACGTGCTAGTTAATTTCCAAGAGAAAATAAATTGCTGAGTTTGGATCTAGGGGATATTATTGGTTCATATTGTATATTTGGTGTGGATTTTAATACAACCTTGCATTAATGGGAGAAAAAAAGGGGGATCTCTAGTTAGAGATCAATTTCAATAAAATATGGAAGATTTCATTCAAAATTAAATTTGTTGGATATTAAGCTCTTCCCCCACAAGTTTCATTGAGTAATAAGATATCATTCCCAAACCATAGTGCTACAAGATTAGATAGATTTATTATAAAAAACTCATTTTCACAAAACATATTGGCTTCTTCTCGAGTCCTTCTATGGAACAACTCAAATTATCGGCCAGTTGTGCTAGAGATTTCTAAAAATATAGATTACGATCCCCTTCCTTTTCGTTTTTGTGTAATTTGGACTAGAACGAAGGGTTTTAGTGACTTAATGAAGCAAGTATGGGGAGAATGGGTTATTGGAATCTTGATCTCAATCTGGGAAAAGGAAATTAGGAAACTCAAAGAAGCACTAAAAAACATGCTCAAGATTATAAGACATATAGTAAATCTATCATATAGGCTCATCAAACACAAATGGAGTCCCTTCAATCGAAACTAGAGGAAGGACCAGTAACCAATGATCTTCTTAGGGAGTAGAAGGAACAATTTGAAGCATATCACAGAGCACTAAAAGAGGATGAGGAAGTTTGAAGGTTAAAGTATAGTAGCCTTTGGCTCCAAGCTGGGGATATAAAATCCAAATTGTTTCATAATCAATCAAGAAACAGAGTTTGAAAAAAATAACGTAAAATAAATTGTGGACAGAAGAAGCAAGTTTTCAACCTTTCCACATATTAAAGAAGAGGTGGTCTGTTAATATAAAAATATGTATAGTATGGCTAAATCAACAAGTTTAGAGGTAGAGAAATTTATAGTAGGTCATGTTCCGAAAATTCTAGTTCCACATGATAACATTTATCCTGTGAAAGATCTCAATGAGAATGAAATTCAAAAGGTGGTTTTTTATTTCAAGCCAGATAAAGCTCCACGACTTGATGGATTCATAATTCATTTTTATTAGCATTACTGGGAGGTGGTGAAAATGGTATTTTCAGAATGGTTTACTACCGTTTCAAGCATAATTTCATGTGAGAAGGAATTAATACCTCCTTCCTTGCATTGGTTCCAAGAGAGTCCAAACCTATATCTTTATGAATTTTTTCTTACAAATTTGTTTCAAATATCTTAGCTTCAAGACTCAAAATCCTCCTCCCAAAAATTATCTCTAAAAATTAGGGTGGATTTGTGCATCAAAGGAAAATATTTTTCAATATCATTCTTGTACAAGAAGCAATACGCTCTAGTCAAGATAGAGGCGACAAAGTATGATAATAAAGCTTGGCATGGAAAACACCTTTGATAGAGTCAAACATGAGTATACATTCAAGGTTATGTCAAAATTTGGCTTTGATATTAAGTTTATTCAATGGGTATATCTCTCCATCAAATTACCTTGGATTTCACCCTTAGGTAATGGGACATTAGCAGGATTTTTATGTGCTTCAAGAGGTCTTTTTCAGGGCTGCCCTTTATACCCTTTTTTGTACATCATCACAGTGTATTCTCTTAGTAGAAGGTTGGGGTATGAAAGAAGTAGAGAATGTTTACCAAGTCTAAGATTTGTAATGGGAACACAAAACATAAAGTATTCTCAATTTGTTGATGACACCCTTATTCTAGGAGGAGCTTCAATTGTCATTGCCGAAAGATTCAAATTGGTTCTTGATAACTTTCTTGAGGGTTCTATAGGGATCGTAAACTCAGAGAGATAAATATTTTCTCTTGGAATGTCTCATTCAGTAAGCAAAATCAAATTGGAGGAACCTCGGGTTTTCATTTAGTGGAAACTTGGAAAGAATTAAAATACTTAGGGATTATTGTTTGTTTAAAATATAACTCCTTACAAGTTTGGGATGGAGTCATTTTCAAATTCAAGATGTAATTCTCAACTTGGGGTGCTTTATGGCTCAATCTAGTAGGGTTCAATGTGTTGATTAAATCAGTTCTTTCTACTCTTCCTCTTTTACAATTCTAATCTCTTCTTGCTCCATATAGCATCCTCTCCGTAGGTAAAGGAAATTTTGTAGTTTTTATGGGAAGGGCCTGATATAGTATGAATAAATTCCACCTGACAAAATGGGTCATAGTAAAGCACCGTAAAATACATGGAAACATTGGGATTAGAGATCATGTGCTCATGAACAAAGAAATAGGAGCAAAGTTAGTTTTGATATTTATCGCTTAGGAAGAAGATTGGTGGAAGACAATCCCCAAGGTCTTCAGGAAGAGAGAGAAATAAGTATTGAATTAATTCAGGCCTTTAGGGTAGGCTCCATTGTATGGAAATTGTCTTTAGTGGCAACTCCACTCATTAGCTCTAGAATATATTGGAAGTTGGGAAATGGGAAAAATACGAATATTTGGATAGATAAAATAATGGATAAACAACCCCTAGAGTGAAATCATGAGCTCCTACGTCTAAGAGAATTATTATCACCACAAGGTAAACTAACTTTAGTAGATATTTCTGATTGGGACAATGATGGAAATTGGATTGGTTGGGACTTTAGAAGTGTCCCTTAGAATCTGCAACATCTTGTAATGAAACTTTCGGCCAGTCCAGTTTAATGTGAACCTTAGAGACTTGAGCAAGTAGACTGGGTGGGTTGGAAAAAAATAGTGTACTTGGTGGGAGAGGGATATATTTCCATTTTCTTTCCTCAAAGAGATCCTCCCAAATTAAGTTTTTGGAAGAAAATATGGAGGGAAATGTCGACCTAAACATCAATTCCTTTTGATGGCTTCTTGTTCTTAAAAAATCTTGACAACAAAGAACTTGAGAAAGAGGGGCCTTCAAGGCCATTCGATATGCCCTCTTTGCAAACCATAAGAGAAATCTATCTCCCATATATTTCTTGAATGTTATTTCATAAAATTAGTCTAGGTGGAGGTGATCGCTCTGATATCAAATCAACTAAAATGGCCAACCCCGCTTTAGGATTTATTTTCATCTTAGACAAAGAATTATGCAGGTAGCTTTACTTTGAAATCCCTTTTTGAAAAATTATGGGAAGGCCTTCCATAATTCATCTAGTGAATGTGTGGTTTTCTAGGAACAATAACATTTTTAATACTATGATTATCCTCACTCATTCTACACCTATGAAAGATATTCTCTTATGTTGTAAATTATGGGTTCAAAAATATAACGAAGATTCTCCTCAACAAAGATTGTATCCCCCTGAAAGGAATTGGTGCTCCAAATTTCCTTTCTTGGTAAATCATTTCTAATCCTTGGGATTGAACAAGACAATCTTACGAAAATTGGAATCTTAGAATATCATATGAAAATTTAAGAGATTGGAAGTGATCTCAAATAGGATTTATTCTCAATTTCGGTAGTTCCTCAAAGTGGAATCTAGGGGTGACAGGGAGATGAAGGGTTCTCTATGACCTGGAGAAAGTTAAAGTTCTAGAGTATTCATGGGGATTAGGGCACCTGAAGAATAATCAAGAAGGATCATATGGAGTTTATCAAGGTCTTTTGCTCGCTAAGGAAAATCATGTCAATTCACTTATTGTTTTCGGATATTCTCTCCTAATTCTTCATCATATGGTCAAGGGCACTTTACTTAAGGTTAAATATTTAGAAAACCTTAAAAGAAGAATAAGAAAAATATTAAAAGGAATAACCTACTTAGAATTATATCACATCCTAAGAGATTTCAATAAAGAAGTGGATCTCTATGCCAATGAGGGGTGTCAATTGTGAACGAGAGATTTAAAAGTAAATGCCATATTAGGTCCTCTCTCATACCTTAGAAGATGATGTATTTAAATTTTAAATATATATATATATATATATATAATTTTTTTTTTCTTTTCAAAATTATATGGGGGGACCTTGGCACAACGTGGAAGCCCCGTTGAAGTTATCACATGAAAACACACGTTGTTCCAAATTTATGGGGGGGCCTTGACACAACGTGGAAGCCCCATTGAAGTTATCACATGAAAACAAACTCAACATTCATATCAACATACTTTCACAGGTTGAGGAGTACACGAAGGTCATCCTTTCTAGGAAAAAAAGTCCATGGTTCTTCAATTCCCTCATATCATGCTCTTGTGGGTTGATACCAATCTGCTTTGTTTGCCACTTATGAATAATAATGGTGAAAATTTTGTTAGTGAGCATGGTATTTTTGTGAAGGGATGGCTCGAGTCAATCCTACTGCTACCCATCTCTATGCATGATTACGAAGATAAAATCATAATGGAATCGGGGAGAAGGAGCAATGAACACTATAAAATTGGCAAGGTTCCTGTGTAAGCAATAATTTTTAGAGGGAGGGGGGGGTATTTTCCTTTTGAAACAGGAAAAGGGTTTAGTGGTGAATAGTGGAAGTCATGCAATTCTCCTCTATGTCAAACCCTGGCTCAATTAAAGAATAAAGGGCGCTCATTCTAGGTTGGTGATTGTTTCTTAATCGAGTTTTCATACTAGAAATTTTGGTGTGAAATTTTGGTGAATTTTATTCAAATAACATATAGAGGAATTTCATGTAGTGCCTCCAATACTTTATTTAGTGATTGGAGTGTGCTACAATTTGTATATGGAATGTACTATCTATCATTGTGTTGAATATTGGTTGGAAATGGTATAAGAGAATTAATGTGAGTCTCTTGTTGGGTGATAAGAGTTTTAAACATCAGAAATTGGTCAATTTTGTTAGTTTCCATGGAGAATTGCGATTGGAAGTCACACTCTATGGTTGTTTACTTTTAGTGTGTTCTCTTCTTTAGTATACTCAAGTGTTTTGTAACGAACATGGGACCCTATGACCGATTCAAAATCCCTAAGGGATTTGAAATAAACAAATTGGATATTTCTGGGATTTAATTGCCTTTTCTTAGTTTGTCAAACACAATAGAGGGCCGGGGTTACAATACAAACCCCTTTGACATTTTATAGCTATTCGTTTCAGCAGTGAAGGATCTATGGGTTGTAATAATAAAGCAACCATCTCTCAACTTGTAGAGAGGCTTGTCTCGCTACAATTAGATGTATTTAAGTTAAAATTGAAGCACAATGAGCATATAACGTATACTTCTTGTGTTATGGATAATCTTCAAGAGGTGCAAGAAAAATCAAATAAAAATGAAGGCAAAGTAAAACACACCTAAAAAAAAAATAGAAGAGCTCAAAGTATTGGTAAACAACATAATCCTCAAAATTAATGATACATCCAGTTCAAGCAATCCAACCATGATCAATTGTCTTGATTTAAATGAACCTACCCAAGACCTAGGCAAGTTCATTTTTATAAGGGAACATATTATACATTAGTAGTTGAATGTTATGTAAGTTTTTCTTTTTGGTGGGGAAATTTTTTAATGCGTTCACCTAAACAACCCATTTTTTTATGCCCAGAATCATGTTCCTGTGGAAAATATAGTAATGCTCTTAGATAAGAGGGAATACACTAAATTTTTGTTGATAATGATATTTAATACCTAAAGTATTTGTTGCGGCATGGGCAAAAACTTGAATATAAATATAAAAATCCCCATTCTAAGGAAAAATAATAATAATTAAGGGTGTTACATGTGATGAGACCAAATAATATGATTTTCTTATATTCCTACATTCTTCTTGGCTTTGATGATTATCCATCTATCCAAACTCAATTATTTTCGGTCTTAATCGTTGATCGCTAGTTATTGCAAGTTTTTATTTCCTTCAATTTCATGTGGTGTTGTTGTGACTTCTTCAATTTGTAGTAGTTGTTGATCTTTCATAATATCTACTTGAATAGAGATTTTGCAATGCTTTGTTCCATGATTATTGATGAGTTTCTGAATAATACTAATATTGATCTTCTTGTCCTCCATGGAATATTTCCTGGTATCAAAAATCTCGATTTGGTTTAATATTTGATGGACTTCCTTCATTCTACATACCAATTTTATTTATCTTCTTTTCATAGGCAATAACCTTCTCTATCCTCTTTGTCTGATATTTGATTTCTCTAGCCTTGGAGATAATACCATCGTATTCGACATGCATATACTCTAGATGGAGTAAAAATTCCTCAAGTATCTTATGGTGACCTTCTTGAATCTTTTATTCTTATTCTTTTGAAGCTACAATGTGACCCCATGTATCAAATTATGATGTCCTTCTTTAATTCTAGAATGAATTTATGATTTTTTCTCATTTGTGTCCTCGACTTTTCAATATTCATGCAAATTTCCATGTCTTTTGGTAGCCTCTTCCTGTAATATCCTTATTTCTTATTGAATTTGACACTGCTTCTTTTCCTGTCTTAATCTATCAAGAGCATTCAATAGTTTTCTATTACAATTTCGTAAACTAGTATTTCTTCATTTTTCTTTTTTAATTCTTCCTTTTCATCCTTTTATCACTTATCTTTTCTTTTCTTTTTTATTTTCCTTTTTTAATTGTTGAATATCTTTAATGAGTGCTTCATTACTGTTTTGAATCTTAGATATCTAATCACCTTCTTTATTTCTACTTTTGCTTCTTTTATCTCAGCTTGATTTGTATACATTTCCTCCATTTTTGTATTCCTAATCAAATTATTTCATAAATTTTTTTCAAATGCTTCACACATGATGTTTCATTTGGAATCATAATCAATACTTACACCACTCTCTAGCTTCACCATTCAAATAAATACCCACCTATAAAAGAGCCTTGCAACTTTCACTTATGTCCTCAACCATTCCTCGAGATTGATTTCATTTTTTATCTTTATCTCTCAAGGATTTGGTGTTGCCATTGAATATCACTTGTGTTTTAACGCAAAATATCAATTTATAACTTCAGTATCTTAACAATAATGTGATCTATTAGTTATTATCATTTTCCAAGTATATTATCCCATATTTTCACTTTCCAATAGTTTTTGAATCACCTCAGTCAGACATCACAATCAAAATTTATGATGGTTTTACGTTGACGTACCTTTCAAAGCCACATTTTTTAGTCTGTATTTCTAGTCGAACTTTCTTCTTTTGCATCTATGCAATTTCAACCCTTCTAAATGTACAATTCTGGTCTCTATATCTTTAATATGTATTTTCTACAATTCCATGGGTCTAATAAAAAATTGACTTGCCAAGTGAAAGTTATGGTAACTTTTCGAAAACTTGTTGATTTTTGGCCCCCTAAATATAGTGAACTTCAGTAGTGTTCCACATATCCAATTTTTCAAATCGAAATCTTAAATACTTGGTGTACTTTAGTATGTCTCCTCAAACTCCCAAAAATTTCACAATCTTAAACTTCTCTTGGAAAAAGTTGCAGTGAACCCACCAATACAACTTATCTAAAATTGATTCGAGGACCAGCCACAAACCCTAACTTCGACACGGTATATATCCAAAGGTATAATCAACCAAACCATGAACTATTGACCACCTATATCTTGATATGTATCCTTTGTTGCTTCAAAATAACTCTATTTTAAACTTTCTAAAAAAAATGTTATAGAAAAAATTCCAAGATTACTTTTTGAAAGCTGATTCCATGATCAATCATAAACCCTATCTTCCATGGGCTATATTGTCAAAAGTATAATGAGACAAAACTTTAAATTTTGACTGTATATAATATGTTGGAAATATTGTCATTGATGGAAAAGGAGCATATCAAGATCAATAAAGGTATAAAGGAGCAGAAAGTCAAAGAAGACAAAAGTACAATGAAACTACTACATTGAAGAATTTGTAATGATGTGAAATTGATTGACTAAGCTAAATTGTTGTGATGCAAAAGCAAGACTCCAAGACAAAGACAAATATTGTTGTGATGCATTAACGATAGAATTTGTTATTGTAGTGGCATTAAGTTGATGCATTTAATCATTACATGTGGCTGAAATTGATATTAGATTATTTATGTATTTTGTGGTCTAATATTCAAGATATGAAGTGTGTGGAAACGAATAAGTGGAAGGAAAAGAGTCAAGCCTATTCACTTCATATTCCCATGAGGAATGCAAACAACTAGAAAAATACCTTTATAAAATATGTGATTTTGGAAGGCATGTGGGGTGTTAGAGAGCTGGAGAATGTGAGTGAGCTGATTGAGATGTTATACATTAATTACCTGGCACATATGGAGCTTATGTGAAGAATATTTCAAGGGAAGAAGAGGCAGAAATGAAGATGGAGAGATGCAGAATTTATGACTAGGTAAACCAGTAAATTGTTGCTTCTTATTTGCATCATGAGATTGTAGTCTCCTCTCAAGTTGTGGCTTGATAAATGTTCAGTTGGAGCTGGTTGAGGTAGGTGCCTCCTGTGGGTTGTAGCATGCAAAAAACATATGGGAGTTGGAGCTTCCTTTCATGTTGTAGGTTGCAGAAATTTGAGGTAGTAGCCTCCTGTAGGTTGGAGCCTACAGAAAATCAGATGGTACTTGGACAATTGCATGATAGTAACGCTAAAAAATCAGGAATGATAATGAGTTAATTCTAATGGCCTTATCGTATTGTGGTCAATAGACAGTATGGTGGCAACACAAAGCGTTAACTTTGGAGTGGTGCAGCAACAACATTACCTTTGAAGCAGTGGAGCAGCGCTAATTTTGGTGTAGTAGAGTAGCGTTAACCTTGGAATAGTGTTGGCAACGTAAAATTGCAACATGCATTACCATTTTTTAGGGTTTTATTCCCTAACTTAACCCATGAAATAATCTATGACAGTTCATGCAGTACATTTTATGGCATCCTGAAATCTTTAAAAACTTGTGGTAGGCTTGTCAGATCGAGTTGTGATTTGCCTCAAGGCCTGTAATGCGTTTTTAGTTCCACTACTTTGTGGTTCGAATATAGCGACAAAATCCTTTCTGTGTGGTAGAAGGTGTTGGGCCAAGAAAAAGGTGTGTTTCACCCCCATATTTACCACGATTTGTCATGCACTTTTATATATTTTCCCTTCATCTTATAAATAAAGTAAATGAAAATAATGCAAAAGTGAGGAAAAATGGATTAGTGATAAAAGGAATGTTTGATAACGTAAAAATTGATTTGTCACTGCCTTTATTGATAGGGAAGCAAAACAACCAAACTGCTGACCGAATAACCAAAAGATAGCAGACAAGGAAGGCGGATGGAATCATATCGGATCCTACGAATCGACGGAAGACGGAGAGGTACGACCATGCTTGGAGTACTCAATCGATAGCCACGAAGCAGCAGGGTCCCATAACGAGAAAGATCCGTTACTACTTTTTAATTCGCTTTTAAGCTATAAAAGGCTGAAGAATGAACAAGACAAGGACAATTCCCGTAATATAATATTTATGTAATAAACTTATTCGGACAGAATCGTCAAGTTTTGTACTAATGTATTTCTAGGTGGATGAAGGAAGAATTTGGCATTTTTGGAATAGAAATCTTTTGAGTATTCGTTAGCAGTAGGCTTCTAGTGGATTTGGGCCCAGCCTGGGGGTTCTTCTACTACTATTGTGCTTTACGTTTATTTATAGAATTTTCCTTTCCAAGTTATCCATTGCGTTTTATAATATATTGTTTGAATTGGTTAATTGAGAGCATGAGATGTTATGTCTTCCTTTTTACTAGACTAGTTTACCATTCATGTTCTTTTATCTGAAATCAATGCTTTTACAATTTCTAGATTAGTTCCAACACGATTGATGTTCAATTCTGCATATAGTTAACGTTTGGATATTTTCATCATCATTGTGAGCATTTGGTTGATGTTTAATTCAGAAGGATGTTATTAGTTGATTAAAAGAGAATTCCATTGCAAAATCTAGAATATTTGATTGCTGTTCAATTTTATTAAAATCGATGTTCAATTCGTTAAGGTTGCTGTTTAATTCATCAAAACGTGATGTTCAATTGCAGTTTATTCTTTTCAGTTTAGCTCCCTTGAGTAGTTAGAAACATTTCATAATTCACTTCCAAGTTGGTTTGATTGAACTTCAAGAATTAGGTAATCTTAAGTTTTGACAATTTAGAGTAGTTAACCTCCGATGTCACTAGCATATATTTTGCTTACACTCTTGAAATAACAAGACTTACCCTGGGTTGATAATTAATAAAAATAATTAAGGTTACCTTTAAACAATCACCTTCATGACCTGAAATTTTGATGTCGTTTCCAGGGAGAGTGTTTCAGAGTGATGTCCCTTATTTCTATTTCCTTTTGCTGTGAAATAATTGGGTATTGAAAACACGAGGTAAGAACCTGCGTACCAGCAAGCAAAATGATTTCTCTCTAGCCTACTTCTTAGTAATTGTGCAAAGGTTAGTAGGATAGGTGTCCTTGTTTTATGACTAGGAAGAAAAAGATAGATCAAAACCCCCCACTTAAATCCACAAAACCCAAAGGATCGGTGGTCCTTTGAAGAACAACATATATAGACGAAATCATTAAGAATGCTGAATCCCAGGCATCTGTAAGACCCAAAACCATTCCCACTCAGAGTCCTACTACATTCCCTCAGGTAGTAGCCTCACCATCTGCAGCCCACGCCGAGATTCACAGTGAAACCGAAGAGTCTGAACAAAGCCTTCAGACTGCTGAACACATAAGTCCTGACCCTTCGAGTGAGGAAAATTCTTGCGATTTGTAGGAAGGAGAGGGAGAAACCAACAGTGCTATACAAGTAAAAAATTCAGAGCTTGGATCCTCTGAGAGAGTGGTTGAGATAGAGACACCCAGTATCCCAGATCGGGGAAGTGTTGTAAGGCTTCGTCCAAATCCACTCCCTAATTCCACTCAAATTATTCCCCTAGAACAAGAAATCCCTGAATATTACTGGCATATCTTCGATCAAATGGAAAACAACCAAAACCAGAGACATACATCGACATTGGAGTATCCCATTGTTGATTCGGCCGAAAATGCCCCTATGAAATCCATTCCATTACAAAACATCCCCACCTTCCATGGGCTGACCTCAGAAGATCCAGATGAATTCTTATTTGAATTTGATGTCTTATGTAGGGGATATGACTACACCACCGACCCTCAGAAACTAAAACTATTTCCCTCTACTTTGAAAGGGACAAAATTACGTTAGTTTATGGGGCTCGGTGGAGGAACCATTAATAATTGGGATAAAATGAAAAACTCTTTTCTTAGCAACTATCAAGACTACTGCCGGACTTGAGAACTAAAAGAAGAAATATCAATATGTTTGCAAGAGACAATGAGACATTAGAATAATACGTTGAAAGATTTCAATATAATTTTCAAATGTCTCCATATAATACACTATCTAAAGATATCTTAAAAGCAACAATGATCAAGGGAATGAAAGAAGAATGGGTTGAAACACTTAATATAATGGGAAAATGGGACATCTATCAAGAAGAATATGATGGCATTATTTCATTATGCATCAAGTGTTCTCGAGGTAGTACACGAAGTAGGCCAACTGGGCGAAATTTAGCTACAAGGAATTATAAACAGTCCGGTGGCAACGTGACCAGAGCAAAATTCAGTAATCTTTTAGAATATTTTAAAACTGATATCTTGGGCACCTTGACAACACAACTACATGTCTGACAAGCCAAGCAGAAGCAAGCTATAACAGAACAAAACTTGGTTGTTTTTTTTCCATGCTGTCGGAAGAAGCACAGCCAATGGGAATGTCCATTAGACATGGTCTAGACATGCGCTATTTGTACCAAGGACTACACCACTGACCATTTACCTTCTCTTCTGGGGTTAAAACCAGTCTTTAAAGAGGCAGAAGAAGAGACAAAACCAGTCTACCTAATGAATCAGCGTCGACAATGGCAAACATGACCAGGTATGCGACAAGACATACCTCAGTTCTTTTCTTCTCCACAATTTAATCAACAGAACCCTGCAACAGCATGGAAAAACCAATCACCTTTTCCTGCCTGGCCATCCCAATCATTTTCCATGCCTCGGCCAAAACAACTCTCTTCAGGTAACAATTGGTCAAGTTTTCCTTGTTCTCCCCCTTACTACCAAAACAATCCATATCAGTCCCAGTGGCCTGCCTCCACCTCACAGAATACAAATTGGTCTCAAAATTGGCAACGACCCCTAGGAATGACCAATATACTGATGGGGACAAGGGCTCAGAATCAACCTACGTTACCAACCGCATACCTAGTCCAACCCAATCCTCAGCCTATCATGTGTCCTCAACTGCCAACTCAGCCCAATCCTAATCCCAATAACAGACTGGTTCAGCTAGTCCAGATTGTCGAAAAATCAAACCTCGAAACTGAACATAAGCAATGCAATGAACTTAGGCTAAGATTAGGACGTGTGATTTCACCTAAACAAGATACAACCCTGCCACAACTTGAGTCTGAAATTCTGACAACACCTAAACAATCAACTATGACAGAAATAGAGGTAAAGTAGGAGAGGGACACAGTTGACCAAAAAGACACTGAAAACCTTATTATGTCCTCCCCTCCATTCCCTGAGAGATCAACATTTCCTTAACCACTAGTCTCTTCAGATTTTGATCTCCTAGGGGAATTAAAAAACCTTTGCGTTAAAATTCCTCTCCTATAGGCTATACATGACATTCCTATCTATGCCAAGACAATTGAAGAGCAGTGCAGAAAAAAACAGGTGAGGAGAGAAAAAACTGTACCAACTGTTCATGTAGTGGGAGCACTGTTAGACTTACTCTTGGGTAAAGAAACACCTGTAAAATATGAGGATCCAGGGAACCACATAGTTACTGTAAAAATCTCTGGCCATTCCTTTTCGAGCACATTAGTTGACTTAGGGGTAGCCATCAACATCTTAACCACATAAACCTGCGAGAAGTTAGGCATAACAACATTAGAACCCACATCTACCTTGTTGAAACTTGCTGACAGATCTGTTATCAAACCAGAAGGAATATTACAGGACATCCTGGTTTTTGTGGAATCATGGGAGTATCCAGAAAATTTTTTAGTTATTAACCCAAAAAGTAGGTTAGATGGACACCCCATGATACTGGAACGACCTTGGTTAGCAACAAACGATGCTTACATAGGCTTCCAGGCAGGCAACATGACCATTGCTAGAGGTGATGCCATAAAAAATATAGTCATATACCCACCTTCCAAACCAAGTCTTCCCACTGTAAATATTCAAAAACAACCACATACATACTGGGAACAAAACATCTGTTCACCACTGAATATAGTTGAAGCACTCGAATTCAAAGATCAAACTAAAGATGATGTAATCAACAACTTCATGAATCAACCATCTTCTTCTGAAAATTTAAAATGCCAAATGTTAAAGGCAGTTCTTGATAATGAAGCACAGGAAGAACCCTTGGTAGACATTGATAATCAACACATACCCATGACTGTTGTTCGCAACAACATACCAATTGAAATTGAGCCAGGAAATGTTTTAAATATCAATGGTAGTCTCGATAGTAACCAACAAAAAAATCTCATTAAGGTTTTACATAAATATAAGGGAGCATTTGCTTGGGACTACCCAGACATGAAGGGTATAGATCCTCAGCTATGCACACATCACATTTATCTTGACAAGGATTCTTGGCCTATTCGACAGCCTCAGTGGAGGGTAAACCCGCATCTAAAAGACATTGTAAAGGATGAATTGCAAAAGCTGCTAGATGTAAACTTCATTTATCCTATTTCAGACAACAAATGGGTCTCTCCTTTAGTAGTCATTCCTAAGAAAAATGGGAAGTGGAGAATCTATGTGGATTACAAAGAACTGAATAAAGAAACACAGAAAGACCACTTCCCCCTCCCTTTTATTGATCAGGTCCTTGATACATTAGCAGGAAAGTGGTTCTTCTCTTTCCTTGATGGTTTCCGTGGTTACAATCAAATCCAGGTAGCCCCTAAAGACCAAGATAAAATGACCTTTACCTGCCCATGGGGTACATTTTCCTATAGGGTATTACCGTTCGGTTTATGCAATACCCCAACAATGTTTCAAAGAGCCATACTCAACATTTTTTCTGATTTAATAAATGAAGGCCTTGAAATTTACATGGACGACTTTACCCCATATGGAGATGATTTTGATCAAACACTGCAAACACTAGAAAAAGTATTGGAACGATGTATTGCTACCAGATTGTGTTTGAGCAACGAGAAATTTCATATGATGATGACCGAAGGAGTAATACTAGGGCACTACATCTATGCAGCTGGAATATAGGTAGATCCGGCAAAGATAGAGGTAATCCTTTTATTAGCCACACCTTGTACTTAGACAGAGGTACATAGTTTCCTTGGGTATGCAGGGTACTACCGTAGGTTTATAAATAATTTCTCACAAATTTCTGCGCCTTTGTATGGATTAACTGGAAATGTCGAATTCCATTGGTCTCATAAATGTGACACTTCTTTTTCAGATTTGAAGAAAATGGTCTCGACTGCACCAGTCTTATGCAGCCCCAATTGGGAGCTCGCCTTTCACATCTCCTCATATGCATTCGACACAATGATAGGGGCAGTTGTCGGTCAAGAAGAAGATAAAAAGCCCTATGTTATTTACTATATTAGCCAGAATCTCACTCCTACCAAATTAAACTATACAGTGACCGAAAAAGAGTTCTTGGTTGTCATTTATGCTATTAATAAATTTAGACATTATATAACCGGCTATCAAGTGTTCTTATATATCGATCACTCCGCCATTAGATACTTAGCCAATAAACCTATTACAAATGGAAGAGTGACTCGTTGGTTGTTGCTTTGATGGGAGTTTGACATAACTATCAAATACCGCCGAGGGAAGGAGAACGTAGTTGCAGATTTCCTGTTTAGAGTTCCAAAGTCAGATGACCCACTAGCGGTGGACGATCAATTCCCTGATGAACATTTTTTAGTTGGAGCAGTAAAAACGCCATGGTACACAGATGTAGCGAATTATCTGGCAGTAGGAAAGCTTCCAAGACACTTGAAATCAAAGAAACGGAAGCTGATTGTTCAACGCAATGGTATATTATCCTAGATCAACGGATATATTTTTCATATAGGAGCTGATATGCATATACGCAGATGCATTTGAGAAGACAAGATTTATGACATCCTAAGGGCCTGTCATGATGAGCCATGCGGTGGCCATTTTGCAGATCATACGACGGGGCAAAAAGTATTGCAAATGGGTTATTATTGGCCTACAATTTTTAAAGATGCCAAGAAATATGTCCAAGCCTGCGATAGTTGCCAAAGAATGGGCCGCCTTGGCCAAGCTGAAGAAATGTCATTACAACCACAGTTTGTAGTGGAACTTTTCAAACGATGGGCACTGGAATTTGTTGGACTATTCAACCCACCATCAAATCAGAAGACCTACATACTGGTGGCCACAAATTATGTGATAAAGTGGGTAAAAATAATGGCTCTATCAAGAGCTACAAAAGAATCTGTGATCAATTTTCTTTTTGAGCTATTTGTGCGATATGGCTTACCCTAGGAAGTGATAACCAATGGAGGGGCACAATTTGTGGGGAATAAAATTATGACCACTCTGAAGAACCACCATATCATCCATAGAGTCACCTCTCCCTACCACCTACAGGCGAACGGGCAGGTTGAAAGCACCAACAAAATCCTTGAAGCAATTCTCACTAAAACAGTCTCAACACATCGCCGGGATTGGGCTACTAGACTACCAGAGGCCTTGTGGGCTTACCGCACGACATGGAGAAACACCACTGGATATTCTCCGTACCATCTGGTATTTGGAAGGGAACCAATTTTTCCTATCGAATTCGAAATAAATACTCTAAGAACAGCCCAAGAAATGAGGCTGGATTTGACGGAGGCCCAGATTAGAAGACTCCAACAAATAAATGAATTGGATGAAACACGACTACTGGCTCTGTAGCGCACTGCAATTATTCAATAAAAATGAGCTAAGTGGCATGACAACCTTATAAAAAAGAAGACATTCCAGAAAGGATATTGGGCACTTCTCTACGACTCCAGATTCCAAGACTTCCCAGGTAAGTTACAAACAAGGTGACTCGGTCCATACGAAATTCAAGAAGTACACAACAATGGTACCATCACCTTGACTACCATAGATGGGTCTGGCTCCACCTTCTGAGTTAATGGACACTAGGTGCGCCTCTATCATAAATGACTTACAAAAGAGTCTTTCTGCCAGTTGGTACATGACGATCCCACCATCCAAATTTTAGCTCCAGGGGGTGATGGCCCCGTAGCTTTAAGTTCATGAGAATTTGTTATTTCCTCTTGTAAATATTGTATATAGGTCTCCTGAAATTTGTAGTTTTCTCATTGTTTTACATTCAATTTCTTCTTCATGCTCACAACTGCATTCTTTTGATCTTATCTTTTCTTTTAGGATGTTTTTCAATTCCATTGAACGACTGTGGTTTTTGTGTTTACTTGTTGCTGTTCAAAACTTTGAACGACTGTTGTTCAATCCAATTGAACAACTACTGTTCAATCGAATTGAACAAATGATGTTCAATTCAATTGAACGACCGTGTTTTTAGTGTTTATTTGTTGCAGTTCAAACCTTTGAACGACTGTTGTTGAACAACAGTTGTTCAATTGAATTGAACAACAGTTGTTCAAAGGTTTGAACAACAACAAATAACACAAAAAAACACGGTCGTTCAATTGAATTGAACAACTGCTATTCAATTCAATTGAATGACCGTGTTTTTTTGTGTTATTTGTTGTTGTTCAATTCAATTGAACGACCATATTTTTTAGTTTTTACTTGTTGTTGTTCAAACCTTTGAATGACTACTATTCAATCTAATTGAACAACTGTTGTTCAATTGAATTGAACATCTACTATTCAATTCAATTGAACGACCATGTTTTTGGTGTTTATTTGTTGCCGTTTAAACCTTTGAATGGATGCTGTTCAATCCAATTGAACAACTTTTGTTCAATCGAATTGAACAGTTGTTGTTCAATTCAATTGAACGGTCATGTTTTTTTGTGTTATTTGTTGTTTTTCAAACCTTTGAACAACTGCTTTTCAATTCAATTGAACGACCGTGTGTTTGTGTGATTTTATTTTTTCTTGAACAACTGTTATCCAATCCAATTGAACAACTGTTGTTCAATCAATTGGAATGACCAATTTCTTTTCTAAGCATGTTTTTTTTTCTCTTTATGATGATATATTTTGGAATGACCACTTCCTTGTACACATCCTTGCCATAAAAGCCATTTTTGGAAAGGAATTGGCAACGAAAGAGGAGAAAAACAGTGATATTACTAATACGTTGATCCTTCGAAACTTTGATGGAAATATCTACTCCGGAAGCTGACACGGTTTATTTATACAATGAAAGGATGTACATCTCCTATTCAAACACATTATTACACAATTCATTCCCATAGTCTTATGCTGGTATATCTTTCTACACTCTCAAGTAGTAATTCTCCTTGACATGGGGATATAGGAATAAAGAGTATTAATGGTATTGGCATTATTTTTACTTCTCACACCATCCCTAACTCTTAGGGAGTTAATGAGTCTCCCTCCATGTATAAATGACAAGAAAATATTATGTTTATGTGCAATTTTTTTAAGAGAGAATAGGAGGTCTCATCACGAGCCAACCTACCATGATCATAAGGGTTTTTACAGGTGACATTCCCACAATGGCCAACACACCAAAGAAGTGACCTTCTCAAAAGCTCAAACTGCTTGAGGGACATGATGTTTCATCACAAGCTGACCTGATCACTCTGTTACAATCCCCATGAATGACACTATGAATATCTGGTCACAACACCAGCACAATGGTCTCTCCATAAAACAAGAAAAATGCCTACTTTTCAAAAAGAAAATATTATGTCTATATGAAAATTTTTAAGAGAGAATAGGGAGTCACATCACGAACCAACCTACCATGATCATAAGGGTTTAATAGGTGACATTCCCACAATGGCCAACACACCAGGGTAGTGACATTCTCGACAAGTCAAACTGATTGAAGGGCAAGAGGTCTCATCACGAGCATGCTTGATCACTTTGTTACAATCCCAATACTAGTGATATAGGGACATAAAAACAATGATCTCTCCATAAAATAAGAAAAATGTCTATTTTTAAATAGATGATTTTGGTTCATTTCCGGATTAAAATAGCATGCCTGTCGAGGCTATGAACGCCTACTGGCAGCAGTGGCTCTGCTTGTGGTATGGAAGTATTTTTCTAACAATAGCCAATTACTTTTATATTCCCTATTTCCCATTAATCCATTTCCAAGATAAGTGCACTACTTGAATAAGTGTTATCACTACCTACCCACATAATGGACTATGAATGAATTATCTTTTCATGTTTGAATTAAGGGATCGCAACACCAATCATAATCTGTCATTTGTCATGCTTCCGTCATGCTACACCATCAAAATAGGACACCCTGTCATAATAATTGCTATTCCGCTTTTCTCCCTTTCTTCGGTCATTTCCACCTGACATACAACTGCAATGATTATTAACTTCTGACCTTTGCCTTGTATGCATTCATTATTGTTGCAATGTTTCCTCTTTTCTTGAGCTCCAAGGCCATGGACGCCCTTCTCTCGTACAATTGTGATGACTACCAATTTCTGACCTTTGCCTCATATGCATTCATGATTGTTGCAATGTTTTCCCTTCTATTAAGCTTAAGGCCGTGGATGCCCTTCTCCCGATGGAGGGGGTACAAATATCCATAATGAATAAGCATGCGAATTACCCATGCAACTCCCTTCGGATATGTTGATGGGACTAAGAGATAATTTCATTTACGATATAAGGTTGAATTTTTATAATATATGTGGAAAAAATGCATGCAGTGTTTTGTTTTACCCAATAGGGCCGAAAGAGATGCATACATAAGAAGAAACCAATTCGGATAACAAATTAGACATGGGGGGAAATTTTCTCTGCAATGAACCCACAACCTTCCAAGTCTCAGAATCAGCTCGCACTATTCTCCAACAAGTTGGCTGGATTCCATATCCACAAAGACTTCATGGGTTTAACACAGAGATAACAATTGAGTTCCTGTGAAACCTGCGGGAAGGGCACACCAGAGTTAGACGAAGAATCATATCAGTTTCCGAGGAAACCATCGTTGAGGTCTCCGGACTACCAATAGAGGGAGAAAGATGGACCGAAAAAAATGTCCTTCTACAAGAAGCAATCTCACTGTACCAGGACCCAGGCGAACCATTAGAACGAAAAGGGAAGGGTATTAATCCTGCGACCTTGCAGCAGCCTTGGCAAGAATTGGCAGTGTTCATTCAAAGATATATCACATGCGACTGACGCCAGGATGTGGTAAAGTCCCACCAACTTAAACTATTAGCTGTTATCAAGCGAAAAATTTCAGTTACCTTGCCTTTTTTTCTAAATTCTATATTGCACAATACTGTTGTTCGAATTAGAAAAGCAAAAAACCCCCTAGTAGTTGTCAGCCACCATGGCTTGATTAAATTGATCATCATTCATGAGCTAGACAAACATCAGATAACTTGGGACAACTTTTTTAATCCTGCCCTGCCTGCCCATCAAGAAAACCTGTCAGAGCAGAGATTGAACTCCCTAGAATAACCATACCTAGGAGAGAAAGAGGGAAGAGGGCGCATGTCTTGACCTCAGAACCAGGGAAATGGAGACGGTCCGAAAGGCTGCAACTACGGCAAGACACCTCTGAACTTCCAGATGAGGTGGGACCATCCCATACACCACCTTCAAGCCCTCAAAATATGTCTTTACAAGACTACGAAGAAGAAATGGCTCAAGTACTTGAGAAAATGAGAGCATCTCGTGAAACTGGAAGTCCATCTGAACAATCTGAAGAGCAGAGGGACCTGTTGAACCAATTTTCCACTGCTAGCAGCTCTGGCCACACTGAAATCTTACCTCACCATGATGAATTGCAGGCTTCGAGGGTTTTACCCCCCTCTGATAATGAATGGATGAGTAGGGAAGACCGGACAGAAGGAATAGCTGAATTTGGAAACCAGTCAGGAGACACTATTATATTCGAACAAAATACAAGCATTGAGACAGTTCCCCTGACGCCCAAAGGAAATACTATTTCACCCAGTCAGGACGTTAATGTTGAAATAAACTCTTGGACACCTGAAGAAAACACCATTGCTGATAACCTTAGAATTGGCACAACCATTTCTGAAACCGAAGCCATTGCTCCTCCTCCTGCTAAAAATTTTCCAAAAGAAAAATCAGCTGAGATTAAGTTAAAAAAATGAGTAGGAAGTGCAAGAAATTGAGAAAAATGATAAAACACCTGAGGAGGCTGTTGGAAGAAGAAAACAAGGCTCGGAAGCCTGAGAAGGAATTGGCCACCATGGGTACCCAAACAAATTTTGCTACCCAAACGGTAGATACTGCTGAAATTTCTGTGCAGGCTGATTTAATATACAATGCTGAAGCCTCTATATAGACGAATTTAATAGACACTGTTGAAGTCCCTGTACAGACGGATCTAATGGACAATGTTGAAGCCTCTGCATACACTGATTTAATAGATACCACTGAAGTTTCTGAACAGACTGAGTTAATGAATGATGTTGAAGCCTCTGTACAAACATAGTTGATACATACTGTTGAAGCCTCTGTGCAGACTAATATGGAACTTACAGAAGATAAAGGGACTAAAACAGAGGTGACACCTGTCTACACCCTCTTAGTAGAAAAGGCTTCCAATCAGAAGTTGCGCAACGAATTAATTCAAGTCCAACATGAATTGGCCCAGTGCAGAAATGAAGTAGTACCTTTACAGGAACATCGTTCATTACTAAAGTGATTCAAGGACCTTTCTGCAGCTGAGGACGAAACCTTTTCCCAACTCAGGGAAGAAAGGACAAAAGCGAAGAAAGCACAGGAGCAAGTGGAACAAGATAAAGAGAAAAACAGTATGGTTTTCTCTCTTTACTTAGATGTATTGAATTGCAGGGCACCAACAACTAACTATGCTTTGTTCTTAGTGGAACGATATTTATTGTTGAAAGTCAAGGCTGTCAGGGGAGGGAATCCCACCACTTTTAAAACCATTGAGGAATTTATCCAGTGTTGCAATGAGCAGGATGAGCAGGTTCAACATATTTTGTGTGAATTCTATTTACACCATTTATTTCTAAGGGAGGACAAGGAAAGTAACCCCAACCCCTTCATAGGGGACGTTCAGTTCCAGGCCTTCCTATATTTTGCTAAGAACCAAACTCGGCGGGCTAAGGCCTACAACACCTTTTAGAAAAGAGAGCATGGCCTAGACCTATGGGTCAGAGGGGGAACCTACTAAACCCCTATACCTATTTACCCAACATAAAAAATTCATTCAGCAGAAGGGAGTGATATCCAAATTAGGAACGATTCACAAAGATATTGTGCAGAATGGGCGGGCATACTTCCAAGAAATTCAGGAAGAAGCATTAGAAGCAGCCAAATAGAGATGGCTAGCCTCTACAAATAATGTGAAGAACAGAGAGCCATTTGGGTACATGAACTTCAAAGCTGCTGCTTCTAGGTCCTTTTGTACAACAACCTAATTTTGAACATGGGTCCTACATGGATAGGATGCAAATACAGATGCCCCCTCATATGGTACCCCCTGAAGATTATCATCATGATTATGAGTTACCAGAGGGGCACACAAACACAACATTTGCAAAGATTAAACGTAGACATGGCTTCAAACTTTACAAAGAAGAGGTATACCCTGCATATTCTTTAACCCAGCTACACCTCAACCATTTGTTTACACGAGGACCTGTAAAAAGGTAAGAAGGGGAGTATGTTAGGCCAAGAAAAATGTTTGTTTCACCCCCATATTTACCACGATTTGTCATGCACTTTTATATATTTTCCCTTCATCTTAGAAATGAAGTAAAGTAAAACAATGCAAAAGTGAGGCAGAATGAATTAGTAATAAAGGAGTGTTTGATAACGTAAAAAATGATTTGTCACTGCCTTTATTGATAGGGAATAAAAACAACCAAACTGCTGACCGGATGACCGAAAGACAACATATAAGGAAGGTGGCCGGAATCATATCGTCTCCTACGAATCGGCGGAAGATGGAGAAGTACAACCACGCTTGGAGTACTCAATCGATAGCCACGAAGCAGCAGGGTCCTATAATGAGAAAGATCCATTACTACTTTTTAATTCGCCTTTAAGCTATAAAAGGCCGAAGAATGAACAAGACAATGATAGTTCCTGTAATATAATATTTTTGTAATAAACATATTCAAACAGAATCATCAAGTTTTGTACTAATGTATTGCTTGGTGGATTAAGGAAGAATTTGGCATTTTTGGAATAGACAACTTCTGAGTATTCTTTAGCAGTAGACTTCTAGTGGCTTTGGGCCCAGCCCTGGGGGTTCTTCTGCTACTTCTGTGCTTTACGTTTATTTACAGAATTTTCATTTCTAAGTTATCCATTGCGTTTCATAATATATCATTTGAATTGGTTAATTGCGAACATGAGATGTTATATCTTCCGTTTTACTAGACTAGTTTACCATTCATGTTCTTTTATCTGAAATCAATGCTTTTACAATTGTTAGATTAGTTCCAACACGATTGCTATTCAATTCTGCATATAGTTAATGTTTGGATATTTTCATCATCATTGTGAGAATTTGGTTGATGTTTAATTCAGAAGGATGTTATTAGTTGATTAAAAGAGAATTCCATTGCAAAATCTAGAATAATTGATTGTTGTTCAATTTTATTAAAATTGTTGTTCAATTCGTTAAGGTTGCTATTAAATTCATCAAAGCGTGTTGTTCAATTGCAATTTATTCTTTTCAGTCTTGAATAGTTATTTTTGCATAGGCTTAGAACATAGTTAGCTCCCTTGAATAGTCAGAAACATTTCATAATTCACTTCCAAGTTGGTTTGATTGAACTTTGAGAATTAGACAATCTTTCTTATGACAATTTAGAGTATTTAACCTCCGATGTCACTTCCATATATTTTTATTACACTATTGAAATAACAAGACTTGCCTTGAGTTTATAATTAATGAAAAGCATTAAAGTTACCTTTAAATAGTCACCGTCATGACCCAACATAAAGCACACAATAATTTTTTTGTTGCACAATAGACAAATATTGAATTATGCTGATTGGAAATATTACATAATATTATGTGTGAGTGCTCCACTTTCTCCTTTCAGAATCTGATGGACAAAATGCAGTCATGGCCGCCTTTGATGTTGTGGATCTATTGGAAAAACATGAAGTGGTGGCTACCAAAGTCCTACCGGATCCTTTCGGTAACTTGCCTAGCCTCCAACACATCGAAATTTTTGTCTGGAGTTTGGAGGAACTCCTAGAGTCCTTCGGTGACTTATCGAGGCTCCAAAATATGCAACTGTCTTCTTGCATGAGGATGGAGAGGCTTCCGGAGTCCTTCAGTAACTTGCAAAGCCGTCTGACTGTGGGAGTTTAAAGGGTGTTGGAGCTTTCTGATTACGGGAGTTTTAAGAGTATGCCAGAGTCATTATGTAAATTCCAAGCCTCCAACACATAAAGCTATATCAATGTCGTAGTTTAGAGATGCTGCCAGAGTCGTTGGTTAACTTACCTAGCGTCCAAAGTATTGACTTGACATCAACGTCCTAAAATAAGTGACGTCTAGGTCGAACCTTCAGTGACTTGCCGAGCCTCGAACACATGGAGCTCTCCCATTGCTGGAGTTTACACTGTACAAAGTCTACAAGAGTTATTCTGTAACTTTCCGACCTCTAACACATAAAGCTATACAGTTGCAGGAATTTAGAGAGGTGCCAGAGTCGTTGGCTAACTTTCCGAGCCTCCAAAGCATCGATCTGTCTCGTCGCAAGAGTTTGGAGAGTGTACCCGAGTCCTTTGGTATCAAATTTGAAGGAAGCATTACATTCGCTAGGTGAGCATAGAGGGCATAAATTAGGTCTAGGTGTGAGAGTAGATAGTGAGCTGGAATCTTTTGGTACATTCGCTAAGATTATTTAATTTTTTACACACCAATATATATCAATTTTAGGACCACAAACATCACAAGAAGCCAGCTTCATGATAGATTTGTGTATTAATTCAAAGGTGTCGATGAGTTCATTCTCTGTAACGGATCCCTTGCTGTCTTCCCACCGCTACCCATATTTGATTCATTTTCCTCATAGTGATGTCGTCCACGTTGATGCCATTGCAGCGCTGGTCGAATACTATGGTTGCTGCCCTTCTAGTGAATGCAAATTGAAGTGCTACATGAATGAAGCTTTCCGAGCTGAAGGATATGCAGATCGTTAGAGATTTCGTTGTTCACATGACTTTCAAACTGGGTACTCTTGTCTTCTCAAAAGCTCAGAATTTGGGGATGATGAACAACAATGAATATGCATGGATTATTATAGATGGGTTGAGGTCTGTTCTCAACGTCATGAACAAATCAAGAATCACATTCATGGAAGGCATTCTGGAACCGGAAGGTATTTTCCAAACTCTAAAAAGTTTCATAATTTTGATCGCAGGTGGAAGCAAATGTTCATAGCTTAGAATCCCACTAAAGGAAATGTGGAAAAGTTCAACATGTATGCTTACTATGCTTCAACTTCACCATAGGAAACAAAATATGAAGATGATCCCCATTCATACATTGGAGCAGCGGAATTCGTTTAGGGAGAGAAATTTACTTGGAGCAATTCATTTATAGAGAAGAACCAACTTATGGAGAAACGTATCCATTGGTTACATTATCTGGTTGATATATATTATGGCACATGGAGGCTTCGATTATCTGGTTGATATATATTATGGCACATGGAAGCTTCGGTAAAAACAACTCGATGTGAAAGGAGAAATTCCGGCTCTAGGGTTTAGGGTCGATGTGGGATATGGCTGTAACTCAAAGGGATCCCAAGTTCCATGACGACGACGAAGACGAAGACGAAATAGTAAATGACCATTGTCCTCAAGAATTTCTCTCTTTGTTCTTTGGGAACCCAATCTCCAAGTTTAACGAAGGAATATCAAGCATCTCAAGTTAATAGCCAGCCCTCGGTACAAAATTTCAAGCCACTCTGTCTGTTATGAAATCGACGTCGTCTTCAACCATTACAGATCAATATATTGTCGGGCACTAGAAGGAGGCGTGTAATATTCTGCACATCATGCATATTCAAATAGTTATATCTATGCTAAACACAATACAAAGGATTACTCCTTATCAAAAGTAAAGCTTGAAGTAACCAGTGACTTATAAGCATAAAATTTACACATAATAATTTACACTATTTTTCCATTTTGACAGCTTGAGATGACCCTTATGTGATAACATAATATGAAGGAGAGCACTATCGAATTAAAGAACTAAAATGCTACGCTAAAAATAGTGCGATTCTTATTTTCCAAAGACTGAAAATATTATGATACAAGGCTTAGAAAATCCGAGTGAATATTGAAACTTGAGCAATCACTGCAAATAATTTTTAAAAGTGTTAAGGGAGATCTTTTTATTTTCAATCTCAAAACCTCTTGCCATTGATGTTAAAGGGGGAGGTAAGTAGAGCAGAGGTTATGAGCAGCAAGCACAAATATTTTTCAGGACAATAGGGGGAGGATCATTGTGTTTCCATCAATGCCAAAGGGGGAGACTGTTGGAAATACTATTATGGATGGAAAAGGAGCAAATCAGAATCAACAAAGGTATAAAGGAGCAACAAGGCAAATAAGGCAAAAGTACAGTGAAACTAGTACATTGAAGAATTTGTAATGATGTGAAATTGATTGATTGAGCTAAATTGTTGTGATGCAAAGGCAAGACTCCAAGACAAAGACAAATATTGTTGTGGTGCATTAATGATATAATTTTTTATTTTATGTTGGCATTAAGTTGATGCATTTAATCATTGCATGTGGCTGAAATTGATATTGGATTATTTATATATTTTTTCGTTTAATATTAAAGATATGAAGTGTATGGAAACGAATGAGTGGAAGGTAAAGAGTCAAGCTTATTCACTTCATATTACCATGAGGAATGCAAACAACCAGAAAAGTATCTTTATAAAATATGTGATTTTGGAAGGCATGTGGGGTGTTAGAGAGTTGGAGAATGCGAGTGAGCTGATTGATATGTTATGCATTAATTACCTGGCACATATGGAGCTTATGTGAAAAATATTTCAGAGGAAGAAGAGGCATAAATGAATATGGAGAGATGTACAATTTATGACCAGGTAAACCAACACATTGTTGTTTCTTATTTGCATCAGGGGATTGCAGTATCCTCTCAAGTTGTGGCTTGATAAATGTTCAGTTGGAGCTGGTTGAGGTAGGTGCCTTTGTGGGTTGTAGCCTGTAGAAAAAATATGGGAGTTGGAGCTTCCTGGTATGTTGTAGCTTGCAAAAATTTGAGGTAGTAGCCTCCTCTAGGTTGGAGCCTGCAAAAAATTAGATGTAATAAGGAGTAGCAGTTTGCCTTTGCATCACAACAATAATACAATCATGATTTTATCCCTTATGGGTTTCCACTTATATCTGGTTTCCATATGCATTGTTGTTATGTGTCGATGTGATGTATTGGTCTCCTTATTAGTTGTTGTTCACATATTCAGTTTGTTGATCATTATTTGGTACACTCTTCATGTAATGTTTTAAGTTGATGAGTTTAATGAAAATAATTTTAATGTCCATGAATCGACTAAACTGATTCACCCCACCTCTCAGTTTAGTCAAAGGTTCATCATAATATTCCAAATTTTGTAGGCCTTGGAGAGGGAACCTTACAAGGCTAAAGCTAAACGAAGTGCATACAATGGGGTAGTTGCCCACTGCCACTACAACCAAACCCTCCCGCTCTTTATTGACTTTCATTGATGGGAGGAGTCTTGGTATGATAAGGTCACCTATGAAAGATATTCAAAGGGTGGAGGATAAGGTGATCATTTAGGATATCCCTAAGAAAGACTCAATATTTGGCTCATGTCTTCACTAGGAAGCAATTCACATTACATAAGAAGGCCTATAAAAATATGTGAAAGACCTGAGGTTTGATAGGTTAGGAAAGTTTTAGGATTCCAAAAGGTCAAGGAAAGGAGAAAAGGTTCCTAATTAATTATTTCGACCAGGTCAAGGCTTGTGAAACCTTCAAGGATGTCCTTAAGTTGAGAGAAGAAAAACTAGTGTTTCCCTCTTAGGGAAAACACCTATCGCTAGGGATTTTATTGATGAAATTGAAGTGGATTCCTGCCAAAATGAAACATATTGTAGCCAAGACACTCCTCTTGATGTTTAGGGTCTCCAACCACCAAAAATATCCTTCCTTGGATTTTTGAACCAAGCCCTAGTTGACCAGTCTAGCCTTAAAATGAAGATTTTGAGAGAGAAGAAGAGGATAAATTTTGAGGGTGATCACCAAGTTATTGGACTAGTGCCCTGACCTATGGAAATATGGAGTCTAGGATGCTTAAGATAACCCAAATTTGTTTTTAAGGAGGATGAAATTTGATGCCCTAGAAATAAAAATTCCAACATTTAACCATTTAATGGAATAATGAAGTTTCATGGGTGAGCTACAATGAGTTCACCACTAGGAACGTTCATTATATGCTATGATGAGTAATGCACACAACATTCATCTAGATATCTTTCAACAAATTAATCTTCAACAAATTAGGACACAAAAATTAACCTAGAACCAATAGTTCCATGCATTAGACATTAAAAGAACAAATATTCAACAATAAAATTGAGTTGCAATATAACACGTAATATATCCTTCCATTAGATTAAGAATAGCTCAAAATAATATCCAAAAATAAGCTTCCATACATCAAAATGCATCCAAAGATCTCCAATTGACCAATAAGAAGCAAGTGTGAGTTATCTAAAGAGGTATGAATTCAGAAGTTTGATGATGATTGATCACAATGGAGTGATGTCCAATTTATACAAGGCATACTAAATCGAAATATGCCTAGAAGCCGCTCTAAATTATAAAGTAATGAGAGAAAAACACCCTAGGTCACATACTAATCTAGTAACCAATATGAGACATAAGTAATTAACCCACAAGAGGGCCAAAAATTTGATGTTGTGCATGCATTGACCCTTTTAGGGTATGAGTTGGGATCCTTGAGTGCCAAGGTGTGTGTAAAGGGCTCCTGAAATCAAGGCCTAGGGGTTGGCCCCTAAATCTCCATGCAAATCATCCTGTGGGCCCAAATTTTGGGTTTGGGGCTCAAAAATAGTTGTCACGGATCTTCAAGTTGTAAAGTATTTATCTTTGCTCCAATGTTGAGGGAACTGAATATTATGCTAGCCCTCCCATTTATCAAGGTATGCGACAAGCCTCATATGGACCCTGGATAAACTACTTGACCCTCATGAAGTGTCAAGTTGGCTGGGGGCATGTTGGTCTAGGTGCATCATCCCATGGATAATATAGGGAAAAGTGCAAAAGTTGTGGGTGCTGAAGGTGCCCATGGCTATGAATGATGCTCTACAACTGTCTATAGTCCCATGGATCTAAATGCATCCCTTTAGAGGACCTAGACCCTAGTTAAGTTGCTGGAACATGTAAATGGATCAACCTGCCAATTACACAGAATATTTAGTGCTGCAACTTTCATCATTAGGTACATTAATCATTAGTGCATCTAAGTGAAGAAATCTTGAGAGAAATGGGCATAATAACACTTCATATGTGGCTTCTATTCTAAAATTGGATCCTTCGTCACATAATGGTGTTACATCCCTAGGTAAGAGTGGCTAATAGACGACCCTGTTAGGTGTTCCCAACCCCCAAAGGGAAGTGGCATGTCCTTAGACCTCCCTTCAATCGATAGGTGTCATGTGAATAATGATGGAACAAAGGGGGACAAAACTGCATGGCCTAGTTCCATGGTTATTCCATGGTCAAAGGGACTAGATATGAGGTAGTGCCTCATCCTGGGTGTATAGATGTGAGGAGGGAGAAATCCTGGATGCATGAGTTACCTTGCCCTTAGTTTTTCCACCCCTCTATATTTCCTTTTACTCTTTCTTGATTTTTTCCTTGTATTATTTCTCGTAGCTCAATGAATGAGAGCTTTCTTTGTATGATGTATAATAGTTATTACCCCATTTAGGATAGGTCATTTCATCGCCCATCAAGGGTTGGGACATGCAAGGGTTCCTTGTCTTCTATGAGATAGGGCAAAAATGGCTTAGGAAATGAGTGAGGACCATATGATAAAGGTAGAGCTCATGCTTGATTTTTCGCATGTGTTAATTTCAAGTCCTGACCATATTTTGCAATTTGATTTTTCTTTTATTTTTCTTGTGGCCATTATATGCTCTTTATTTTTATTTTAGTTGCATCAACCACCTAGGGTGAATTTTGAAGCCCTACCTAAGGTATGAGGAAGTGTGGAGGCCAAATCCCAATGAACCAGTGGTTAGTTGACCCGAAGAAGGGAGATGGAATAGGGGCTTGTAATGTATGATGGAAACTAGTAAGTATGGAAAACATGTTTATTGGACACACTATCTCAATCATGAAATCCCAAGTAGTTCCCTTCCTAAAGCCATGGGCCATTAAGGGTGGTCCCACTACACTAGGATATAAAATTAAACCTACATTTAAGGTGAAGAAACATGACTATAACCAAGAATATTATTTCTTTCAATTCACTCCATAGTTCATGCCAAAATTCCCAAATACAAATAAGCATAAGCACCCAATTGCATAATGAAGAAAATAACTTCTAATGAGAAGACCGCCTTCCAACATGTGATCTTAACAAATGGGCAAGGAAACATATGACTGGTGTAGGTGGAAGAGATATGAATGGCACATAAGATCATCTACTTGGTGGTTATCAGGGGGCTGTTGGTCGCTGATAGGAAGAGATGACTAGGATAAAAATTCTCCTATTAGGTCACCCACTTTTGGTGGGTAACAAATACCTTGATCGTTTGTCTCGATAACCTCCAAAATTCTCTATATAAAACATCCTTAAATAAATGTTATAGTGAGAATTCCAATATCTCTTGATTAAAGAAGAAAACCCTTAAAGGAAGAGATTTTAAGGTTTCGAGCTTGTCATGAGTTTGAATTGTAGTCGACAGAAACCACAGATGGAGAAAGTGAAGGAATCATCGACCTGGGCTACCAGTAATTCCTCTCATGCTTATGCAAGCCTTGGCCCATATGCTTCAAGGAAGTGTTATCATTAACATGAATAATACGAGGCATGTTCTAATAGAAAACTAGGTCAAAGCAACGATGAAGACAAAAAGGCTGCTAGGGAACACTATGAACAAAATGCTTGATTAGGGCCCGTTTTGGCGAATCAAGAAATATGTCAGTATTTTTTTCATATCTCGCACTTGAATAAAAAAGAACAACATAGATATTCTAGGAAAAATTCCCTATCCTAACTGATCTAGGTTAGGAGAAGGGTTTGAAGAGTTGACACAGGGGGAGTATTTTCAGATCTTTATTAAGACCCTTAATGTGAAGTCCTCCCTTTTTTTGGCCTCGAGACTAGATTATGTGGCAAATCTATGGCATTAGATATATAATTAGTTGATATATCTTGTATATATACATCATCTCCTTCATGAAGGGAAGTGACTACAAGATCATCTTTAGTTGTAGGATTAAAACACTTAATAAATTATACAATTGTTTTGAATCTAAGGTTGCAGTGGGTCGCTTTGGGAGTTAGGAGCCTAGGAGGCTTTGTTTCCTACAAATAGGTGGCACAGGGTAAAGGCTCTAATCCATCAGATATGCCACAATACAGTCTTTGGCATTACATTGTTTAACAACAACAACAAGCTCATGCTATGGAGGTATACCTAACAGAGGTAAATCAAATTTTCTTTGTTCTTCAATCTAGTGTAGCGATATGTAGTTTCAATGGTTTTTGGCTCATATTTGATGCTTTGCATCAATGGGTTTTTACAACTTGGAACAAAAACTATGGAATATACCTTTGCTCAAAAGGTTTCTTCATTGTTCAGTTTGATACCCAGGAATATATGGAGAGAGCATTGAAAGAAGGACCCTAGTTTTAGGGAAATGTAGGGCTCTTCATTACCTTTAGGTTCCCATATTTTGATGCCACAACAATGGCGGTCCAAAAAATTCCAGTATGGGTGAGGCTACCAAATATCTATTATCCTTTCTGGCATCACAAGGTTCTCGAGAAAATTGGGAACACCCTGAGGTAATTCAAAAAGAAAGACCCCAAGAGAATGAAGAAACTGTTATTTACCTTCGCCAAAATATATATCAAAATAAACCTAAGTAAAGGTCTACTTGATCACATTCAGCTAAAACATAAAACTTTTAGTGGACCAAATTTCTAGATTGGGAAAATATGACCTTTAGATGTCGATCATGTTACTAAACATGACACTTGTAGAACACATGTCCTCATACAAAAAAGAAGACAACAAAGAAAAACGCGTAGGCCTGCGAAACAAAAGGGTGGCATACTTCTGATCCCTACATTATGGAGGAGGAAGAAGAAGGAATCACATATTGTGAAAATTCATGTTACCCAGAATCCTACTGCAACAACTGATGGACATTAGTCTATTTGTTATATACTTAACAAATTTATTTATTGTGTTCTATAAGAAAATATCGAAATACATTCACTATAGCCTACACAATTAAACTGCAGAATAAATACAAGTGCGGAAACAAATCTAAACACAAATAGATCACACAACCATTTGACACATTTATTTTTGGACTAATGTCCCCGAGAAAACCCAACACGGGAAAACCAGTGCAACAAATCTAAGGGTTTATGTTATTATGCAGTAAATTCCAAGTAAAAATATATGATTGACGAGATTGTCAAATTATATAGAGAAACTGACATAAGAGATCTCATGAGACAACCCTCACTCCTCCACAGGAAACTGACACTGATATACACCAATGCTGGATTGCCCTGCATTGCCTCTGCACAATGACTGCATTACTATGTGTAGTAACTATGTCAAAACTGTGGCTACCCTCTTCCTTTGCGCTGGTCTCACTGCTAGTTGGAAACTGAAGCCTACTAGCCCTTTGAAAAATATCTCCAGGATTTGACTCTGACTCTGCTCTCTCTCCTTAGCAGGAAAATGACTTTACCTCTAGCTTTGTGTAGTGACTGCGTAAACACTGCATCATTGGCTCTGTGTTGCTACTATGGCTCTCTCTGTATCTACTTCTATCTACTCTTCAGCTCAAGATATCTTCCAACCAGATCTACTGCCCCTCACTGCAATCAAGAATCACTTAGATCTGATTTTATTCTGACCATTGCTCCGTCAGAAAAATTCGATCTCTAGAGCCTCTGTGTCTCAAAATGTGTCTTCTAAATGACCCTTCAAGTCATTCTTATAATCTTCTCATTGATAGTTCAACAAACCAGATTATATCTCTAATCAACGGTTAAGATTCACTTTTGACTTGATCCATGTATTTTAGATCATTCTCACTCATATTTTATTAATACACTTTAATTATTTTATTTTCCTAAGTTTAGAATTAGGGTCCCTTTAAAAATAATTAATTATTATATAGAATACAATCCGAGTGGAATTTAATCAAATGATTTCTGGGTTATCTGGAATACATGTGTCTAAGCCTCTCACAAAATTTTAGACTTAGAGCACATCCAATGCTACCCAAAATCAACGCTCCCTCTTAGCGAGGAATGAGCTCTAACAATATGCCATGCTTCATATTGTTTTGATCCTAAAGCATCTCCCTCTGTGCCTCTGATGTTTAACACTGCTGCCCATCAACTCTGTGCAAATGCTGCATCTATACTGTTGCTGACACTGCCACTGTTAACATTGCATCCATACTGCAACTCCCTATGAATTCTACATCAGTGCTCCTGCTGACTCTGCCACTACCAACTGCTACTGCACTGCAACACAGTTTATTTCTACAACTGAAAAAAAATCCAAAATTGGACAAGTATACTACATCTCGGTGATGAAGATATGACTGCTGCTAGCCTCTGCACTGCCTCTCTGAGGCTGTTGCTGCTTTACACCGTGTCCCTCTGCGCTGCTAACCACTATGAAGTCACTTTAGCACTCCTCTGCAGCAAATGGCACTAGTCCATCCTGCTACTACTATTTAGGGCTCCCGTAGCAAGGTGATGATCCGAGAGGTAGAATCCTCAAGGATCCTACCCATCTTGTATATCTATGGTTCTACAACTCAAAATTATCCCACCTTCCTCTTGGAGGTATATGATCTATCATAGAAAACTCATCCTCCTCTGTCTTTTCTAATCCGGTGTGAGGATCATTCTTCCCATCCTTGTCCTTCTTTCTAAGAGGACATTGTGTGGCGTAATGTCCCATCTTACCACATCGAAAGCATTTGATCTTTGATAGATCCTTCATGTTCCTGCTCTTCTCATGCTGTCCCTTTGATGCAAGGGCCGCATTCTCTTCCTCCTCCTTCTTAATCTTCGAACCGCTGGTGCTGCCGCTCTCCAGTTGACACTTGAGTAAGTCTCTCTGCATATCTTCTTGCTGAAGAGATGCCCACATTGACTCCCAATCCGGAAAGTTCTCTCTGCCAAGGATGCTCTGGAAAAAAACTTGGTAATCCTTAAACAGTGAGTTGAGGGCCAATCTAACCATCTCTTTCGCCTTAGGAGTTTCTCCTACGACTGCCAACTAATCTCGGTTTCCCTGAAGTCTAGACAAGAATGGATCAATAAGCTCTCCCTTTTGCATCCTGGTGGTCCGCATTTTCTCCTTCGGAAACATCTTCCGTTGCTCGCTCTCCCTTATGTATCCTGGTGTTCCACATTTTCTCCTCCATAAACATCTTTTGTTGCTCGGAAGATCCCTCATACAACATTTCCAACGCATCCCACATATTCTTAGTTGTTATTTTGGATGAGATGTGTGAAACAATGTGATCCCTCACTCCATCAAGGATCAGCCGCTTGGCTTTAGCCATATTCTTCTCGAAGACCTATAATGGTGTTGCATCCACAGGTTCTGCTTGAGCACTGTCGATAAAGTGCTTGAGGTCATCCTCATCTAGAAGGAAGGAGATCCTTGCCTTCCAGATTACATAGTTGGAGGCATCCTCGAACCAATCCTGGTCACACAATATGCTGGTGGCCATCTCACCCAACTACTGTCGATCTATTGCCTCTCACCCTATGCGCAACTGGATTTACGTACTCCTGATGGAGCAAGCCACAATATATGTTGTTACTGCACGAGGAATTTGAGTTTCTCGGGCCAAAAACTCAATGAGGTCAGAAAATCCCCAAAAATGTGTTTCTGCTATGCTCCTGACGCTTTGCACCAGAAATCACTGCTGCAGAGTCAACTGCGTCCCTCTAGCTGATGATCTGAGTAGATCTACTGCGCTGCTCTCTCTGCCTCAGAAAAACAACAATATGGAATAATCCTACCTCTATGTCAACTCACTCAAAGGGATATTTTCCTTGTTGATCTAGCCCTCCTGGCTTGGATTGCGCGCTTCACTAGGAAATTGATCTGTTGCTTACGCATCTCTTTGATCCCCAACTTCTGCTTCAACGTTGGATCTATTCTTTGTCTCGCCAGCACTCATCTTAAACAAGCTCTGATACCATGTGAAAAATCATGTTACCCAGAATCCTACTACAACAAGTGATGGGAAGTTTTCTATTTGTTATTTAATAAACAAATTTATTTACTGTGTTCTACAAGCAAATATCAAAATTCATTCACTACAACCTACACATTTAAATTGCAGAAGAAATACAAGTGCGGAAACAAATCTCAACAAACATAGATCACACAACCATTCAACACAATTATTTTTAATCTAGTGTCCCTGGAAAAACCCAACGCGAGAAAATCGATGTAGCAAACATGAGGGTTTATGTTATTATGCAGTAAATTCTGAGCACAAATATATGATTGACGAGACTATCAAATCATACAGATAAACTGACAGAAGAGATTTCATGATACAAACCTCACTCCTCCATGGAAAACTGGCACTGATTTGCACCAAGGCTGGACTGCCCTGCGGTGCCTCTGTGCAGTGACTGCATCACTCTGCACAGTAATTGCATCACAACTGTGGTTTCCCTCTTCCTATGCGCTATTCTCACTGCTGGCTAGAAAAATGAAGCCTACTAGCCCTCTGAAAAATCTCTCCAGAATATGACTCTGGCTCTGTGTTGTCTCCTCAACACGAAAACGACTTTCCCTCTAGCTATGCGCAGTGACTACGTAAGAACGGCTTCATTGTCTCTGCGTTGTTGTTGTGGATCTCTCTGTCTCTGCTGCTATGTACTATCCGGTTCAGTAAATGTTCCAATCGGATCTACTTCCCCTCACTGCAATCAAGAATCACTTAGATCTGAGTTTCTTTTGAGCACTGCTCCGTTAGAAAAATTCAATCTCTAGATCCTCTGTGTCTCCAAGTGTGTCTTCCAGACCCTTCAAGTCATTCTTATAATATTCTCATTGAGACTTCAACAACCTAGATTAGGTCTCTAATAAACGACTAAGATTAAATTTTGACTTGATCCATGCATTCTAGATCGTTCTAACTCATATTCTATTAATACACTTTAATTATTTTATTTTCCTAAGTTTAGACTTAGGGTCCCTTTAAAAATAATTAATTATTTCTATAGAATACAATACGAGTGGAATTTCATCAAACGATTTCTGGGTTATCTGGAATATATGTGTCTAAGCGTCTCCACAAAATTTGAGACTTAGAGCACATCCGATGCTACCCAAAATAAAAACATATAACATTCCAAACCAAGAAGTAGGGGATGATTAGTTCCTTAATGGAAATGTAATCCACAAAAAATTGGTATAGAATCATAAGCGATCCATGAACAAGGGCAACAGAGAAAAGTGGAACACAAAGAGGATGGGACATTGGGCACAAAGAGAGTCCATGTTTCAAAAATTTTAGATTTAGATAAAGAAATCCCATCAAAGATAATTCAGAGAAATTTGGCAATGGTTCCGCTCGACCCAATCCCAAGAGGATGGTAGAAGGTTCAGAAAAATAAAGACAAGAAAGAGAAGTTAAGTGATTACTTTCACACTTAAATTTAAAGGTTTCCATTATTTTTTCTGTTTTTTCTTTTGCATATAAGCCGAGAGGCTACTTTTACTGAATGTGGTTATCATTTTTTTCCTTTTTTCAGAAGTTGAATAAAATTATGGGTTTTTTCCCTTTGGAAATAAAAGAAGCAAACCCTTAGATCATAACTTTGATACCAAATGTTATGGTCCAAATACATTAAAAAAATTAGAATTACACACCATATAAACCAATGTGAGCATGGAGTATAACTTAAAGTTATATAAAAGAAAGACAAGTTACAAAATAATTTCTTAAATAATATGATAAACTCCTCCAAATACCCAAACATATTCATACAATCAAAATCACAAATCCTTAACAATGACTACATGATATCTATATATACTTTTTCACACATTGCACATGTGGCCCCATTAGTATTTGACCAACTTTATTACATATAAATTTAACTCCATATATGCATTCCCCCCAACCTTTGCATGCCCCCATCCCCCCAATCATTAGAGTAATTTAATACACATTTAACCCCATATATGCCCCCGTCGGGGCCATATCATCGCCTTTACTGATAACAAGTATTTAATTATTCTATGTCGAGTTCTTGTACAAAGGACAACAACTTATGTATCATAGGGGTCACCTATGATATGAAGGACTTTGGAAGAGTGGTTAATGTGAGGGTATTACCAATCTATGCACCTCTAGAAATGGTCATAAAGGAAAATTTACAATTAGGAGCCCACCTAGTGAACAATTGACAAAGGCATTGAATGGTGAGCATATCAAGGGATATGATCTTAATGCAACCATTATGGACTAGGGATCCAGGTCAAGGTCCATCTGTACAAAATTTTTGGGAGGAAGATCCAAGTTAGTTGCAAATATAAACATTCAAGTTTTTCCTCAAAAAAATATGAAACTACTCTAGTCATGGACGAGAGCTTGTGCAGTTATGTGTTTGTTGACAAATGTTCTAATTATAAATGTTTGGAGTAACAAGGCATTCTATACAAGGTGAACACCTTTAATAACCACTCATGAAACTAGATAAAAAATCATAATTCTAGTGTTTACATGTGATTAAAATCCTTTGATATGGAAACTATCTAGGTCCCCATCTAGTGTGGCCACTTGAGGCAATTTTATTAAAGAATAGAGTTTCCCATAATTAATCATCAACAACGACCCTCCATGCCCTTTAAATAGATATCACTGACTAATCGAGGGTTAATAAATGGATAAATAACCATTAGTATCAAGAAGAATATGAATTATCAGATCATTCTATGTCTAGAACATATCATGACCATCAATTTATAATGTGGTTAATGCATACTAAATAAACACACTTTTATCTAAAGACACACTAGAACAAGTTAATATCAACTAACTTCTAAGTGTCCAAATACCTTAACATCCTGCCTTAAGAACAACTTGGAATAGGATTGAAGGATTTACAAAGGTGACAGAACAAGAGAAGGAAGGTGAAATAGAACCTTTCCCTCATTACTAACAGCTTCTTGGACTCCTAACATAGATTGAAGTTTTCACAACTTCACTTCTATTAGAGACATTGTGAAAATGTTTGTAAATTGATCTGTTGTAGGGAAAAAGAGAATTTCAAGAACACGATCATGAACTATATTTATTATTAAGTGCATTTATAGCTCATTGTGTGTTTGGATTTAATGTTGAACTAGATATTTGGTTGATGCACTCCGAGTGTCGTATAGAGGGTGTTTAGATGCTACTATTGGAATCCAATGTTTGAAAAGGTATATATATTATAAAAGCCACAAGGATTCTTGAATTGTGTTAATTGTTACTCGATATTTTTCTTCTACTAATGAAAGAGTAACAACTTGTTTCTTCTTACAAGCCCAAGTGACAAGTTATGAAGTAAACTAAAACTATAACATACAATACACTTTCAATCATTAGTGTTTTCAACCCAATACAAATCAATGAAACCAACCGACAAGGGAGTCCCCCCTAAATTATAATGTGCCTCCTAAACTACAATGTATCCTGAACTTAAATGTACCTCAAATATGCCAGAGTATCCTTTTTGTTGCTTTCCAATGAAATATCAAGATAGTTATGAGTCGAATATAAGAGGCTACCAACTAATTGACGATACAAATTGCATCAAATTATAATGAAGTGTATGTGGTGGAAATTTTAACTCCATACTAGAAGGGACAAGGGGTTAGCTTATAATATTCCATGTGAAAACAACGAAGAAGGTCACATGCATATTCAAAATGGGAAAGAGCATTTTATTCCTCGGTTTGCAATACTTGGAGGCTAAGAAAATAATTTAAATAACCCAAGTCTATCATTACACACTTCTTTTTAAGGCTTCATTGTTAAAAATTTAGGGTCACTACCAATGAGAATAAGGTCATCAACTTAAAGAACAAGGATTATAAGATAATTACGACTTTCTTGATGTAGACATTAGGGTCCTAATGACATATAGAATAGTCAATGCCAAGAAGAAAGCAATCCATCTTATCATATTGGGCTCAAGGAGCTTACAAAGGCGAGAAAGAGATTTCTTGAAATGATAAATGGGGCTATATTCACTCTAAACATATCCAGGAGCAGAGTATTTTTTAAGAATTCAAATAGTATACCTATGTATAATATTATAAGAGACTATTATGGTTTAAAAATCATACATATAGAATGCACTAAAATATTCAATAAAAACATGTAATTTATGATTAAAATTGGTAATGTTTTGACAAATATCATCAATTTAATCATATTTATGTAAAAAATGGTGAAATATTTAACCAAATGGGAAAAAAATGTTAAAAAATGTTCACAAAATAGCCAATTGGAAAAAAATTTCCCCTAAAAAATTCCCTAGTTAAGGCATTATTGCTAATATATTTCTTATTTTACATTCCAATGTAGGAAGGTGGATTTAACATCCATTTGATGGACCTCCCATCCATGTGAGGCAGAAAGGGCTCGAACAAGCTAGATGGAATTCATTTTTGTGACAATGGAAAAGGTTTCATGGTAATCAATTCCTTTAACTTGAGACAATCCTTTAGCAACTATCCAAGCCTTATGTCTCTCGACAATTCCATATGATACATATTTAGTTCTAGACACCCATTTGCATCTGACAAGTTTTCTTCCTTTTGGAAGAAGGATGAATTCCCAAGTATTGTTCGCCATTAAGGAACACATTTCTTCATTCACAATTGTATCTCAATCTAGATGGATTGAAGCTTTTGCAAACGTTTTTGGATCATGTGTATCTGAAACTTGAGCTAAAAGAGAGGAGCCTCACCAGAACGATGAATGTGTATGACACTAATCTATGGGATCGTCGAGAAGATCACTTGTTGCTTCTCATGTTTAATGAACTCATCTGACAAGTTGTGGTGTTGGTGTAGGTTCATATTCAATGGATTCATCCAGAGGAAGGTGATCTGTAAACTGCTATGTATATTCCATTAGACAGTTCGTCACAACAGATCTGATAATAATATATTAAAATTCTGAATTTTTAGACTATTACAGTTTTATTAAACTTCTAGATCTTTAAATTTAACTGTAATTAGTGAATGTATGCGAATGGAAATTATGCAGAAAATTAGAGAATGAAAAAATAAGCTCACACACACACACACATAAGACATAATATATGCTCTTGGAAACCCTTTCGGGAGGAAATCCAGTTGGAAGTTGAGGTCGCTTCGCTCTCTTTCTCTATCTGGAAATATGGTTGTAGGTACTGTTATCACTCATAATTTTCGAAACATCATTTGACAAAGTCTTAGAGGGTCATGTGTCAAAGGTAGGGTTATAGAATTCATTTTTCATTACTTGGTCAAGGAAAATTTTTAATTTTTCTTATTTAGCCTATCCTAAAGTCTAAACTCACCCTCATTCAAATCCTTCCATGTCACATCGGTCATTATTTTTGACATTTTTCATTTCCCAATTTTATAACACCGAAAAAGTCATTTTAGCTAAGAATCCACACTTTTGTAGCGAAATACACAGAGAAAATGCACTTTTCGCTACGAAACTGCTAATACTTTCATAGCAAAAATGCCTATAATTACACTAAGCACACTACGAAAGTAAGGATTCATGTCTGTCTTGTCAAAAATGCTGCTAGGTTTCAGTTCATGATTAGAGGGGATAGGGTGGAGGTTATTCAAGTCTTTTATGGTTAATTCAAAGGTACATAACCATGTATGAGGTCATCATTACCCTTTTGGCATGTGTGTGTTTTAATTTAAGCACGAGATGTCATTTAAAACACAAAACCTTATACTAAGTTAATATTTGTCACTCAAAATTCATTCTTGCATGTGTAACATCTCAATGTCATGTTTTGAGAGCTGCTTCATCACATCAAGCAGCTTGCTATCCAATTTGGCTTTACAAGTGTCACCTTTTTGAGAGGGAAACTTGGTTATAAAAGAAGATGGTCATGTACAAGAAAGAAAATAAAGGAGGATATGTGGATAATATAGAAGCTCATGGACCTTAAGCTATTCGTGGAGGAACCTAACTTTGCTGAAGCATACATCAGTTCAAGTTGTTTGAATTTTTGTTGAAGCTAACAAGGAAATTGCTATGTTTTTGGACTGCTTGAGCATTAAGTTTAAAGAGAAGATTATGGATGAACATAGATGAATCTGGAAATAATGAGAGAAGTTATTTTCAAGCACAGTACAAGAAAAATAACCTCTCTCACTTTTCTCACAGGTGCTATCAGTTGGGAGATACAAGGATTTCTTTGAGCCCTATTTTCAGAAAACAGAGTTTTCCTGTTTTACACATGTTTTTCAAATGCAAGTTTTGGAAAACTGGAGATGGTTTTCAAACACCTAAGACATTTTTTTCTTAATAACATTCTTATTGACAAAAACCTACATTTTTGCAACATACATCATGGATTCAGAGACATAAGCTCTGTTATAAGACCTATTTTTAAGAAAAAACAGGAAAAATCTGCAAAGTGGTTTTAGATATGAAAGGTGAGATGGATTGTGTTCCTCATTAGTTTTATGAGGTCCACAACTTGCATAGGGGTTAATTTCATGTTGAATATCAATTCAAATACCTCCAAGATCAGTTAGAATTGATACATGAGGAGCTGGAGAAGAAGGGTCTTAAAATGATTGTAATTGAAGAGCCCATAGCTCAACTCATCATCAATGAAGAAGAAACACCTCAAGACTCTTAGGTTGAGTTGGTTTATATTTTAAAAGTTAAATGGCATGTTGAAAACAAAATTAGCACAACTGGAAGGTACATTTCTGAAGCTAGGTAAAAATATGGAATTTACACTGTTTTTAGCAGTTTCGTAGCGTTTCCTAGGCTTGAAGCTAGGAAAACGCTACGAAACCACATGTAGATTTATTTTTGCATTTAAAACCATTTTGGGAAGTTTCAAAGGGGTGGAAATGATATGGAAGATGTGTCAAGGCATGATGAAAACCATACAAAAGAAAAGAAGCGAAAATTTTGATGGCCGAGGTCATTTTTTGTATGCTATGAAAGAAGCTATGAAACTGTCATACTTTCGTAGCATGCTGTGTTGAAGGTTTATGAGCAAGTTTTTGGGCAATTTTGGACAGGTGGATACTTTCAAAGGGTCAAAGGACTATGCTAGCAGTCATCCAAGACTTGAGGACCATGAGATGAAGACAACTCATTAGCCAAACCATTCGTTGAAGATAAGGACCAATTTTCCTTAAAAATAGCATTTGTTTCCAGATTTGGAGGAGGATAATTAAGATGTCATGTAGTGATGAGTTCTATCACAGCCTATTCGAACATGTGAAGGATTAGTTGTCAAAGATGTAATTTTTTTTAGTAGATAAGGTAGTTGATGTAATAAGTAGCAGTTTGAGTCCTATTAGGAAAATGTCTGTTTCATAGTGTAGTTGTCATTTTATCATTAAAGCACATGTTTTATTGTTATGCAAGGTGTCATTAGGAAAATTTCGATGAATCTAGCCAAGAGGCAGATCATCTCTCATGTAACAAGTCTATTAAAGGGCAGATATTTGAATTTGTAAAGGGTTAGATATTTTTTGGCAATACTGTAGCTTTATGTAACTTGACAGTTTTCAGTAATACAGAGGAATTTTACTTGACCAACCTGAGATTCTCATGGAGTTTTTAGTGCTTACTTGATCTATACTTTCTATGTGTATCATTTGCAATGGTTTTCAACTTTAATACTCAGAATTCATAGGTGTATTCTCTGACTTCCTTTATTGATGAATTGACTACGTTATTTCATGTTTCATGTGTGATTTACCTCTGCTAAAAACTCTTACCTGCCTCAGCTTCCATGTCAAGTGAACTTACTACTGAACTATTGAAATTGTTGACTCCATAATCCCAATGATTGCAGACCTATGCTCTTTTCAACCTACACACATCACAAGCAAGTTATTTTCCAAGTAGAGTTAGCCATCTAATTTCATCATAATCAAATATCATTAACCCTTTTTGAGAGAGCCCTCTCAGACTGAAGAGGCTAAGCTTCAGTCACAAGTTGGTTTGAAACGGTTATATGAAGTTGTCTGATTAGCATCCAATCAAGTGCAATTTTGTGATAACAGGTACAAAGAAGTAATTCTTATGGCCCAAGGGCTGCTATAGTGCACATATCCTCTCTGTGTACTCTACCTCCTATCTTTCCTAGCTATATTTGCTTAGTATGGAACAAAATTCTCTCGAATGAATGGAATGCCTCTTCCTCCCTCTTAGTGGCCCGGTTATAACATATTATGATAGCCTACTAGTGGTTAAGTTTGACTACATCAACTCTTAACTAGAGTTACAATATAGACTCTTCGAGATTCTTTTACATCACAAACATGTGGCTAGCCCATTTTCCATGAATAATGGAGGCTCACGTGGCATCCTCCCAAAATATAGGTGAGAAAACAGAAAGGTCAACTTATGAGTTGCATAACTTTTACATACAAACTCTGATTAATGTGCTTCTTATATCATTGGAAATATCTCTATGAGTATAGTAGCATGTTAAAGCATAATTTTACCCCCAAAAAACGTTGTTTGATGCCTCGAAACGCTCCCGGAAGGTTTCAAACCCCATTTTGCAAAACTGCGCCCCACCAGTAAAAATGGTACCATGAGTTTATTGCTCCATTTTTTCCACTATGAATGCATCAAGATGGATGAAAAACAATATAATGATCCATTCTAGATCAAACCTCCCCATTTTTGGAGGATTTTGGTCCCCAAAATATTTTACTAAATGAGGTGAGAACATTTTTCCTCCACCTTCTCTTTGGTGTACCATTTAGCTTTGCCTGGAAGTTTTCCCTTCGATCTAATCTTCCAAAGGTAATGCTGCCCCTATATTGTAGTTCTAGACCTCTTATGCAAAATTGTATCCTCTTTCAACTCTGCTTGAGTGTCTGGTGCCAAATCCTCCACAGAAGGTAGGACTTGTCCCCATTCCTTCTCCAGCATGGAAGCCTCATAAAGTTTCAAATTCTCTACATTCACAATTGAGTAAATGTGCATATATGGTGGTGATTAGTTAATTCTATATGCATTATCACCTAGATTTTCCAGTATCTCAAAGGGACCATACCTCAGAGCCTTGATTTTATTACCAGGCCCTTGCAGCCTCTCCTTGTTCAACTATAGCCATACTTTTACTCCCACCTTGAATGATTTCTATGATTATTGTTGATCATTCCTGGCCTTATACTTCTCTTGTGACTTATGTAGTGTTTCTTGTACCTATAGATGGATTTTCCTGGTCTTATCTATAAAATTTTCAGCCCTCAAAGCATCTCTTGTAAGATCTTCTCAGTCCTTCTTGTTGCGCATATGAAATATCCAAAGGTGAAGTTGGAAAACATCCAAAACAAGTTTCAAATGGGGATTTTCCTATAGAAGTGTCGACTGCTTTGTTGTAAGAATGTTGTACATATACCATATTTTCATCCCAGGTCTTCAAATTCTTTTGATTGTATCCCCTTAGAAGTTGCACCAAATTCCTGTTAACCAATTCTATCTGTCCATCTTTCTGTGGATGGAATGTTGTAGATGTAGAAATTATATAACTTATGTGTTATATATCCAAGATTCTCCTGATCACACACTATTTTAACTTCATGCACAATATAGAATCTATTCAACTATTGATCATCACATGCGGAAATTAAATCAATTGCAATGCACACATGAAACCATAAAAATTCACACACATTAACACAGCTGTTTAACGGGAAAGCCTGAAGCTAAAAACCCCAACTATCTGTATATAATATATGTCATAGAGATCATGTAACAATCCTCATACAAAGCTTCTCATATCAAGCTCTCAGTACAATACAATCGCTACACACTAATTAGGCCCAATCTTGCAAATCCATGCACCGATCTCTGCCACCTGCTAGCCTGCCTCTACTACGCAATCCCTGCTGAAGAGTGGCTCTGAATAAACTTGAATCCAGCCAGCCTTGCTTACGCAATCCTCATTGGCATCTCCACTGAGTGTTGGATGCAATCAATGCATCACTATAGTCACAACTAATAGTCACTCTTTCTCTTTCACCTACCTCTCCACTGGTATCCACTGAAACTGTCCATGCACTGTAGTTAACTGATGTATTCTTTGGTTGATTAATGAGTTATTATTTAGTGAATTAATTAAATAATTAATTCACACCACTCTCACTAGTGTATCAATCAGTTAGACTAGATACAACTAGCTCAACTGAGTCTAACTGAGTTAAACTGAATACAACTCCACCAACTACCTCTATAACTCCACCAAAATCTGTCACATGAGTTCTAACTGAAGTCCTCATGCATTAGCTCCGTGAACTCGTGAATAACGTAATTCCTTCACAACAATACCACATCTGTGCACTTTACTGAAGTGCTCCAAGAGAATAAGATAATGTTTAGAGTCCAAATATTATTAAGAGCTAATAATATTTGACATACCTATTTTTAGAAAGGCAATCTAAAAATAGATTCCGCCCAATATGTCTAAAAATAGAAGTCCATATATTTTTCCAACTTGACCAACCATCCACAAATAGCATCCTGCAACTCATAGAATATGATCGACATGTCTAAAAATAGACTTTGCGCCAAAAATGCCCCGCGGGCCCACTTAGTGAAGGCGACTCTTTTCACTAAGCTCATCATTTTGTTGAATCTCAACAGTAGATATCTTCAACTTCATGTCCATATTATCCCACAATGTAGTCCATAATGCACTGAGAAATCTTGTATCCATTCATGAAATGATGCTCCTTGCTATCCCAAAGTGCACCGAGACCTGTCCAAAGAACAAGTTTGCTTCTTCTTGCTCGTTGATGGGATTTTTACAGGGCATCATAACACACACCTTGTTGAACCTGTTAATTACCACGAACATGTAGTCATGTCCTTTCGTTGTTTTCGTTAAACCTCCCACAAATTCCATGGAAATTTTTTCCCAAGGACAAATAGGTACAAGTAAGGGATGATATAGACGACATTTCATGTTGTTAGGCTTGCTTGTACAACAAAACATGTATCCTCTTATGAACCTAGATACGTGCGCTTGCATATTGGGACAATACACATACCTCTGCAAGTTAGCCACAATATTCCCTACCCCAAAGTGCCCTACAACCTTGGAGGTGTGAGCCTCTATAATCAACTGCAGTCGCTCACCTTGAGGAACACATAGCTTATTCATCATGTAGAGTAACCCATCCTGGAGATGGTAGTCAATGATGTTTTTGCCATCTTGCACATGAATATGACTGCACAACTGTTGATACACCTCCTTGAAGTCCCCATCCTCTGAAAATGCCTCTCTGTATGCATCATGGGTGAATGGTTCCATGTGCATAAGAGTCCCCAAAGATGTTATCTTTAATGTGGGTGGCATTGACAGCATGTCAGCCAACTTGTTTGTGTTGCCCTTCTTATACTTGATCGCTAAATGAAACTGTTGTAAAAACTCCATCCACTTGTAATGGCTGGTTTGTTGTAGCTCTCTCTAAACCTGTAAGTACTATAACAATTGATGATTTGTGTGGATCACTGTCTCCTTGTTGATAAATATAGGGCATAAATATTAAGTGATTTCTCTTCTATTATTAACTGCTTGTGAGTAATTTTTACTTCTTTATATTAGGGTATTATTTTACTTAAGCTATTAGTATTCTTCTTCATCAAACACATACCAATGCCTAGACCATAAAGATACATGAGAAATAGAATATATGCTATAAACCAGGGCCAAAACCTCTCACTCTTTGAGAGGAAAACCCAAACATATTCTTCTTATAGATATTCCAATTTACGAATACTAAAAACAAGGCCCTTGACCTAGTTTCCACTCCAAGACGAAGACACAAGTTCTATTGATGAGATCCTTTGATAAAAATAGTCAACCTTCTGCTCTTTTTCAGTTTCTCGGTTCCTTTTCTTCTTCGAACTTCTTCATCTTCAAACCTTCCAGCTTCCTTCTAGACTCGACCTTCTTCTTATCTCAACCTTCCTTCTTGTTTTGTCCTTCCCTCTCCTGTAAATAAAATCATACTGTGCTCCCCTTATTTTTCTGCAACTAGACTTGATGGAGGTGAATATAAACTCAGAAAAAAATTAGAGAGGAGCTCAGATTATACTCCTCATTCCTCTGTTGCACTTCGCTGTACCTTTTTCTTCAGACCTGTTGTACCTCACACTTCTCTAACCGCAGACCCTGTTGTACCTCACACTTCTCTAACCGCCGACCCCTATCGAAATTCTGCTATGAAATTTATGTGTTTTGATATTAGGCCGAGTTGCCTATTTATAGTGGTTGGAGTCTCATAATTAGTCAACCTGACTGAAACTGAACTGACATGTCCTTTTTATAAAAAAAAATATTATTTCTTTGAAGTCGTCATGTAGGAGCATGCTAGTGCTTGTCTTGGAGTGTTGGTTGACACTTCTATTAACCCATAAAAATATAATATGCCCAAGAAGGGTCCTTCATACATGACATAGAATAGATTTTACTTTTATGACTAGATGACTCAATCCCAAATGCTCATAAATGGAGCCATTACTAAAATAAAATTCATTTCTCATGAAACCCATGAGACAATCATTGCAATAATTTTATTTTTCCTTCTTTTCATCAATTACATAAACTCACAATTACTCATGTCATTATGAAGACTGTACCTAGTTACTTTTCAACACTCCTTTCTGATTAGATAGTGCTTCCACTTCTTCATATATTTCACCATGGCATAGAGATCCTTATCGTAGGTAGGGTAGTTAAGATATGCCACTTGAAATATTTCAGAATGGTAGCACACATGCCTTCCTCCCTCCATCAAGACAACTCCCATAGCATAACCACTCGCATATGTCTCCACTTCAAAGGGTTGCTACAAGTTTGGTAATGCCAAAATTGGTGTTTGACTGATATTATCCTTTAGCTCCTCAAAATCCTTTTGTTGACCTCCCCCCATTGGAAACACTTTCCACTTTCTATTATGGCATGGACTGGTGTTGCTACCATTGAAAATGAGGCTATGAATTTACTAAACTATTGTGCTGCCTCAATGAAATTCCTAACCTTTGAAATATTAGTAAGCATTGACCATTTCATGATGGCCTCCATCTTGGAAGAATTCTTTAATTCTCATCCACTGATCACGTACCCCAAATACACCAAGGAATGTTGAAAAAACTTACACTTCTTTAGATTTGCTAACAATTGGTGCTTATTAAATGTTTCTAGCACCCGCGTAAAATGTGAAATATGTTCCTCCTAGGTAGCACTATATACCAGTATATCATCCAAATTGAAAATAACAAATTAATATATAAAAGAGTGCAATATATCATTCATTAATCTCATAAATGTAGCTGGTGCATTACATAGGCCAAATGGCATGACTAGCCACTCATACAAACCTTGCCCGGTTTTGAAGGCGATCTTCTAGGTATATTCTTCTTTGACTCGAACCCAGTGATATCCAAACTTCAAATCCATCTTGGTGAAGTATTTTGCTTATTGCAACTGATCTAGCAGATCATCTATCCTAGGAAAGGGGTATATGTTCTTGAGTGTGATTTTATTCAACGCTCTGTAATCTATACACATCCACCAATTTACATCCTTCTTTAGCATAATGGTGATGGATGACCCACATGGAGATGTACTCATTTGAATGACACCATGTTCTAGTACTTTGTTGCAACTGTTTCTTCACCTCACTTTCTTTTATAACATACTGTCTATACAACCCAATATATGGAAATGGGGAATCTGGAAGTAAATGTATCTCATGCTCCACTTCTCTCTTAGGTGGTAACCCTTTAGGCACTCGGAACACATCCTTGTATTCTTGTAACAAATCCTCCAATTGGTGTTTTTGTTTCTTAGTACACCCCTCTATGGATTCCTTACCTCTTTTTGACTCCTCTTCAGACTTACTTTCTCTTAAAAATAGCAAAACATACTTCCTGATGGAATTGATCAATTTCTTGCCTTGGTTGGCACTTACCAGTGAAATTTTCAACTCGCCTTTGTGCGCGTTGATATGAATGATTTATATCCTTGACGAACATGTATTGGTTGTCTCTCCTCATGAATATTGCATCACACATGTACATGTATGGACTCACAAACACGACTCCACATACATCAACTGGAGCCACAAATACATCTACTTCATTAATAAAATAAACACTGGTAACAAATCTATTTTTACACTGTTCTGTTACCTTTAGCTATGCATCCCTATTTACCCATCCCAGTGGATATGGGTTTGGATGATCACGAACTTCTAGCCCCAACTTCTTGACCAACTATGCTACAATGATATTCGTTTGTGATCATGAGTCAAACAAAGCATTAATATTTGTCTTATTGACCTGTATCTTTATATGGAAGAGTTTGGTAATTTATTTCTATTCTTGTTGCCAAAGGCTACTCAGATTGATGTCATTTTGAACTGACGTACAAACTATATTCTCAACCACGTCCTAGTTGGTTTCAACTTGGTTACTGGAATCCAAGACTATGAGATTCTTCTTCTTGTTATCTTTCTTTTTGGTCTTCGGGTTTAGCTCTGGATGCAACTTCCAACACTTCTCCTCTATGTGGCTATCAATGTTGTAGTGGTTACAATGGTTGCTAGGATCTTTGCAATTGTGTGCTATGGCTGTCGTATTTTTATCTTCCCCCCCTTTTTTCTTCTTCTTCCCCTCCTTAGAAGCTTCCTGTTTCTCCTTCTACTTCGATCCAATTGATTGTGCTCTTTTCAGGCCTATGTTCTTCAGGGTCTGTGCCTATACACAAGCCTCGTCCAATGATTTGGGCTTGAACATCATCACTTGCTTGTTCAGATGGTGGTTCAGACCCCGCCAATACTTGAGGAGTACATCTAGGTTCTTTGGAGAGATACCCAACATTATAGCCATATTTCTGAATTTTGGGGTGTACTCCTGCACGCTTTCGCCCAAATTTTTCCTTGAGTAATGCCACCAGATCCACTGGTCCTTCACGTACCCAGTGGGATAAAACTGTGACTTAATGAGGGTTTTTAAATCTTCCCACTTAGTCACTGGAGGTTCTCCCTCAAACCTTAGGGTTTATTTGTGGCTTTCCCACCAAGTCATTGCATGGCCCTCTAATTTCAGTCACGTGAATGCAATCTTCTGTCCTTATTCAATCTGATGGACACTAAAATAAACTTCCAGTTGATGCAACTAATGGGTCAACTTCAGAGCGTCGATATCGTCATGATATGGATTGCTATCGACTTTTGCTTCCATTTTAAATAGGGACTGATTCACGACACTCGAACCAATTTGATATTTTCTAGGTTTTTTCTTCGATTGGTTCCTTATTTATCCCTGATATTTTAATCCTATTCATATTTTTCCTCTGCATTCAAACTCCCATCTTCTCCAAACATCCCCAACTTTCTATTCATCGCCTCTAAAAGGAGGCTTACATTATGGTTGATGTCTGTGAATTCTTGTTCTAGCCGCATAAACCTCACCTCTAGAGGGTAACGAGGTTCATTTATAGATTTTTCAGCCATGATTTGTTGAAAAATGGCAACAAGAAAATCATGATTTATTTTTCTCTTGAATTAAATTAGGGGAAAATTAAAATTCCACATCACAAGACAACTTGAATGAGTTAACTGAGTTGTTATCATTCAGTTCTCTTAGCTAATTCAAGTTGAGGTCTTAACTTGAGTTGTGTACATTGATTCCTAAATTTTAAAGGCGTAGGTTGAATTTAATTTGAGTTGTAACAATTTAATTCGGTTAAATTGAGTTAAGGTCAGTTAAACTAGTTACAACTGTTGGAGGAACTAGTAGGAGGTCCAGCAGTGTGGTGCAACTTCAGTGTTTAACCATTTAGCTAATAAATCAACTAATAATTAACTCATGCATGCATGAAATTTGAGTTGCCCAGTTGAAATTACAACACAATGAAATAGGAGCTTTGGAAGGCTTGAAATTGGTTAAGTTTTGGCCAGAGTCATTCAGGCAAGCACATGATAGAAGATAAAGGTGAAATTTGAGCTCAAGGTTGGGCAAAGAATATTGTATTCATCAATATTATTTGATTAATGCAATAATTATAATAAGGGGTTTTGATAAGTTACTTTCCCCTAGATATATCTCCATGTATGTGTGTTGAATCTTGATGCAAGTTAATGATTTTTGCTTTCGATCGTGAATTTACTTCCCCAAATTTGTAGACTAGGTTCTAGTCTTGTGATTTCATAAATTTCATGAGAAGTTTAAGATCTACACATTAATTTCTACATGGTATCAGAGCAATTACTTTTTAGAGGGAGTCTGGTTCCCCTCTCAAATTAAAAGGTTTCATGTATGTTCCAGGTCTGAAGAAGAATTTAGTTTCAATTGATATGTTGGAAGACTGTGGGTATGATGTGATATTTAGCAAAGGAAAGACTTTACTTAGACACATCGGCACGAGAAAAGTGAAGTGTATCGGTGTTCAGGTTAAAAATCTCTACAAATTTGATGTAGAAGACTGTGAAATATTGAGCATGAAAGCAGAGATGGTGAAGAGCTGAGGCATCGGTGAATTATGGCATAGTATACTTGGCCATTTGCACCATAGAGCCTTGAATATCATGCAACAAATGTCGACAAGAATTCCCAAGGGTTCACTAGAGCAATGAGATACATGCAAAGGGTTTACATTGGGGAAGTACACCAAAGCCACATTTCATGATAAGGATAGTGAAGCACATGCAGTACTCGAAAAAGTTCCCTCAAGTGTGTGTGGACCTTTCTCGATAGCCTCCATAGACAAGCACATGTATTATGTTATATTTTTAGGTGACTTATCATGTAAGTGTTGAATTTCTTCATGTAGAAAATAGACCGGACATTCTCCAAATTTTGTGAATTTAAAGTACTTGTTGAGAAATAAACTGGTAGGAAAGTGAAGGCTCTCAAGAGTGATAACGATGGAGAATACGTGTTGAATGATTTTAATAAATTCTATGAAAATGAAGGCATTCGATGGGAGTTAATTGAACCCCATAACCCACAACATAATAGGGTGGCTGTGAGGAAGAAAAAAAGTATCGTGGGAGCTGCACGGGCGATTTGCATGATTAGGGCCTACCCTTGCACTTGTGGGCTGAAGCATGCAACACAATGATATATGTGCAGAACAAGAGTGTTCATCAGATTCTTAGGATGATTACACCAGATTAAGGTTTTATAGGGAAGAAACCAGATGTGTCACACTTTAGGATCTTTGGTTCATCAGTTTACTGTCATGCTTCCAAGGATGTAAGGAAAAATCTAGAGATGAAAATTGAGTTGGGTATATTTGTGGGGTACACTGATACACCTCACAACTATTGGGTGTACCTTCCATGTCATAAGATGACATTTGTTTGTAGATATGTGAATTTCGATGGAGAGAAGGCCATAAGATATTCCCTTGAGAGGAAAATTTAGCTGTATGTAGATGAGGAGCTTTTAGCTCCAAAGGAAGAACCTCAGGAGGTTGTGGAGAAACCACAAGCACAAGCACAGAGAGTGGAGGCACCCACTCATTTAGAGACATTCAGAGAAGGAAGGAAGCACACGAGGGAAGCTGACAAATTATTGCATGATGCTAGAGAGAATGTGGGAGAACCCGCATGACAACATTGGTAGAGGAGGTCACCAGATCGGTACATTAGGCACATGGCTCTGATGAAATGATATCACTACATTTATTTGTATTGATCAAAGAGATGGCGGTAGGCGGTGCTACCTCCAATATCTTGTAAAACTTATTGCCCAAAGTAATAATAACAGTTTGAGGCCTAGAATCATACATAACATGGCACTTCCAAAAGTATGTTTGGCCTAATAATTTATCACAAACTTCAATAGGAACAACATCACACAATACCTCATTTGTGAAGGGCTTGATGTTGTAGGGAAGGATACATTGCAGACTGACACAAAGATCACATCCATGGTGAAGCCACTTGATGGTGTATGGTTGCAGGAGTGTTGTGGTCGGTAGGCCTAGCCGCTTCACAACCTCTGTTGAAATGAGGTTCTTTTGGCTTATACTGTTGATAATGAACTATATCGAATAACCCATCACCCACATATGGGAGTGGAAGAGGTGTTATCCCTCCTTTGGATATTCAGGCTCATCCTTCTGGATCTTAGTGGTCGCAACGGGCTCCACGTCAATAATATGCTTCCCTTTTTCATTCCCCTTGTCAAGTTATGACTTAGAGTTAGAGCATGCATCTGACTCTAAAGCCTTCAAATCAACCACCAGTGAATGCTCGGACCGACACTCACTTTTGTTGTGAGTGGGGCTCTTATGGAACTCACATCACTTTATCATGTCCTTCTTTCTCTTCGTGGTGTTGTTATTTTCTTACAGCTTTGGTGGGTTTTCGTGGGTAGCCCAGCCTTGACTTTATACTTTTTTTAGCTATTTGGGGGCACCTTTCACTTGCTTCATATTCGTAGATCCAAAGTCTCGCTTCTTGTGTTTAAATATCTGCTCGACCTTAGCAGCATATCAGTAAGGAGATGTCAAGGAACTCAATTTCCTCCTGAATGTATCTGTGCAAACAACTATGGTACTTAAGCACCAAACGTTTCTCCAAATCTTTGATACCCAAATTTGTGCGTAGGGTATCTAACATAACCATTGTCGAGAGCCGAAGCGTATCACCGTCATGACAAAATTCTAAACTTTCAAATGGTAGATCATCAAATATTAGTGGTTTCATAAAATCAACGGATGAATGTGCACAGTCATCATTAGTTGTGACAACAAGATCATAATTGAATATATGATTGGTTTGAACAGTTGTTCTAATATTGACAAATTGGTTGCTCAACAGGAAATATTGTAGAATTGAGGGGTTTTCGCACTTCATTATATTAGATATCGTTTTTTGGGATTCAACTGCGTTAAGTAAGTCTTTCATCTATGACCATTTCCATGAGAGGTAGTCATAACTGACTAATTTATGATGATTTTGAATAGTCCACTTAGCATTCATTGCATTGGGTGATGCTCATAGGGTTGAATAAGTGGGATTGAAACTAGTGAAATGAATAGTGTCAATCATCACTTTTGGGGCTTGCACCCAATAACCAGGACTTAACCAAGACTTAACTTGAATGGTTCATGAGGCACAATACTTGCTAAGGTTTTGCAAATGGGGTAGCAAGATAAGTGGGCTTGATTTTGGGGAAAAAATCCACAGTTAATCGCACTTGAGCTAGAGGCGATCTGGGATGGGTGACCTCCCGAGAAGTCCCAGTTACTAGGTGCAAGCCCCGGAAGTGATGATTGATGCTATGTGATTCATTTCACTAGTTTCAATCCCACTTATTCACCCATGTGAGAATCACCCAATTCAATAAATGCTAAGTGGAATATTCAAAAATCATGTGAAATTAGTCAGTTATGACTACCTCTCATGGAAATGGTCATAGATGAATGACTTACTTAACGCAGTTGAATCCCAAAAAATGATATCTAAGGAAAGATTGTTCCAATTTCCCATATGGGGATGAATCATCTAGATGAGTCTCATGGAAGAGATGAGTTATGTGGTTTCTTCGCTCACATACAATGGAATGTAAGATGGCACCAAGCTGTGCCTGATCATAATCTGCATCAGCTAGGCAAGAACTAGGATAATTTGAAACAATGGCCAATGTGCTATTTTCAACAAACAAATAAGAGTACAAGGGGTGGTGTATGTCGATTGATGGAAGATGAAAAAATGTATTTGAAGAAACATCACTTTGATCATAAAATTTCAAAAATGAGCTTTCATCTAGCAAGATGGTGTTGAAAGAAGATTCACGTGAGGAAACCCTAATCTGGCCTAGTTCAAGGATCTCGTCAAGATTGTGAGAACCTGACATAACCATCAATGGAAACTTAAGTGCCTCAAATTCCTGACGAGTCCTTGAACCTTCATAAGGTTTATCATCAAAGTTTGGCGGCTAAGTTAGATCAACAAGTGAATATGAACGACCATCATCAGAAGTACTAGTGGATATGTTGTCAATAGGATGATAATCACTAAAGCCACTAATTTGATCAGATTTGGTATCCAACACATGAGACTCTTCAAGGATTAATAATGAAGATGAATTGACCAGAGGAATTTCTTGAGCCTTCCTAAACATAGAATCTTGCTCTTCACTTATTAAATATTGAATATTGAAAAGGTCATGAACAAAGGATTCAATATCTTCATCTTCTGATTATGAGACCACAATGTTATGTACCTTATTGCAATCTAAACCAATAGGATGAATATCTAGAGGATTTAGAGAAATGGATAGTGTGGAAAACCAATCATATATATCAAGGTATAGAAGATGAAAAGACCTAGATGAAGAGGCATCAGTTCCAACCAAATCCAATGCACGCCTCAAATCTTGCATACTAGTGTAATATTTAAGAAGCAACAAATAAACATGCATGTTATGCTCTATGTAGTTGATTGTGGATTCAATATTATTTAAGAGAGATCGTACATCATTGTAAGAAAGAAAATGAGGTAGAATAATATTAGGAGATTCAATAATAGATTCAGGGAATGCTTAATTATCTCAAGTTGTGTCTTAGGAACAAGTGTTATGCACTTGAACTGCGAGAATAAAAATGTCATAAATGCGAAAAAATATTGCCAGAAAAACAGAATATCACCTAAAATGAGACAAGCTGCAAAGACATTTTTTTATTTAGAAGTAGATTACAATGTTCACTAGCCTCTTGAAGGGGGAAACATCCAATAGAGTAGAGCTCAATTACAATAAGACTCGATGATTCTTCCCTTGCTATCTATGACTATTTATAGCTTTATGACATCCAAAACCCTAACTACTAGTGGTCCCTTGCATAATATATGTTTACCGCTTTGTTTATTAACTATGGCCTGTTTAGAAATAATTGTGGTCCCTTTTCTATAATGCGGGTCAACCACTTACAATTATTATTAATGCAGATAACCACTTACAGACATTGTTGACTCAACTAACTAATTATGACTATTACTAGGAACCTTGGGCTTATTACATAAATAAAGGGGTTATGGTTGGACGCTAACATGCCCTCCCCTATCAAAAGAAGCCTTGTCCTCAAGGCTGCAGCTGCGGACACTGCTGAAGAATAGTGGTTGGTTCTCATGTCGGATCTTATGGAGAGGTGTCTTTCCACTTAATGAGGAATTCCTTGATCATGCAGTCGCGGAGATGTCTTTTGTGAGTATCAAGGACCTATTCAGGGAAGAGTGTTGGGTAATTTCATTGTGCTTTAAATTACTTTACATTAAATTTTCAATATGAGATCTTAAACTTGTGAGGTATACGACATAGTATATGCTAGGAGTTTTAACTTTCAATTCTAAAAGAAATAAATTGAAATGAAAGAAATTTCTACTCTATGAAAACAAATTAAATGACACGAAATGAAATATTAATCTATAAAAACAATGGAGAATTAATCTAGAAAAGAATTGAAAAAATAATCTAGGAAAGCATGTAAAATTAATCTATGAAAGCATGTAAATATCTAATCTATAAAAGTGAGTAAATTTAATCTATGAAAGCTTGTAAATTTAATCTAGAAAGATTTTGATATCTATTTCTATGAAAGAAAACAACTCTAATCATAAATGAGAATGTTTTTTTTTTCCTCGAGCACTTGATTGCAATATGGAAAAGAATGAAGTGGCAATTAGAAACTTGAAAATAAAACATATAAAACAAATAAATAAATCAAATCCTAAGTGATCATTGAAATGTAAATTATTTCTTAATTAAAAATATATGGAGAATTGTTAGAGAATTGTGATGACTTCAAAAACTAGATTGATATAGGTTCAAAATTAGTGATTTCTTTCTTAATTTGATGGAATTCAAATTATTTTTTCTATTGATATATTTGTTGGTCACAACATGAAATCTGAAAAATTACATTTGAAATATCCTTGAATATCTTCAAAATCGTGTATTGTTTTGAAGAAATTTCTAAATTCTTGCTAAATTGGCTCATTCTACACAAAACTCATGTTTTGGTTTTTCAAAATTTGTCTTAGTTTGGCCAGAGACTACATCAGAACTTGGCTACTTGAATTTTTTTATTATTATAAATTTCCATCTTTGATCAAGTGTTGAAGACTCACAATTGCAACATTAAACAAATTGCTACTATTGAGCTACAAAAGAAACTAAATTAAAACATAAGAAAACTAATATAAACAACATATATTATGAAACTAAATGAATCATAAAACTACATCTTATAACAAAATAAGAATATAAAACTTAAAAAATAAATAACACAAAAAAATTTTCAAATGTATTTTACTCCATCATAGTTTGGAATTATGCTCCAAGAGTTCCTCCTTTTGAATTGAGAAGAAACTCCTATTTCTACAAAAACTAAGATAACTAATTAATAAATGTAGATCCACAAATATCTGTTGTGGTTACAACCATGTATTAACATCTAGCAAGTAACATCTCTATATATTCTCTCACAAATCTCTAAAATATTTGACAAGAAATCTTATCAAAACTTTCATGATATTTCTCCATCAAATATTCTTGAATGATTATCTCAAATATTCCTCAAATATTCAAGATATTGAAGAGGAAATTTGAATTTGAGACTTAGACTCCAATATGACTTTGCTGGAATCTTCAAATATGCCTACACACTTCACAAAGCTCATCCAACTTGTATATGTAAGTAAATACATGTTATTTTTCTAATATTTAATCACAAATTCACTCAAAGTACTAAAATGATGCTTTGGAAAATAATAATGATAAACTCATATATGATCATGAAAATGGTCTTAGTGTAAGGTTATAATATAGTGGAATATGGTTAAAAGTGAGTGAAAATATGATGAAAAATATGACATTTTGGAGACCCAACATTTCCCCCCAACTGGAGATGTTGCATGTAGCCTTTTGGAGTGGAAGATTATGTTTAATCAACAAGTCATTTTGTGAGTTGAGATACTTTTGCAAAGTATTCTTCAATTCTTTATTTTTCTCTAGATCTTCCTATTATGGAACCTTCTTTGAAAGATATCTAAGTTGCAACTCTTGTGGTTGGTTCTTGTGTGAAAACCACAAGTATTGCAAGTGTTGGTTCTTGTGTAGAAACACTTTTGTTTTACATTTCTTCTTGTTGCAACAAAGAATGCTTGAAAATACATTCAAAATGAAGACCCATTTATATGCATATCAATTGATATTTTTTCATAATTTGAATCATTCCAAAACATATTCATCTTTGAATTGTGTTAGGGTCCTATAATAATAGGATTCATAATTTTTTAGTTGACTTTGATTAGTCTTGTAATATGTACATACCTTGCTTTCTGCAAATTGTTTTCCCATATCAAAAAAAATAAAATAAAAAATGTAAAGAGGGTAAAAGTCCTAAAATAAAAATCAAAGGACTTGAAAAGAAAAATATCAAAAAGAATAGAAAAAAAGGACCCCAAACAAAAAAGAGATAAGAATAAAACATGAAAGTGATGCAAATATAAATGCCACTACTGTTACTTTTTACTACAAAATAAATGATTATGTGCAGCTTGTTCAAAATGCCATAATCCATGATGAGATAAATGGCTTAATATTGACTTTTCATGCTTTAAATTTCATGTTGATAGATAGAGAATAAAGATCTTGCCAAATATTTTAATCTTGGCAGATCAGTAGTTAGATAGAGAATAAATAAGGAGCTCAACAACTTAATATGAGCCCTTGGAAGAAATAAGGATAAAATTAGTTAGTTTGTTGTTTTTAAAGAAAAATGAACAAGGGTTTGCAAGCTCAAATGCACCTAGGTAAATGAAGAAAAAATGTTAGGGTAGCATAAGGGTAGGCAGAAGTAACTTTTTACAATCATGGATAAGCATAAATTGGTCAATTCAGTCACTAAATTCCTTCAAATAGTCATTTCCCTTGTAAAATACTTCATGCCCTCTATTTTGATGATTTACCATTCATTTTCCCTTTTTCCTAAGTGTAAAACTCATTTTACTTAGGGAAAGTAAAAACCCTTGCTAATTTCCCTTTACCCCAAAAATACCCAAAAACCCAAAAAACATTTTATCCTAAGTTTAAACATAAAAATATTATATTGGGACTTTCTACAATAGAACTTATCCCTTTCTTATGTTTTACATTAAACTTAGTTTATTCTTTATTATTAACACATTAACTTATATATTATCCCCTTATTAACCTTTCTAGCCCTTATTATATTAAATCCCTTTAATATTACCCCAAACCCATATTTTAATTTTTAACCTATGTTTTATTCCCCACGTGATATATTATCCCCGCTCCCGTAGGTTAAAAGTACTCCTATTATATAATAACCCGCCCTATGTTAATATTACACCTATATGCATTGCATTTGTTAATAAAACATTAAACCCACATATCATATTCATATATATAAACTATATATCAAAACTATGTTTTAATATATTAAACCCGCATATCATATTCATATATATAAACTATATATTAAAACTATGTTTTAATATATAATCCACTCTCGCCGCATAAGTAATCCCCTCCCCCACGACCATTACCCTGTATCTTCACCACTTAATCTTAGCCATTCGCTCCATTTTGTCAGATCTAACGGTGCAGATCACCCATCGCAAATTTCATTACGCAGTCAATAACGAAATCAAAACTTGTGATAAAAGTTGTTTTAACTCTTTCTCTCCCCTCCACGCGTCACATTTTTGTTAGATCACATCGATTCAAAAAATACCATTTACCACCTTTTGTTGTTGCGAAAACCGCTGACAGTAATCCCCTCCCCCACACCTAAACCGCCCATGATTTGAATTGACCGGAAATAAATACATTCACTGTTTAAACAAATTCTTTATAAAAACAACTGAATGCACTCATTACACGCCTTCTGTTACCATTTCTGCTTGTAAAACCTTCCTAGACTGATAAAGTAACGCTCTCGCCTATGTTTCACCTAAAAAACAAACAGAATTCATCAGAATCAACTGCTACAATCACTAAGAAACCTCCAGACTGCATATAAAGGCTAGAAGAAGCTTTTGAAAGCTTTCAAAACCCAACAAACCCTTCTTCATAGCATTAAATCTGAATTTTATAGGTATTCTTCAGAAAAAGAGATTCATCCATCATTCTGAGAGAATTATACTGTTAATTGAAGCCTTATAAAGCCTGTATGCCTTAAAGAATTCCCCTTTTCTTCAGAAATTCCTTAGATAGACAAACCCTGAGCATCTCCATAGTTTTTGAAGCTTTAAACTGTTTTAGAGGAAATTTGGAGTGAGTTTAGCCATCTGCATACTTAAAAATCCCTTTGAGACATCCAAAGCCTTTTCTATAGTACTCAGAAACTCTTTTTCACAAAAATTTGATGTTTTAGGATTGTTTCATCACATAAATTTCACTGATAACCCTTAATATCATTTTTTGAGGTTATAAAGGTCAGGAAATTGGTTTTTTATACAGAATTGATAGTTTTGAGTCAGAGTAATCAGAAATATCCTTTTGCTGTCAAAGATAGAACCTCTGATTATCTAAAGTCCTTCTTTAAACAATTTAAACTTATAGAAGTGTTTCACAGGCCTAAAAATAGAGTTTTAAAGGTTAAGAGTGTTTAAATTGATAAATCAAACCAATAAATGGCATCCAAAAGCACTATTGTGATCAATCCTTTACAACCCCCTATTGTAGATGTAGAACATACTCCCTTGGCAGATGTAGACTTCAAAATTACAGATCCTGTGACAGAGTTTAACCTCCTTGAGCTCCACTACTGGAGCCAAGAGAAATCGTTGGATCAAAAAAATGATGCGTGTAGTTGGGAATAAAATTTGCCTAAGTATGTTGTCCCTCACACTCATCAATGCCCATAAGCTATCAGATTATGCCAATCCTATTATTCTCCAGATCAAAGAGCCATTGTCGATTCTGAAAAAGAAGTATTGTTTACCATAACAACTGAATCTACAAACCAAATGCTTCAGTTGCATCTTGAACCTAATAAAGTTCCTTTATCAATTGAATCCCTCACTAAGTTCTATTTGGATTTGGATTTTCCTAAAAGATTTCAAAATTTTCAAACTTTTATGTCATCCTATGTGGAAATCCCCAAGCTCAACCCTCCATACTCCTCTTCTAAATTCCCAGAAAGAACCAGACACATTATTTCCATGTTATCTTTATCCTTGGATATTTCACAGATGAGCATGCTGATGCATCAGTACTTAGTTTCCTATCCATTTTTGTACCTGGCCAGCCTCCTGCAGTTATCTTCAATTTTGCCCAGTATATTGCTAATAGCATCCATGAACAAATTGTCAAATTTCCTACTAAAGGTGTCTTTAGGTATACTTCATTTATTTTCCAAATGTTTCTTTATTTTCAGTCAGAAAAGTTTCCTATAACTCTTTAGAAGCTAGATGTGGAAGGAAATCCACAATCTATTGTATTCTGGACTTTCTTGATCAGAAAGGAGTCAGATGAATTCACTTAAGCAGATTTTACAGATTCTTTCATCCATCCATTGGTAAATCTGATAAACAACAGTGTGCAACCTAGGATCAGTAATGAAATTTAGAAAATTTTACATTTTTCTGAACAAAGAAGGATAGGTGATTGGTATTTATACCAAAATCACACTGAAATCAGATTTTATGAATCAAACCTCATTCCTTACAAGTTGCCAAAATATTTACCTATGAGGTTGTTTGCTTTAGAGTATATAAGGCAGATTTTGAACTTAGATGCTGTAAATTTCTTGGCTACAAAGAAGAAAACCCAAATTAAATTGAAGACTCAAGTTGGTCCATTCATATGTAATAACAGAGAAGCAGGTGCAGAGGCATAAAAGCAGTTGTTAGAGTACAAATTCAGCAATAGCTTTCTTTGGTATTATGATCCCTATGGTATAATCAACAAAATTAGAGTTAAATGTAAATTAACTCCATACATTCATGAAAAGAAGCCTGACATTGAGAAATTATCAAACCAAATAGGATGGTTAGAGAATACACCGGTAGAAGCTGATAAGCAAAGTGATACTAGTCACATTTTGCAGACTCCAACTCAGGAAGACAGAAGCATGAAAATAAATAGGGAAGAAGGGTCTTACACTGCTAAGACCACTACAGAAACAAAGTTCAAACTTAGGTACAACAAGAAGCCAAAGATTAATATAGCAGATAAAGAAAAAGAAAAAATTGAGGTCATGGATACAGAGATTCCAGAAAAAGATATTGTGCCTCCCACATTAGTTGAAAATGAATAGCAGCCAACCACTCCTAATACACAGTTGATCCAAAAACAAGATAGTATAGAAGTGTCATCATCAAAGAAGACAGAGGAGAAGGATATGAACATTAAGGAAAGGTACAAAGAGATTAAAGCTAAAAATGAAGAAATCAAGAATGGAATATACTCTCATTACTTAAAACAGACCCCCAAAATACAAAATAGGCTGCTTTCAGCCTTTGATTACAAGAACAAGAAAATGTTAATGATAGTTCTCCAGCCCACATGCCAACTCCTAAAACAAAATTTGATTATAAAAAGGTTGATCTTGAAGTTCCAGTTCAGGACATTCATCCCCTGGACCAAATTGAATTTCACAAACAAGCAGGAGAGATGCTTTATTCCACAATGACTACATAATAAATGACTTCTAAAAAGCTTTAGAATACTTTGATAAATGTAAGAGACCAGCTCAAGATAGAGGAATAATCAACATATGCTAAGGATATCATAATCAAATATTTAGAGGAGTTAGTGATTGAGGTAGGTTATGATCATAATAACATAAAAGTTGTTGAGGAAATGATTAAAAAGAAGAATGTTGATATTTGTGCACTTAGGAAACAGTTAAAATTACCTCTGTTGTGGAGGTAAATCCCCTCTGCGGACAGAGGTGATCCCTACTAGCCCAGACCGGGTCTAGCAACAATCATTCACGCTATAGCGCAGGTTCCTAATTGCAAATAAACCAACTAACGATGAAGGCTTACCTGGGATCCAACACTGCTGCTTGTAGAAGAGGTAGCGCTCCCGTTCCTTAGCCCTGGTAGATCACGATCCCCATGATATCCGTGATAGGACACCTGCACAAGAGAGAAACAAAACAAACGCAAGCATAAAATCTAGTAGATGCAACTATATGTCAGTCAGAAAGGACATAACTCATCATCATAAACCATAACAAGAGTGGAACCATAACCAATAGTCGCTTATTATTAATCAATCAAAGGAAGAATACAACGATAGTTTTGACGCTGAATTCTCCTTTGGAGGGTCGCCAGCAGAACACGTCTCGAAAAGCCTGTCAAGGATGGGACAAACCTCTCTCTTCGGATCTTGACAATAGTCTCCTTGCTTGAATTTGGCCTTAAGGAAATAATCGAGGCTCTTGCAACATAAGGCTCTTGGGAATTTGGGAACTTGAAGACTAGCTTTCCATGGAGATGGGCAAGCTTTTATAGATGGAGGAAGGGGAGTTGGGATCCCTATAATCATGGGATTGGCCCTATCATCAAGGAAGCTTCCATGAGAGGTGGAAAAACACTTCCTCTCTATGGAGATCCGTAGCCAAACCTCCCAACTCAAGATAGATAGCAGCCCAGGAATTTGTTAGGACAAAACTTCCGCCATTTATTTAAAAAAAAAACTCCTTAAATTGGCTGGCGCGAGTGCGACTCTGGGACAGAGCACCAATTGGTGCGACCTCTTTGAAGGATTTTCCCCATTGGCGCGGGTAATGAACTGGCTGCCCGCGCCAATGCAAAAAGGGGTGTTTTTAGGGTTTTCCAGCAGGAGATGTCTTCAGGGGGATGAAAGTACATGTTCAGGGGAATTCCATGAAAGTATTTTCAAGTTATATCACTGCTCACAGGTCACAAAATAAGCCCTCCAATGTGAAAGACGAGTGGAATGGTAGGGACGGTGACAAATTGCTGTGTAACAGATGCCCCCTAAAGTATGAGGCCCGAATGAGAGAGAGGGGTGAAATGCTTTACGAGAACGTGTCCAACTGAAAACTCCGCCGTCAGAAAACCTGTGTGAAGAAGTACAACTGATGTCTCAAATAAATTATATATATGTGGTATGGGTGCATCCATCCATAACAGAGTATACAATAATCCAGATCCAAGGAATGGACGCAGCCATCCAGTGGGGATCGATAAATAGACTCAGGTATGGTCACAGCCATCCAGTAAGTGAGCCATGTAAATAATCATAATAATCCACAAAATCGCAGCCTGGATTACAACAGACACAATCCAGGGTTTTGCGCTCCATCTCGACCCGAACACCGTACAAGTCCAAGCATGTGAAGAAATGGGCTGAAGTCGAACATGCAAGAACATTGTCTGATTACCAGCCAATGATGAAAGCTGTTAACAAATGCGAGAGGTACCACCAATAATGATAACGGCCCTCAAGGTACTATAGGTACAATCTACGGCATGCGAATCAATGAGCTGGTTTCGAACACCCATAGAATCACTCGATCAGAGGCCAATGATGAAAACCTCACGTCGAATGCGAAGAACCTGCCATTGAGGCATGCAGGCTCCAAGGCACCAGAAGGGAGTCTCTAGATCAGCTTCCTGGATAATGAGCTGAAGTCGACAGGAAGTGACCTTGATCGAAGGTGGGCCATAATGTTTCTCACATCATCGACGCGAGACAGAGGAACATAGTGTTTTTGTGAATCACGATCAGATGAGAATCAGAGGAAGGTTGGTACTTGCAGAGGTCAACTTCTTTTGAACATATGAACAGCACGACAGTGGACTTGGCAGTATTTGACATCAAAATATCAGAGGTCATAGTGACGAGGCAAAGAGCAGATGAGAGGTCAAAAGGGATTACCCAAACCCATGGAGGCAAGTGAAAAACGAGATGAGATGTCCCCAACCTGACACGAATGCAGACAAGTGCCATGTTCAAGAGCGACATACTGCCGACACGACAATGATGCTGGTTCCATTTTTTCCCCACCATTTCTGGCGAGTACCCCAATTATTTTTGATAACAAGCTTGAAGGGGATAGCATATGCTTGTAATATAAGTCTGTCCTTCGGACGGATCCATCCTAGTACATTTAACGAGCCCTAGGAAGGAAAGACTCGAGTAGCGTCATTATGACTGAATCCGATGTCATCAGGGTTTAACGAGTCTGACAAAGGAAGAACTCGACGTCTTTTCATGTTTAGAGAGTTTGAAAAGACAACAGAAAAGTAAAATCCAACGTTCCCTTTTCGTAAATAGTTCCTCAGATCTGAAAAGGTAGAAAACTATGTCTGAGAAAACCTCCTAGTCGCGATAGGCTAGGGTATTCCTTTTTCGTAAATAATCTATCCCAGCCTGAAAAAGGGGTAAACGTATACTGGGTAGATGTCATTTCGCAGCCACTTTAACGAGATTGAAACGAAAAGGGCCTCGACAATCTTTTCATGTTTAGAGAGTCAGAAAAGAGCTGAAAGATGACTCCAAAATGAATTTTTCGTGTTTTTACCGAGTCCGAAAAAGTATAAAATACAACTCGTTTCACTGTTGAAGTCGCGTAGAAACCTGTTGCTGCACACAGAGGCAAGTGTAAAATCCATTTTCGACAAAATATATCAAAATATTAATAAAAAATGACTTTTAAAACCTAACGATATTTCAAAAAGTTATAAATAGTCTCAAATGGTAAAAAACAAAGTTACTTTTACTATTTACCTCATTGGAGAGCAACAGTGGTCCGTTTGGTGTGCAAACTTCTGACGGCGATTGCGACAAATCCGGGCTACCATTCAGATTTCCGTTCGTTCCAGGTAAGAGGCGCTTCCCTGTACTCCATTTTAATCCATTTTTTTATAGTTTTCCATTGCTCATTAGATTTTTGTGGAATATTTTTGTAATTTTAGGGCCCCGCCCATTGGCGCGGGTATCGGGCACGGACCCGCACCAATGGCCTTTTGTATACAAAGAGCCTGCGCCAACTGGCGCGACTGTTAGGAAAACAGTCGCGCCAATGGCGCAATTTAGTTTTCTGCCTTAAATTTCCGATTTGTGAGTGATTCAAATGGATTTCCAAGCATAACAGAGATATAATCAAGGGTTTTTTATCATGTTGATGCAGGCAACCGAGTACAATGGTGATCGAATGGAAAGAGAGGGAGCATGGGGAAGAGGATGAACTAGCCACGGAGAACGAAACTTGTATGAATGCTCTCAAGAACTGTGGGCTTAAAAATTTCTTCCTGACACCTTGCTTACGAGCTCAACCTGAGCTCCTGCAATACCTGATCAGTATTTGGGATGAAAATGAACAAGTGTTCAAGCTACGGGATCAAGTATTAGAACTGGAGGTTTCTGACGTATACTTCATAACCGGACTGTCGCGCAGAGGTCCAGTGCCCATATTGACAGGGAGCAGACCATCTGGTGAAAATATGGAGCAGGTAATGGCGAGGGTGTGCCCAAGGGCACGAATCGGATCAGGAAGCGGAAAGGTAGACATTCACACTGTCGAGGATCTAGCACTCAGAGTAGTGCTACACACCATTACACGAGCTGCAGGATCGCAAGCTCCACATGAGGTGACCAAGGCCCAACTCATACTAGCCTCAAAGTGTATGAGTCCTACACTGTTTGACTGGGCTACAGCGGTGACAGTCAACATGAAGAGGCAGCTCACAAAGTGCAAGCAAGCCAAACTGAAGCAGTTTGGCTACGGTTCTATCTTGGTATCGTTCATTCTGGAACGACTACCAATATTCCAGGGCTAAGGGGCCATAGTAGCTGAGCCGATACCACGAGAGCCGAGAATGGCTCACTGGGGAGCACTGATGCCCAGGCCAGGAGGGGGCCAACAGATGTCCTGGAGGCCGGAGTTTTTTGGGTGGCTACGACATCAGTTGATCATAGTCGAAGAATAGCCATATGCAGGGACCGATTTCACTGGTGATCCAAATCTTCCACTCCCGGAGGGAGATGACTAGGACGAGGATTTGGGTAAGATCGTCTTTTTGATTTTTGTGTTTTATTATTTTTTTTGTTTATACATGTCCGTTCTGACATCAGTTTTATGCATATGCAGATGTCGGCCCAGAGAGACCTGCCGGTATGTCTCCTATTTCACGGAGAACTCATCCCACAGCTGACCCTCAGGCGGAGGGTGCCGAGGGAGGAGAGTTGGTCCAGAATCTCGAGGGGATCGCCCGGGGGATTCCAGACTACGCCCGGCTGGCAGATGTCCCACTAGCATACCAGAGACATACGATGGGAGTGCCTAGTCGCCTCCACCGTCTTCTGAGACGCTTAGTGCGTGATGTGGCTTGTTATCATGAGCACCACGCATATTAGACACCTAGGGCTTTATTTCATGCATATTTTTTGAGAGACATGTCGTCTCCGAATGTATTCAGACAAACATGTTTTTTTTTTATTTATGTAATGCACACTATGTAAAAATTTCGATATATATATATACATACCTATTTCTGGATGGATCTCTTCACATGTGATGATGTTTTTTTTATAAATTGCGCAAAATTCTATCTAAAACCAAATTAGCTACTGCATCCGTTAATGTATTCATATGTCTGGGTATGTGTTGATATGTAATATAGTCAAAATTTCTTTTCAGTAAATGAATACGCAGATACAGACGTAAAATGGATGGGTTTCTGACTGAATAATGACCGTTAAGCTGTGATACTATAAGTTGTGAGTCTAAATACACAAGTAATTCACGGATACCAAGGTTTACAGCCTCAGTGAATAATTCTAACACAACACTATATTCCGCGATGTTATTTGTAGCACGTCCCAGACACACACCTTGTAGGTTGACAAACTCACCAGCAGGATTGTAGATTACCCAGGCTGCCGAAGACAAATTCCTGGAACTGCGGGAGGCACCATCCACGAAACCAACAAACGAATTGATGGACATCTGCACTATCAGGAAGACCTGATCAGCAGAAAGATGTTTACATCGCACACCACACCACACATGCAAACAAATGAAATAACACACTTATGTACACACACCACACCAAAAATGAGTTCAAGCGTAGTATTTTTTCAGGTACAGCCCATTTCTGGGCTGCGCCAGCGGAACTCCTTCATAATCTATAAGCTCATAAGCCCCATTCTTCAAAACGTGTTTTACTATGTAGGGCCCATGCCACATAGGTTGGAACTTGCCGGCCCCAATCTTGTCATGCACTTGATCGTATAAGAGGACGAGGTCCCCTTCGATAAAGGAACGTGGAGAAACTGATTGATCAAAGTGAGCTTTGACCCGCTTCTTTCGTGCTTCAATGACTAAAGCAGCCAAACGGTGGGTTTCATCTAACCGTTCCAAATACAAAAGACGCTCTTCCTCAGCAGAAGTGTCGGGTAGAAGTTCCACAACTAATTTCAAAGAAGGAATCTCGCATTCAACCGGAAGAGTTTCTTCCAGACCATACACCAATTGAAATGGTGTGAATCCAGTTGCACTCTTTGCAGACGTCCGGTAGGCCCATAGAGCTGAGAACAGTTGGAGGTGCCAATTGGATTTGTGAATACCAACTGTTCGTTGAAGCATAGTGACCAGAAACTTGTTCACTGCCTCAACCTGGCCATTTGCCTGGGGGTAATATGGCGTTGAGCTATCGTGTCGTAAGCCCAATCTTGAAGTCAGCTCGACCATCATATAATCTCAGAAATGAGTACCATGGTCGGTAAAAATGGCCTGAGGGACCCCGAAATGTGAATAATGTGGTTGAAGATGAATTGGGCAGCTTTCTTACCGTCGGCAGCTAGTGTAGGCATCGCTTCGGCCCACTTCGTAAAGTAGTCTACGACGACAATTATATATGCATGCCCCCCAGCCGAATGAGGGTTACACGTCATAAAATATACACCCCATTTTTCAAAAGGGCCAACGGTAATAACATGATGCAAAGGGAGAGGCGGGGCGCACATCTTGCGCTGAAAGACACACGTGACATTTACGGACTGTGAAGATACAGCCTTTGAATATTGACGGCCAGAAGTAACCTGCTCGCAGAATTTTCTGGGCAATGGCATATCCAGACATATGACCGCCACAGGCGCCACTGTGGCAGTCATTTAGGACCCTTTCAGCCTCTTCCAAGGTTAGGCACCGACGGAGCACCGAATCTACTCCAACGCGGTATAAGGTATCTCCTACGATGCGGTAGGGTTGAGACTGATGCCGAATCTGACGTCGGGCATCTTTAGTCAACTCAGACCGAAATGTGGAGGTCTGAAGATACACAATTATGTCGCCATACCAAGGGTCGCGAGTACTGATAAGGAAAAGAGTTTCGTCCGGGATATGATCCTCGGAGTGTGAAGGAGTGGAGTCTGTTGGGAGTGAGCATATAAGATCCGCGAAAACCAGTGATTTGGTTGACTCAGCAGTAGTGAACTCTAAGTCAAACTCCTACAAGATAACGATCCATTTGGATTATTTTCCCCCCAGTAATTGTCGAGAGAGAATATATGTCATGGGGTTGCAATCCGAAACCACTATTATCGTACGCAGCAGGATGTAGTGGCGAAAACACTGCACAGCGTGTACTGCGGCTAATGCCAGCTTTTCGACATGAGCATAACATGTTTCTGTGTTGAGAAGGTTCCGTGATAGATAATAAACGACGTGTTCATTTCCATCATCGTCATCCTGCACCAGAACCATAGCTATGGTGCTAAACGCGACGGCGAGATACAAAGTGAAATCACGGTGATAATTAGGAGGACGAAGCAAAGGAGCATTAACCAGTAACGTCTTAAGATTCTCAAAGGATTCTTGAGCAATGTCGTCCCAATGGAAGGGAACATTCTGCTTTAGAAGACGCATGAATCCTTTAGCCACCTCCGCGTAGTTCAGGATAAAGCGTCGAAGGAAGTTAGCTTTTCCCTGTAGACTCTGCAACTGATATAACGAGGAGGGTGATGGGAGATTGATGATAGCCTCAACCTTTAAAGGGTCAAGGCGAATTCCATCTTTGGAGACTATGAATCCCAAAAGATAGCCAGAATCCACGCAAAAGACGCATTTATGAGGATTAAGCCTAATATTGTAGTGCCTACAGCGAAGGAAAATCTGGCGGAGATGTTTAGGGTGGTCCTCTCGCCTAGCTGAGTGAGCTGGCAAGTCGTCCAGATAAGGCTGAACGATATGGTGTATGTCGTGGAAAGCATAAGACATCGCCCGCTGGAAAGTGGCTCCAGCGTTCTTCAAGCCGAACGGGAGCTTTTTATAAGCGAAAGTACCCCACGGACAGATGAATGTAGTCTTGTGTTGATCCTCAGGTAAAATATTGATATGATTATACCTGGAGAAGCCGTCCATCAAGGAATAAATCTCACTTCTGGCACATTCGTCGATGATTTGGTCTATGAACAGAGTGGGATAGTTATCCTTCGGACAGGCGCGATTAATATCACGGTAATCAACACAGACCCTAATAGTACCCTGCTTTTTATCGACAGGGACAATGTTTGAAACCCATTCTGTGAGGGGGATGGGATAAATAAAGCCCGCGTTCAGAAGTTTTTCAACTTCTGCCTTAATTGCAGCGGCTTTGCGACGATGCACCGGGCGTAAGCGTTGGCGCACGGGCTTCGCACCAGGGTAGGTTGGAATCTCATGCACTACGATACTGGGATCAATCCCAGGCATTTCCTCATAGGACCAGGCAAACAAATCTCTAAATTATTTAAAAAGATCAGTATAGACTTGTATCTCATCAGGAGAACAAGTCACTCCCACGTGTATGTTCTCAACGATCCCCGGTTTAACGGAGATGTTGATCGGGATGGTTTGAGTGATATTACTCAGGTTTCCTTCCGAAATAACCTCGTGCGTCAAAATGGGCGTTTGGAGAGGTGGAGTGGGAACCTGAGATGCAAAACGCTCTAGACAATCCGACATTGCCCCCAAGTTAGGCATGAACAAGGAACGATGATGTCCATCGCTCCAAGGCAGCTCCTCAAGAGACATTGTTTCTACAATGGCTTCATCAGAAGGAAAAATCTCTTTGAGAGGATCAGGCGAGTCGGCCTCGCCAAGCCAGGGGGACTGAGAATAGATGTCTAAAGCCATGCTCGAGGGAGCATGCTGAGGCGGTGGAGGATCAGATGCGGCAAAAATTTCACAGTAGCTAATCTCTACTGGAGTTAAGGGCATCGATTATCCAAACTCAATCACTTGCTCAGGCGTAGGGATGAGCCATGGGTCGTCAGACCTAGAGATCATATTAACTTGAGCGGTGTGCGGTGGCGATGCGGGAAAAATACCCATGAGGACGGGGTCTTTGAAGAGGCCGGGCCCTACACTGTCAGGGGGATTTGGGATCTGATCCACGTATGGAACGTTGTTGTCGGAGGTGGAGGTGAAGAAGGACATCTGATCCACCGTAACGATTTTTCCCTCGTGAGGGAACTTAATAAGTCGAAAGAGGGTGGACGGCACGCATAACATGGCATGAGTCCAGCTGCGGTCGAGAAGTATATTGTAGTTAAGCTTGGCGTCAACCACTTCTACTTCTACGTTGACAGTCTTCCCCTGTAAAGTAATCGCTAGACTCTCGAGAACACCTAGGGGTTTGGATTCCCGACCATCAAATGCCTCTAGGGTATTGGGAGATGATGAAAGGGCCGGAGAGCCAATGGCCTTCCGGCAAGCGGACGACATGACACAGGTAGAAGCACCTTCATCCACAACGGCCCTATGGATGTTAAGACCGTTGATCCTGACTTGAATAACAAGAGCGATCTAATGTGGAAGTCGGGGGGTAAAGTTTTCTAAGTCAAAGGTGAGAAGGCTAGAATCGGCGGGATCGATTCCACCGATTGCAGATAAAAGAGCTTTCTGTTACGAAGGACAAATTTGAAGAACTTCCAAAGCAGACATGGAAGAAGGCGCTTATGCCAGATCCTCAACAATACTGTAGTGCTGAGCGGCATGGGCATTCGGATTGTAGGAATATTTTCATAGAACACCTTTAGAGGGTGGCCTCACAACGGGTTCAGCAGTAGGCTTCTCAATTTCCAACGAACCGGAGACAGGTGGGGGAGGTGGACCATCTGCAACTACCTTCCCCGATGCCTGATGCGATTCGTTGTAATCCTTCGAACGCGTAGCAATAGAGATAGGTGTAGCACCATTCATCATAAAGACCTGGGACCCAAATGGTGCCGATGGTGAGGGTTTTTCAACCATCTGGGTCTGCTGAGACGGGAACGGTTCTTTAAGAACTGCCAGAGTCCCTTTGGAGCCTTTTAGAAGTTGGCTAACTTCATATCGTCGAGGACAATCCTTGGTATAATGATCTCCTTCACAAATGAGGCAGGGGTACTTCAGTTTGCGTTGGGAACCGTCCGAGGTCCAAGGTTTGGAATCTGGCTTTGGGGCGTCGGATTTGGATTTACCTTTGCCCTTCTTTTTCCCTTTGGATGCTTTCTCCGTAGGATTAGCCTGAACGGCGTTGACCTCCGCAGTTTTTCCAGAGTCGGTAGGGGAAAGAGAAGCAGAATTATTGGATGAGTTGGATTTCTGCTTCCCATTCGAAGATTTCTTTGAATTCTGAGACACAGAACCAATAACACCATCCACCGCTAGGGTAGGTGGAGCTTTAGAGGTTCCAGAACGTGGAGCATCAGGCAAGATATCATAAAGCGTGCCGGATTGTGAGTATACCAGATCCAAATATTGAGCATGCGCTATGGCTTGTTCTTCAGTCACACACGCTCCCATAGCAATATCTTGGGCGATTTTGTTAACGAAGGAGGTGGTGAACCAATGAATTAGTATCTGATCAGGTATATGAAACTTGATCAGCCTACGACGACGTCGCCACTCATGAATGTGATCAGAAATGTGGGTGGCTTTGTCCTGCTTTAAAGAAGTCAGGAGGTGCGTCCCGACTTCGTAGCGAACCGGTAACTGAAAATGAGTAAGAAAAGCCATGGCTAACGAATTGAAATCTTGAAAGATGCCATGGGATAATTCGATATACCACTTAGCAGCAGTGCCAGTCAAAGTGCGCTGGAAGAGGCGCAGACGGATTGAATCATCCACCCAAGAGTTGGACGAACACCAAAGATGGTAAGTCATCACATGAGCTTGGGGGTCCTCTCCAGCTTTTCTCTCAAACTTGGGGAAATCACCAGGCACCTTGGTAGGAACCGGAGGCCAATAAGGACTGTGCAAAATCAGATCATTGGTTAATTTTGAAACATCCGGTAACTCCAAGGTAGCCAGAAACGACAATGGTGGATTGGACGACATACCTGGCCCTGGGTAAGGACTAGTACCTGTACTCCACGCTGGTTGGGAATATCCTTGCCCCCCCCATGGGTTCTGTCCAGCAGGATTCTGACCGTAGGGGGTATAAGTGGTGTAACCAGCCTGATTCGATTGTTGGTAACCAGCGTACGGGGGTTGATAACCAGAGTATGGACCCTGATTATGAGTCGGCCCTGTGTAAGCAGCATTTGGATTTGGCTGCTGAGTATAGGTGTAGCCGGGCTGTTGAGGACGATAGTTAGAACCTTGGGGCTAGCTATAATTCGGTCGGTATTGACCATGAGAATAGTATCCGCCTTGAGGTTGAGTGGGCTGCTGATAGGTGGAACCCTGCAGAGCCTGATAATTTGGGTGCAGCGGTTGATTTGGCTGCGGCATCAAATAAGTCGGCTGCTGGGCAGGGTTGATAGGATGTGCAGGCTGGCCTGATTGAGCAGGTTGACCTGGCTGAGCGGGCTGCCCTCGGTTAACAGGTTGACCCGGATGGACAGGTTGTGCCAGTTGCGCAGGTTGACCTGGCTGTTGAGAAGCACCAGGTTGTACCGGATGGGCTGGTTGTCCCGGTGGAGGAATGGAGCCAGGTGGTGGCTGGTAACCGGTTTGACCTGCAGCAGGACCATAAGATGGTCCTAGCTGGTGTGCAACGTTTGGATTAATAGGATACTGAGGTTACATGGGTTGGAAAGGTCGGACTTGCCCCCCAGGACCGTATACCGGCCCCGGTTGGTACCTCGGCTGAGGCTGCACAGGTTGACCGGAAGGGTTGTAATACTATCCTTACGGACCGTACGATGGCCCTTGCTGGCCTGCAGGATAGCCTTGTAAAGGCTGTCCCTGTAGGTCATAAGGATAGCCAGGCTGGCCCGAAGGTTGGCCTTGAAAAGGTTTCCCTTGCAGGTTATAAGGATGTCCAGCCTGGTTATAGGGTAAACCTTGAGCATGAAGGTGAGCCTCTGGAGCGGGTAAACGTAAAATGTTCCCGTGCTCATTGTATTGATCTGGAAAAGCATACACGGGTGTACCATCCTATGCATAATGCGAAAAATAAGAGCGGTTGGGGTCTTGAGAGGTTTGTCCAACCTCGGGGTTCGGCTGTTGTAGGGACAACCGATACTCCTCCAGAGAGATGTTCTCTGGCATAGCAGTCGCTATGTAGACGTCTTCGGGAGGCGGCACAGCCCTCGCGGAGGGTGCCGTAACAGCGGGTGCAGACGCGGCCACACAGACAGTGGGCCGAACGAGTACAGAGGTGACGGGAGTCTAAGGAGACATCCCCAATGAAGGAACCATCGACCTCGTAGAAGGATATGATACCCCCATAGAGGCTACGACGACGATAATCTGACCCAAGGATCTATACCCTGTTGGTAATGAGGGACCGAATGATGACATAATAGCTGGTTCAGGGTTGTCTCCTGGAAATAATATTCGAGGAAATAACTGGTAATCCTCACCGGACATGGGGATTTCCTCGCTGGATTCACTCATGATTGAGCCTGCCGCTAGATCTCGTAATAGAAAGCGAGGACTAGGAGGAAAAACAGCAGCTATAAAAGGCGAACCCGATGTAAGAGAAAGGAAATATGCCCCTACTCTTAACTCAGGCCAAGGGTCGGAAAAGGGCCAATTGAACTCAACTGGTCCCCCAAAGGGTTGCTCAGCAAGAACCGGTCCCCCGTCAGGAAACTTGGAAACAATGGGCTGCTGAGGTTCAACAGAGGATTGCGAAGCCTCTGAAGAATCGTCCGTATAAGGACTACCAGTAGACGAAACCGAGGGTTCCGCCACTGTGGTAGTAACGATAAGAGAAAAAGATCGAACACACACATGGGCTGAAAAAGAGTCAAGACACACAATCAAACGACCAACAAGAAAAATCTAATAGGGCGTGTGATCGTGGGTGATTAATTTTTTACCACATTGAAAAATAGGAAACTTCACCGTTTCATGTTTTAAGAGTCGAGAAATGGATAAAAGGTGACTCTATCTCTTTTAGTTTTGAAGCAAGCATGAAAGGACAAGCGCTTAGTGATCCTTTCAAATTTAAAGAGTCAGAAAAGATCAAATGACTACTCAAGAATACTAGGCAAAGGGTGTACCAAATAACCGTGAACTGCAATATACACCTTGGTTTCAAAATGAAAGAGAAATCAACCAAGGACTTAACGTACGTCCAGGAAATCTCCCCGAATGTTGTGTCTGGTGTATCACGGGTATAGGGCAGCAGACTCAGCTTCCTATGGATAAAGGATTGGAACCTAGTGGGGTCTCCCTTTATATACGCGATGGTACGGGGAGCACAAGTCCGTACTAGCGTTGTCTAAAGCCAAGAGGCGAACGACAGCTACTAGGTTTTAAGACGCAGGAACACGTCTCTAGCTTAGACCTCTAAATTTGTTTCATTAGATTTCAATGCTGCCTTAGTGTAAATTGAGTAAATTTAAAGTTTATCTTCAATTACGTTTCAGTTTTCAGGCCCTAGCAAATGTAATGTCTCAAAATCTCTTAAATGCACTCTATATGCCACAGTATATCATTTCATTCGATGAACGCTATTTACGAGAGAGTTGAGAGCTTTTCACACAATAACGAAATGAACAGAAAACAACCAATGATGTCTCTAATGCAGCTAATGAAAACTAAAAAGCTTTTCGTTCAAGGTTACCAATCACTAATAACATGGAAAATATCTAATTCACATTAACTAATGAAAAGAAAAAGAGATTTCTTTTTTATATACTTTCAATATTTCAGAGCAAAGTGCGCTAAAAAATGAAAACTAATGCAAAAGTGATTCGAGAAATGATGATAAGAGAGAAAAAACAAACAAATTTCACTCAACAGAAAACACAATCAGACCTCAAATCGACCAACAGTCCCTCAAAACCAAGAAAATCCCAAAGACACAAATGAGCCGTGTAATCTAGGCCAAAAATGAGACAAAGCGGAATTCGAATGAAGGAGGAGTCAATCACTCAAATAGCGCAATAAAACAATAAAAAACTGTCAAACGAATGCAGGGAAGCAATCACAAGGTTGACTGAACCGATAGAAGCCAAAAACTCCCAAGGGAGGCTCGACACACCATAGCACCTAGATGACCTAGGGCTAGAATGCAAAATCGATGGAAATGGGCAAACAACCAAAGGACGAAGGTAACAATTAGTCAATCACGGCTCCAAAACACTCAAGCAGTCGAAAAAATGAAACCAAAATCAGAGATCAGGCTCAGAAAGCTCAAAATCAAGCAAACCCTAGCAATCCCCAGCACTGGCGCGACTGTAAGGCTGAAACTAGCGCCATATGAGAATTGGCGCGGGTAATACATTGACAACTAGCGCCAATTGGCACGACTGTCGCGCTAAAAAACACGCCAGTCAAGTTGGCTATGCCAAAATAAAAAATAAGCAATCCAAGATCAGACTAGTGATGTTTGGAGTTTTCAAAAACCCAAATTCACAGAAAGAACCAGCCCAAAAGAGCCGATCAAGCAAGCAGAATCAAGAATCAACCGAAGAGACAAGACAGTGCTTCAAGTGTTCAGTTTACAAACTAAACCAAAGATTGACTGAAGCAGCTTTGATCTACTTCACAATTGTAGAGCAAAAGCGTTTCGAAGGCTATCTGGCCAACTTCAGGCTCCGTCTATAGCTCATAAAATGAACGACAACAAGTTAACAATCCCCAGCGGAGTCACCAATTTGTTGTGGAGGTAAATCCCCTCTGCGGACAGAGGCGATCCCTACTAGCCCAGACCGGGTCTGGCAACAATCATTCACGCTATAGCGCAGGTTCCTAATTGCAAATAAACCAACTAACAATGAAGGCTTACCTGGGATCTAACGCTGCTGCTTGTAGAAGAGGTAGCGCTTCCGTTCCTTAGCCCTAGCAGATCACGATCCCCACAATCTTCATGATAGGACACCTGCACAAGAGAGAAACAAAACAAACGCAAGCGTAAAATCCAGTAGATGCAGCTATATGTCAGTCAGAAAGGACATAACTCATCATCATAAACCATAACAAGAGTGGAACCATAACCAATAGTCGCTTATTATTAATCAATCAAAGGAAGAATACAACCATAGTTCTGACGCTGAATTCTCCTTCGGAGGGTCGCCAGTAGAACACGTCTCGAAGAGCCTGTCAAGGATGGGACAAACCTCTCTCTTCGGATCTTGACAATAGTCTCCTTGCTTGAATTTGGCCTTAGGGGAATAATCGAGGCTCTTGCAGCATAAGGCTCTTGGGAATTTGGGAACTTGAAGACTAGCTTGCCATGGAGATGGGCAAGCTTTTATAGATGGAGAAAGGGGAGTTGGGATCCCTATAATCATGGGATTGGCCCTATCATCAAGGAATATTCCATGAGAGGTGGCAAACCACTTCCTCTCTATGGAGATCCGTAGCCAAACCTCCCAACTCAAGATAGATAACAGCCCAGGAATTTGTTAGGACGAAACTTCCACCATTTATTTTTAAAAAACACTCCTTAAATTGGCTGGCGCGAGTGCGACTATGGGACAGAGTGCCAATTGGCGCGACCTCTTTGAAGGATTTTCCCCATTGGCGCGGGTATTGAACTGGCTGCCTGCGCCAATGCAAAAAGGGGTGTTTTTAGGGTTTTCCAGCAGGAGATGTCTTCAGGGGGATGAAAGTACATGTTCAGGGGAATGCCATGAAAGTATTTTCAAGTTATATCACTGCTCACAGGTCACAAAATAAGCCCTCCAATGTGCAAGATGGGGAATGGTAGGGACGGTGACAAATTGCTGTGTAACAACCTCCTACAGAGCATCCACTGGCCAAAGATATTTTACAGGAATTTAATCAAAAGGATGAGATGATGAGTCTCATATTGCAGCTGACAGCCCAGATTAAAGAGATGGAGATTGATATGGACAAATTGGTCCAGGAAAAAGAAGCCACCAAACCACAAGAATTCCTTGCTACTGTAATTCCTGTAGTTACAACAGCAGTGCCATCTACTCTGGCAGAAGAAATAGCTCCAAATGTTCCATTGGCTACAGCAGTGCCAGTAACTTCATCAACAACTTCTACCATTGAGTCTTCAAATATAGCAGTCCAACAATCAGATGAGGCCAGTAAATTGGTAAAGGCAATGCAGGACATGTCCATTCAAACCGATGAAATAAACAGGTTAAAGGAACAAATTAAAAATTTGGAAGATGCCAAAAATATTGCACATATTAATGCCAAGAATGAAGAGCAAAAGGCCAAAAGGTTGAATGAACAACTCAAGAAATTGGAAACAGAATTAACTTTGAAAGAACCTATGGCACATGTTAAAAACCAATTATGGTCCAATATCATTGAGGCAGTCAATGATACTTGGCCATCTATACAGGTAATTTATGAATAGAAATATTTACTGAAAGCATCAAAAGAAGAAATACAGAAGACCCAAGAGGAGCTAGGTAAAAAACCTGAAGAGGCCTTGGAAATTATCACATTTCTCAATTCCAAAAATAAACAAGAATTGGATGTGGAATTACAGATAGAACATAAACCATACTTGAGGTAAGAACGGTAATATCCAAGAAAAACTTGATGAAACAATTAGAAGAAAAGTGCCAAAACATGAATATGGAAATCACAAGATTCATGATAAAATTTGATATTTTGAGGCAAAAGGGCCTTCCAAATCCTCTGGTAATCAATGAAAAATTGATGAAACAGGAGGATTATGCCAAAAAGATAAGGGAATTTCCTAAATAACAGGTAAACAAATCAGATTAGTAGGGAATCCCAACAGGGAAAGTTTTGCATAAGGGTCTTGAAAATCTATTTTACTTGTAGCATGAAGTAAACACCTTTTTGTCAGCAAACTAACATTTTCCAAATACACTGAAGCTGATGAAAACTACAAAAGGCTAATGAAGATCAAATTGCCAAAAGTTGAATTCTGGGAAAAGTTAACTGATTTACTATAAGATCAAATTAAAGTGATGAAAGAGCATGAAAGGTAAAAACAGAGTTTGTTGTTTTTTACATCAGCAGTAAACCGTTTTGGCAGAAAAGTGTATCAGTTGAAAGTGTATCAGTTAAAATAGCATCAGATGTAAGGATGAAGACAAAATCAGATTGAAGATAAAACTGCCAGTGTGATGGACACCTCCATTGTCCAGGTGCAGCCAAAATCCAAACAAGCTATTTTATTTCAATAAATAGGACAACTAGCAATTAGTTAGGCACTTGTCACTATCTTCTTGCATGAAGAGATTTTATTTTCCAAGAAAAATTCCTAAGATTATTCTAAGATATTTTGTACTAGTTTTTGTATAAATACTTCATCATTTGAAGTATTGAGTGTGGATTAATTGTTGAACATTTCTGTAGCTGTAATATTCACTTGTCATTTTGAGTGTGGATTAATTGTTGAACATTTCTGAACCGAAGGGTTTTTTGTATCAAGCTCAAATCATCAGACTAGATCACAGGAAATAAAACAACATATTACAGGATTCATGTGTTGGACCACTGCAGTGAAGTATTTCACTTGTCATTTTGTCAATTTTCTTATGTTTTCCATCCATTCATGAATGTGTTCTAAATTTTAATGTGAAATCAGGAATTGCTATTTCAGAATTTGTTAAAAGCACTCCGTTATTGATTGATTTTCATTTAAATGTTTCTACTGATATCCAGACCAGGGAACCCCTAATTACTCCCTAATTTCGATTGATCTCTGCCTTTTCACTCCTTATCCGGATTTAAGAACCCTTAATTTCTCTTTATCCTGATCAAAACCATTTCACCATCAGCCTTTGAAGATTTGAAGTGACTTTGTTATCTTTCCCTCTAAACATTTACCTTTAGACCTTGATCCTGATCTGACTGCTTGACACATTGACTTCATTTTCCCAATGGAACAAAGATCTATAGCTATCCATCTGATTAAGTGATTTTCCCACCAAACTAAATCAAAACCCCAAAACCAATTTTCCCCATCTAACTAGCCTAAAATCAAATATAATCAAAAAATTTAAATATTATAGAGAGAGCCCTCTCTGAGCATTAGGAAGGCTAGATCCTAAGGCTTAAAATTAGGTTTTTGATTACCTCTGATATTCTTTAAACTATAATAAAAAATCTCACAACTTTGAGAATTATTAGAGTGATAACAAATTGAAGAACAACAACAGTCAATTAGGCGAAACATGTTGATCAACAATATATGAGGTTACGAAATATGGAATTGAAAAATGGTAATGAATATTCCCTCCAACTAAAGGTGTTTTATATATTTAAAAAATAGGGAAATAAATGTCATATAGGAAATTTTCCGAGTACATGTATTTTAGCATTTAAGGAATCATTGATTAAAGATTAAAAAGCAACATACCTCCACCTACTTGAAAATTCGATAAACTATGCATCTGGGAGATCTTGGCTGTTACCGTTGATCATGGAATATGAAGTGAAAGAGTCTCATATGCTTCTTATTTTACCTTGGTTTTATGAATAAAGGATGAAATATGAAATTCAAGCCTTTGTGCCTTCTTATTACTGGAACTAGGAACTGAACCTTGATTTATTGGAACATTGTTGTAAGTTGTTGTTGATATCACAAACCATATAGTCTTCACATATAACTGTTGTTAGTACAATTCAATCTATGTGAATGGATTTAGTTGAAGTGAAACATAGAAATAATTCATTGGATTACCGACCATTAATTTCAATCGTTAACCAATGCGATACAACTCACCAATAATGTAAATGAGTGTCAAGGTACAAGAGTGCATATTGATAGGTAAGAATAAATGTGTTGAATTCGAGTCACCAACAATATCTAACAATCAAGAGGCATTGTTGTATTCCCATTGTTGTTAGCAATGAGGATTTCCATTGATGTATGTAAGTTCCAAGACCCTTAAAAGAATCTCCAATCTTGGTCCCAAATAATGTGTTGAAGTCGATGGGACAAGATTCATTAAAAGGCAGGCTTTAAGGAATCCCACATCAGCCAACTCAAGCATAGAACCAAAAATGATTTGAAGAACCATTATGAAATATTGAAACCAAAATGAAATTACAAAACTTATTGTGAACTTTTCTCACCATTCCCTGGATGAAGCAAAACTCGTGTCTAATTGCATCAATAAACTAGTTTTCACAACAAGACTTATATATATATATATATATATATATATATATATATATATATATATATATATATATATTGTTTCCTATCCTACTATAATTTGAAAAAAGAAAATGTCTTTCAAGTATAGGAATAATTCCAATGAAACCATGTGTGTATCATGATGAAAAATAAACTCATATGCAAGTCTAAAAGATACATTTTAATATATATCAGTATATGAGAGACCAACTACCTTGATTAACGCGATGTTATAAATATTGAAAAACTAAGAACTGGGATCCGATGACTATCTTGAACCAAGATTCAATGTAATCTTGTCTTCCTTGGATTCTTTCTATCATGCCATGCAAGTATTCATATATGTGATCCATGTTCATAGAATTTGGTGATAGGCATGCAAGAAACTCTTCAATCTCAGGTTCCAACAGCTGCTCTTCATCAACAAGCATCTAAGATTATTGGACCTCATCTGAATGTTCTTCTTCTAGCTGTTGTTCTTCAATTACAGCTGGAGAATCACTCCTTCACAATACTCTTCCCTATCTAAGATGAATATTGTTTAGATCAACATGAGTTTTTTGGATATTTTGTACCTTAGAATTGTAAGTGGACTGAGGTATTTTATTCTTGTGGATCAAAAATAGTTGTGTAGGTAGTTGAGTGGGAATGGGTCTTTCAGGTGCTTGCATAGGTGGTAATGAGAAATTTTGAATTGAGGTCAACTGAGGTTGAAAATGAGTCTGTGGTGGAGATGAATGGTATGGATAACACTGAGAATGGTATTGAGGATAGTGAGGAAAATATTGAGGATATGGTGCATTTCTTCCATAAGGCCCTTGCCAACCTTGTTTCCAAGGTTGATTTTCAGGCTGGGATTGAGATGGAAAAGGTTGCCAAGGAAAGGATGTGCTCCAATTACATCAATATTGTTGTGCATAAGTTTGATATTGTGTACTAGGATCTTGCATCATACCATTTTGAAAAGCTTTCCAAGGTCTTCTTGGAGCTACATAATAGAGATTCTCTTGTGATTTATTTGCTCCATTATCATTTTGGAAAACTACCTTCAATCGTGGTAATGATGGACATTCCTTAGTATCATGCGATTCTACACATATGACACCAATTTCAATGTTATCAATTGGAAATTTAAGCAAAGCATGCTTTTTCTACATTTAGGGAAAATTATAGATGAATAAACATTCTCAGTTTTTTGCTTATTTTTCATTCTTAACATATCAATTTGTTCACTTAAATTACCAAGAATATATGTTTTAAAATTATCAAGCAAATTGAAAAGTTCAACTCAACTTACCAACTTTGATGCTGACATACTTACTGAATATTGAGGGGGTCTACCATACTTTGATTTTCCTCTTGATATGTGCTTACACAGTTCACAAATATCTTCAAATGATAATAGAGAAATATCTCCTTCACCCATGAGATTAAGAAAATAAATCCATTCGTCTATAATTTCTCTAAGTAAGAGGGTTTTTAACGTATCAAATCCTGAATTATGCAATTTTCCCTCTTAACAGTAGACATAAATCTCTCTACGAGATCCTCATGGATCTCATCTTCTTTTTTATTCATTTTAAATATTTCCTCTTTAAGATCATGGCGTATACAATAGTCTTTATATTTTCCTATAAATATCATTTTCATATCATCCCATGATCTTATTGAATTAGTCCCTAAACACACGAACCATTTACGAGCTTTATCCTTCAATGTAGTCTAAAAAAATTTCAATTTTTGAGCATCTAATAAGTAATTATAAGATCTACAAAGTATTTCAAATTCAAAAAGAAATATTCTGGGTCGTCTGATCTCATACCATGGAAGTTGGGAAGTACAGATGGAGAGAGTTTTCATTTAAACATTCATATCAGTATCCTAAATGGGAAATCCAAAAGGATCTCCTTCATTGCCATCATTTCCATCCATTTTTTTCTACCTCCTCTACCATGTTTTACACCTCCAGGAGGAATTCTTCTTCCATCTGCAAAATTAGGAACTTATGATGTGGACGGCGATGTGGTTTTTACTGCACCACGTAATATAGTGGGAATGGTAAGTGATTATGAAATTTGTTTTTTGTTTTTTGTTTTCTAATTAGGCTACCTCTAGAATGCACTATAAAATTAATGAAATTAAACCTATGCAACTAAGAATGAGATGCAATTCAACAACTAATGTTAAGAAATACCTCACAATCGTGATGCGCAAGTTCTTACCTCTCGTCTTACCATCTCTCTTTTCCAAAGTTGTATAAATTAAAGAGAAATCTAAATTGAAAACTAAATCCTATGTATAATTCCCCGACAACGACGCCAAAATGTTGGGTAATTTAATTGTGCTTTAAATTACAGTATATTAAATTATGAATCTGGGATCGTAAACTTGTGAAGTATACGACACATTATATGCTAGGATTTTTAGCTTTTAACTCTAAAAGAAATAAATTGCAATGAAAGAAATTAAATGACATAAAATGAAATATTAATTTCAAAAAGCATTGGTGAATTAATCTAGAAAAGCATTGAAAAATTAATCTATGAAATAATTTAAACTTAATCTATGAAAACATGAAAATATCTTATATATAAAAGTGAGTAAATTTAATCCAGAAAGTTTGAAATCTATTTCTATGAAAGAAAACAACTCTAATCACAAATGAGAATGTTTTAGAATTTAATTATTTTTTTGCATTTTTTGTATTTTTAGATTTCTCAAGCGCTTGAGTGCAATATGGAAAAGAATGAAGTGACAATTAGAAACTTGAAAATAAAACATCTAAAACAAATAAATCAATCAAATCCTAAGTGATCATTGAAATGTAAATTATTTCTCAATTAAAAATATTAGAGAATTGTGAGAGAATTGTGATGACTTCATAAACTATATTAATTAAGGTTCAAAATGAGTGATCTCTTTATTAATTTTATGGACAATTCAATTTTTATTTTCTATTGATATATTTTTTGGTCACAACATGAAATCTGAAAAATTACATTTGAAAGATCCTCGAATATCTCTAAAATCGTGCGGTGTTTTGAAGAATTTTCATTTTGGAAACTAAATTGGTTCATTCTTCACAAATGTTTTAGTTTTTCATGATTTGTCTTAGTTAGTCCAAAAAATGTGTTAGAACTTTTCTGCTCAAAAATTGTTCTTAATCTAAATCACCATCTTTGGTCAAGTGTTGAAAGCTCACAATTGCAACAGTAAACAAATTGGTACTGTTGGTGTGCAAAAGAAACTAAATTAAACATAAGAAAAATAATATAAAAAACATATATTATGAGACTACATGAATTATAAAACTATATCTTATAATGAAATAAGAATATAAAATTATAAAATAAATAACACAAGAACTTATAAAATGTATTTTACTCCATCATAGTTTGGAATTATGCTTCAAGAGTTCCTCCTTTTGAATGGACAAGACACTCCTATTTATACAAAAACTAAGATAACTAATTAATAAATATAGATCCACAAATATCTCATGTGGTTACAACCATGTGTTAACATCTAGCAAGTAACATCTCTATATATCCTCTCACAAATCTCTAAAATGTTTTATAAGAAATCTTATCAGTACTTTCATGATATTTCTCCATCAAATATGTTAGAATGATTATCTCAAATATTCCTCAAATCTTGAAGAGTTTGAAGAGGAAATTTGAGTTTGAGACTTAGACTCCAAATATTACTTTGTTGGAATCTTCAAATATGCCTACACACATCAAAAACTCATTGAACTTTTATATATAAGTGAATACAAATTATTTTTCTAATATCTAACCATAACTTCACTCAAAATACTAGAATAATGCTTTGGAAAATAATAATGATAAATCCGTATATGATAATGAAAATAGTCTTAGTGTAAGGTTATAATATAGTGGAATATGGCTAAAATGGAATGTAAATATGGTGAAAAAGATGAAATTTTCGAGACCAAACATGGACCCAAATTGATCCTTCCTCATTCGATTATAGTAGACTTGTTTGAACCCGAAAATTTTTCCCCACAACTTTATAGAAGCAAGGTACATGAGACACTGGGTGTATTTTTAAAGTAGTTGACAGGGCCAGTTTGTAAGTGACTACTCCTATACATTGAAGTACCTGATAAGGCCCATAGAATTTTGGTGCTAGTTTATGGAAGCGCTTTTCTTTGAGAGAGGTATGCTTATAAGGTTGTAGTTGCAAGAACAGTTGGTCACCTACTTGAAATGACCACTTGGAATGATGTTGGTTGACTTGTTGCTTCTTTTTATTCTAAGCTTGATGTAGATTATCTTTTAGATGAACAATCATGGAATTCAAGCACCAACTGCAGGATATGATCTGTACAGCGATGGTTGAACCCCAACTGTTGGTTCTAACATGGACGAAAAGGTATGGGGTGATTTTTAGATAACTGAGGGAACTATGGTCACAAATCAGTGTCAGGTGCTACAGATCCCGATATACACAAGGGTCTAAAAATAATATTCGACCCAATCTTTTAGAGTGAGAACTAAGGAGGATAGATCATACCCTTATCTGTATTACCTGACTACCCTATTGTATGTGCAAGTAATCTCCATAAATGTTGATCTGAGTTTATTGTAGCAGCAAGACGACTGGCGACTTATCTAAGGTTAGGTTTCAGGTCACCCTAAGGGGCTTCCGATATACACAAGGCTACATGGAAGTGTAGTTTGTGTGTAGTTATGTTTAATGCACTACTACTCAAAGGGGTAACCACAAGGGTTATAAGGGAGTCCAATAAGTGTGACGACCTCTTGCAGTTCATGCATGCATTCCTCCCCAAATCCGCAAGTTTATGCACTCAACTACATATACTATGGATTAAAGGCGTTGAAACACATCTCTAGCCTTAAAAAAAAACTATGAAAATTGGTGGTACAGTTGGCCTTGGAAATTTCTCTGATACCACTTGTTATGCGCTTGACATGCGAGAATAACAAAATTCCAAAAATATGAAACAATATTGCCAGAAACACAGAAATGTCACATGAAAATGAGGCAACTTGCCAAGCTATTTTATTATTCAGAAGTAGATTACAATTTTCACTTTCCTCTTTGAGGGGGAAACCTCCAATAGAGAAGAGCTCAATGAAAGTAAGAATCGATGATTCTTCCCTTGCTATCTATGACTATTTATAGCTTTATGACATCCAAAACCCTTACTACTAGTGGTCCATTGCATAATAAGGGTTAACCACTTTATTTATTAACTATGGCTAGTTTATAACTAATTGTGGTCCCTTTTCTATAATGTGGGTCAACCACTTACAATTATTATTAATGTGGATAAATTCTTACGAGCATTATTGACTCAACTAACTAACTATGGCTCTGACTAGGCCCCCTGGGATTATTACATAAATAAAGGGGTTAGGGTTGGACCCTAACAACAAGGGGAGGTATCTTATCAACTTGATTCTCGGGTTTACCAATTTCACCTAGGTGTATGAGAGTTCTGGAAGCAAGACAACTTGTTCCTTTTCCTACAAACACACTTCATTACCAAAATTGTTAATTTCATTAGGAAATGAAGCAAGAGGAGGATGTGGAATTTCAGCAGCGATGATTTTATCCTCAGAGTTTTGAGAATTTTCCCAACTCATAGAAGTTGAAAAGAAAAAATCAAAGATAGTGTCTGACTGATTTGTAAATTGTAAATTACTAGAATTATCACCATAATCAAGATTCAGTTTAGATTCAAATTTTTGCAAATAAAGGCAAACCAATCGTTGAAAATTTCCATTCAAATACATCCAATCCATGTGTATTTCAGGAAATTGATAACAAATATGGACAAACCTATCAACAAAATCCTCTAATTATTCTTTCGGTTTCATTTTAAGTTGATTTGTCCTTTTAAAACCATATTTATAATCGTTTTTGTCAAAAGCTTGATATAGCTCTTTAATTAGTTGCTCGAACGAATGGATAAAAGTAGTTGGTAACATGTGGCACCATTGCTTGACACGACCTTCAAGCATGAGGGTGAAAATTTTTCCAATAACATCTTTACAATGTATTCCATTAGAATGACAAAATTGGATAAATTGACACATATGTCCTAATACAGTTGTTCGACCCTCGCCACGAAACTTAAAGTATGAGAAGTTATGAATTATTTCTGCAAGGATTGTAATATTTATACTTATATAAAAACAACTTGGAATACAGATTTGGGGTGGATCTATTTAAATATATGATGCTAAAATAAAGGATCCATGGGCTCAACTAGTCATATGGCCCTCCTTGTAGTGCCAAAAATCTGCTGACGATGGAAAATGTCCTGCCAAAAGCTAAGGGGTATCCCCGGTGTGAAGTCCCAATAGGACCTCAAATTGCTTGGGCTAATCCAATAGGTAGGCCCAACAACCATCATGTTGTTTCACTCCTAGTTGTCTAATGATGAGATGTTAGAGTGAGGGAAAGAAATAAATGAACGGATAATAGAAACAATTTCAACCCAATATTGACAGCTTGTAGAACATGATACAAGAATGCAACAATAAAACAATAAGAAGAAGCATGCCATAAGAAGGATTAGTGAGCTAAAACCAAATCAGACATACATAAATAGGAAAGTGTTAGAGGTTAATTGAAAAACAATCTATAATAATTTACCGACATAGCATGGAATAAGAAAGCAAGGATTCAAAGTAAACATGCAAGCCACAAGCCATGAACTAGTTCATTAACATATCGCCCACACGAAAACACACTTACAAACAAGATGGAAATACCAGACAACCGATACAACAATAATTAAGAAGCACATGAATCAATTCCGAAAGAGGATAACTTCTTATTAATGTTGCTGCAAATACAAGTACATGTCGTGCAAACCATCAAAGCCTAATAATGGAACAAGGGTTTCTCATACCATCATCTAAAGCAAAACCTTATCCTCACCACAAATCACTCTACTAGCTCCCAAGATCTAAGAGCCTCTATCTTTGCAAGCAAACATCAACTATATAATAATAGACCTAGATTAAGTGCTAAAGTCCCCTATAAATGGTACATGGGGGTATATTTATAGGAATAAGTTGATTGTTCACCTTTTGTGACCTTTCAGCTACCCTCATGACTCTTGAACTTCCTTACAACTCCCTCGTGCCTAATGACTATTACATGCTCGAATGATCTCCTAATATATGTTAGCATCATGATAAGAAACATTTTTATTATGATAGAAGAGAAGTTATGAGGAGAATAAAGAAGGTTCTTGGAAACCATTGAGTACTCATTTTCAATGGTGTTGCCAGGTCACAAGACAAAGTTGTGTTGTTCACTTTTTGTATTGAATGACTATTTTCCTGCCACTGCGCCCCATTTTCATCCAACCAAATTTTGATGTTTTGCCTTTGGTATTACCAACTGGTTCTATAACCCTGTATGGATCCGAATTTATGGCTTGTCGAAACCCTAGTTGCATGGGCTCTGTGAGAAACTTTAGCTTCCTCCACACAGGTCAACATTATCGTTCCCTTTATTCTAATTGAAAACAGATCACATGATCATATATATTTCAGTCAAAGAACAATATTAAATACATAACATATGAACTAAAAGTAAGATATTGATTTCGACCTGTGTAAAATCCTTTCTGTACCGAAACATTATCAATATATGTGAAAACATTAATAATGGTCCCAAGGTGACTGCAGGATCTTGATGCAAAATATTCCTTTTATTCTTCATACGAAGTATTGGGTTTATTCATTAGCCCTTTTGCAAAAGTTGGGCTTATTTCATGATTGTAAAAACCTAGCCATAAATTTCCCTTCATGTAAGGATTAAGTTCAACTCTATTAAAGACACCTTGTATGTTAATGAGCTAACCGTAGTAGTTTGGTTCAAAAATCATTTTCCTCTTGCAGTGAAGGAGGTAGCACATAACTACTAGCTCCTTTTCTTAATGGAGTATTGGATTTAATATCATCAATATTCCATCTTATCAAATCATCCATAGGCTCCATGCTTTTCCTCTTTTCATTTTGATAAGGTGAGCAAAAAATTGAATTGAATGAGATGTGACCACATTTAATGTTTCATCGACATACTCATCAAAGTTTTAATTTTGATGGTTGAAGTTGGGTCAAGTGATTTACTCATTCCAGCTTCACTGTCAAGAGAATAATGAGTGTTTTTTGACAAATTTCTAGAGTTTCTTGCCTCTGAATTTTTTTTTACATCTAATTTGTCAGACACATCGATTATGATGGAAGATACAAATGCTTTTTCTGATATTCCTTCAAAAGAGTGTCCTCAAATGATTCTAAATTTTAATTAACCCTATACAACAAGTTGCTTAGGATTGGTCATGGATTTCATGTCATCTTGTGTGTCTTACACTTTGAGCGTGAATTAATTTCACCACCTCTCTACTTGGTAACTTGTAACCTTTGGTCACTTAAGCCTGGGTGTTCCTCACTATTAGTGCAATGAGGTAGAATCCAACTCGAGTTATGGTGTTAGTCACACTTTAAGATTATAGTCTCATTGAGAGATAAAAATGGGATATGTAATTTGCATGCTACAGTGTGGGTCGCAATTTATAACCCCATTGTAAGTTGTGTTTATAAGTAGAAATATAGGTCAAAATTGGGAAATATAGTGTAGGTCGCATGTTAATACGTTGCTCAGGTTAAAAATTGTAATTTGTGACTTGGAGACCAAATCGCAAAACTAACTTGCTGACATGGTCACATTTTCAATTGCTAGTACCGGTCCCAAGTCCAAAAGGTAAGGGAAAGAAGATATGGCATTTAACACTGTCGATGCAACTAGAGCAGGTCACATTGGGTAGGTAGTTGTCAGTGACTATAATGTGAAAATTGCAACCATCAGATGGTTCATCAGTTTGAGGATATATTTCTGCAATATTTTGTGAGGGCAGTTTAAATCTTATGACACATGGCTAAAAGGATTACACCTCGAGGGACTGCGTGACAAAGTGTAGAGGAGTCGTTCCAATATGTGGAATTGCAAAGCTTCACAACATGACCTCTATGATAGCATTGATGGTTATAGCACGACTATCTAGAAACAAGTATAATCCCCTCTTAAAACAAATTGATACCATTAAGTAATATAGTTTTTTCATTCATGCATCAATGGAGCTATGGTTTCAAAGAAATCGATTGGATTTGCTTAGTGAATAAAAAATGATCGTCACAGACCTAGAGTAAAATATGTGGCGCAAAAAGGATGGTTGATGGGCTTAAAGGGAATGGAGCTTAGGGATGAAAGATATTAGGGCATATTTAAGTTAGAATTAAATTAAGGGAGGAAACATAAACCTTGTTCGAAAGAGAAATGATAAAAATAATGCGTGGGTGAGATGAAACGCTTAGTAAAAAGCAAGAAAGTGGGTGAGAGTTATTTAAAAATAAGTGGAAATTCGCAAATGATGGTTGGATGGGAGAATTTTCTTGTCCAATGTTGAAGGCAGAGTGTAATGGCAGGGATGGATGAAATTTTATATAATATTTGACACATGGAAAGGAGGTCGCATCTAGGAATCACGTGCTAGATATATTGCATGCGATGGATCTAGCGAGGTCACAAATTCTCAGTAGCATTTTCAAAGGAAATCACAATGCAAACTAACAATGTAACTCACAACCTACATTTATGTGATTTTTCTTTCATGTTTAAGCCATGTTATATATCGCATATCTATTGAAAACGACACCACATTGGTTCGCTTTCTAGGTATATTTTTTTGCATGTTCGTGTAATTGGGCATTCTTATGTATGCACTCATTGCAGATGTTTATATAAAATTTGGATGTCACCTTATTTGTATCATATCTATATGTCAAGACTTTGATGACCTTGTATTACGTTGACAATGCATATTGCGACCTTAAATATCCTTTCAATGAGTACAATTCTAGTCTGTGCGCCATCCAATATAGTGATCACCGCATCTGTCCCAATTTAACACTAAGCCCTTCATGTCCATCACTCTTAAGAATCATTTATAGTTTTTTGTGTTTTCCATATGTACTGATGTAGATACAAGTCCCTCATGGCCATCATTGTTAAGCATTATTATACTATAATAACACACAACATTTTTTCCTTTGTAACATTATTTACCGCTGCCTTGAAAAATATTTTACATGCATTGACTGGTTACCATAGGGTGCAAATATAACTCTTGGTGCATATCATCCCCCCTCACCTTTATTAGTATAACTGTGAGCCTCTTCTGGAAACCCCTTTTTTTTAAATGGAATTGAAATACGACCTTCAATTTATATATGTCTCCCAATAGTGGTGCACTATCTCTATGGATACTTCCTCATCAAGGTTTACCTTAATGCACCCACTGATCATGAATGTAGCATGTTAGTGTTGTGATCATTCCTTGAAAGACCATAACACATGGAAAAGTGTTCCTTATAGACGAACTCGTATCCCTCCCTTCGTGCTTAATACACAACCTTCTTATGTGTTAGCACTCGCACCATTATTTTCAACATATATGACATATAAGTCTCCATTTTCATGTGATGCGTAGTTTTCATGGTGAATTAATATGTAGGTGGTGTTGTCATAATGTATTCCTTCACAATTATTTTCATGTCAAGTAATATATATACTATTTTGTTATGCACCAAGCTTTGACTTATTTCAAAGAAAGACCTTATTTCTTCTTTTATTTTTCCCTTTTAAGAGGCCCAATGTTTGGTGGCCAAAATAAAATACATACAAGACCATACCAAAAGAAAATAAGAATATAAACACCATGCCATCCCAATGTTGCTGAAATTAATAAATCTTTGACAACTTAAGGTATTAGGATCTATTGTCTCTCTTATTTGAAAAAAAAGTGACAAAACAAGGATGCAGTTCTTCTAGGGCCGACATGAGTGATGCAAAGGTGAATATAACAACTTGGATGGTTATCTTCAGATGTGTAATGCATAATAACAATTGCGAACATAAGAAGTTAACCTCCACAAATAAATTTTGCAACAACTCAAGAAAGATTCTCAAATGACTCTATAAATAAAAATGGCTCAAATGTTCAAATTCCTTCTTGCAGGAATGATATGCCATGCAATAGTAGAGTTTGTTGAAGATTGAAACAATAAACAATGAAAGTAGCATCCAGAAACATCATCCTTGATCCTAGTGAAAAATAAGCACCTAAACTAGGTGGGGCCCACACAGGCTATTTTTAGGTGTATGTCTATTTTTAGACATGTTGAGAAAAATCTAAAATTAGCAGGAGGTTGATTCTAGATGGTTGAGAAAAATCTGTTTTTAGATGAGTTTCTATTTTTATATGTATGGGCGAAGTCTACTTATAGATCGCTTGTCTAAAATTAGAATGCATGTCGATTATTATTAGCCCTTAATAATAATCAGTCAATAAATAGAAACTTATTCACTTGGAGCACTTGATTTCAGTGAATAGATGTGGCACATCAGTGGGGGTGGTTTGTGACTCATGCGTGGTGGACTTAGTTATAACTGACTGTGGCAGAGTTGTAACAGATTTGGAAGAGTAGTTATGGGAGTTGTTATTTAGTTTAACTCAGTTAAGTGAGTTAAACTCAGTTGTGCTAGTTGTAACTGAACATACACTAGTGATAGATGAGTGAATTAATTAATTAATTAATTCACAAGTATTGTCTTACTTGCAACTAAAGAAATACAACAGTTAACTACTTGCATGTCAGATCCAGTGGAGACCTAGTGGAGAGATAGGTGAAAGGGTGTGATGGACTATCAGCTGTGACTATATTGATGCATTCAATGCATCTACACACACATTGGAGATGCCTATGAGGATTGCACAATGAAGGCAAGGCAAGATCGAATTCATTCAGGGTTCTTCTTCAGCAGGGATTGTGTAGTGGAGGTAGGTTGTCAAGAGGCAAGAAATTGGTGCATGGAGGTGAAAATTTCTGCAAGACAGTGTGAGACGATTGTATATTGTACTGAGAGCTCTATGAGCTTAGCTTTGTATGAGATATATATTAGATTTTTTAATGATCCATCGATATACATAATATATGATAGTTGGGGTTTTAGCTTTAAGCATTCCCGGTAAAACATATTGTTATGTGTGATTGAATTTTCTTCATGTGTTTGCAATTGGAGATTTAATTTCTGTAAAGAATTAAGTAGAAGGATTTTGTATTTAACATAAGGATTAAATTTTTATATAAGGAGAATCTGGTAATATATATGCATATTGTATAATTTTTACATGGTATCGGAGCTGAAGAGATTGCAATAGTGAAGCAGTGCTGAGTTTTTGTTGGTGGAAACAATTCGAATTTGCTACAAGAATTTCTTGGTGCGACAGTTGAGTATACATTAAAATGGATTTCAATGGTTTGCGGTTGGAGTTTTCATTCGAGGGCAGATCGAACTACATATCCTAGAAGGACAGGATGGAGGTGGTGCTTTAATACAATGGCTTGATGGAATTCATTGAGAAGATGTTCTTAAGTCCACTTTGACGGATGCTGCAATACTTGACGCATGGCAAAAGAAAGTAGCAAGGGCAAGGAGGATTATGTTGGAAGGTGTGAAATACCATATTGTGTCAATCCTTCATGGGAAAGCCACTCCATAATAAGCTATGTGGAAGGCTTTGATAAATCTTTTCCAAAGCAGTAGCGACCATAGGAAATTGGCGTTGAAGGATAAACTCAGAAAAATCAAGATGGAGAAGAACGACACTATTCCAGTATAGTTGAAAAATTTTGTCCAATGTAGGGATGAGCTTGGGAGTGTAGGAATTAGTGTTGTTGATGATGATTTTGTGAGCTTGGATCTCCTTGGGCTTCCGAAGCGTTGGCACAGTTATGAAGACTCTGTCGATGGACGGGAGAAACTGCCAGATTGGGAGCGACTTTGGTCAGATCTAGTGCAAGAGGAGATAAGGCGGAACACCAGAGATGGCTCTTCATCAAAGCATGATGATGAAGAGGATTGTGCTTTGGCTACCAAGGTGAAGAAGAAGAAGGGGAAGAAATTCCATTCTAGAGCTGAGGCCAGAGAAGATGGCAAGGAGCACAACATGTCCAAAGTGAAGTGTTTTCACTGTCACGAGTTTGGACATATAGCCACAAATTTTCCACATAAGAAGAAGAAAAATATGGTTGTTGGAGCTACAGCTGGTGAGGCCCTTTCCTCATAATTTGATCTTGAATTCTCATTAATCGCATGCATGGTTTCTAGTGCATTGGGATCGGGGTGGTACTTTGATAGTAGTGCTTCCTTTCACGTGACGGGAGATGAGAAATTGTTCAGTGACTTGGTGGAGAAATATATCTAGATGCATGTTGAGTTGGGTGACGATGGACGATACAGTGCGACCGAGATTGGTACCATTACCTTTTAGAGGGCTTCAGGTAAAATCTTTCATTTAAAAGGTGTTGTGCATTTTCCAAGTTTAAAGAAGAATTTCATCTAAGTCGCAATGTTAAAGGATAGAGGTTATGATGTTGTCTTTAGTGAAGAAAAAATGTTCCCATTTTTGATCAGCAGTTGTCATTGATGTCTACCCAAGCAGCACCAAGGGCTAACCCAATATTGCATGGGAATTTTTACCTACAAAATTAATATATTCTGGGTCAATAATGCTTTTGATGGTTTCTACTTGTCGAGATGTTTCCGTTGAAATATGGCACGCCACGTAATTCTTCACGGTTTGAGAAATATTCATGTTTGAAGTTTGTACCCCTAGTTAGTGGGCTAAAACCCCATGGGGTTGGGGCATGGGTCATTGAAAAGTCATAATTAATATTTTTTAAGCTCCTAAAATCCCTCCCACGTTCACTTGTTGAAGCCCCTCTCAACCTAAGCATTTATATAAATTGTGATCCTCATTTCCTCCTTATGCAAAGGATTTCGCCATATGAAAGAGGTAATCGTGGAATTTGCGCTCTAAATTTTTTAATACGAAGGTTCAGAAGCTGAAATTTTTATGACACGAAGCCGAAATCCTGAGGAAGCTGCTGTAAAAATTTCAGATCAAGGTGCACAATATTTTTGGAGATATGATATGTGGAAGTTAGGGTTTTTGCAGGCTCCTGAAATTCATCTCAAAGAAGTGACCTTGGTAAATTCATCATAACTCTCTCTCTGAGTATCGGATTGGAATTTCGTAAAAAGTGGCAGATAATGCACAGTATCAGAGTCAAATAAAGAAACAATGACATGTGGCACACCATACAAGTGCGCTCTACTGAAACACTCCATAATTAGGGCATTGTGAGAGATTGGGTATAACTCTCTCTTGAAGAATCCAAATTGGGTCAGACCTGTGGCATTGGAAAGTCGACTCAAAGGAATACTACAAGACCAAAAATTAGATATTGAGGATATGAAATAACAGAGATACACCAGATTCAATATCGAGCTCCTAGGAGGAAAGAAAAAGCTAGATCATGTGTTGTCAGGGGTTGCAAAGGACCAAACTTTCTACAACAACAAAGCAAAGCAAGGTGCAGTAGAGGGTAGCATGACAAGAGAAGCAACCAAGGTGCATAACAACAGCAATAAGTTCATCCTATGAAGTCTTCAAGTGGGCAGCATTGCATACAATCATTGTACTTAGTCATTGTAAATACATTATTGTACAAATTGTACTAGTGTCTATCTGCCAAGGGTTGAAGAGGCAGTGTTGGGAAGTCTAGGATCATCATTAGGTGGTTGTGTCAAAGTTGGGGTTATGGTCTAGTATATCTTCTTCTTCTGCATCATTCTATATCATTGTAAAGTGGACCATTTTCCCTGGTACGAGATTCCATTCTTCTTTTATTCTTCTATAAGGTGGTAGGGTGGTGCTAGGGTGATTTGTAGCTCATTGGGTGTTGGGGAATCCATTCAGTTGACTTCTGAAGAATCTCGAGCATTGGAGCGTCCATCCAGTGGGAGCTGGAGAAGAATGTTTTTCTAGATTCTAGGAAGTTGGAGCTTTATTTCAATTGGAGTTGAATATTAAAGAATTATCGGAAAAGAATTAGGTGGTTTTTGTCCCGGAGTGGGTTTCCACCTTAAAAACTGTGTGCATTTGTGTTCCTCTTGTTTTATGCTATCATTGTACAAACACTAATAATAATTGAAGATTAACTAATGCTCTAATTAAAAGGAATATTGATTCACCCCCCCTCTCAGTATTTCCAACACCCGTGACACAAAGCAACAGGGAAAGCGAAGAAGGTGGGGATTCGAGTTAAGAATATCTACAGACTTGAAGTAGATGGGATTTCTACGGAGCTTCCTACTATTGGGAAGTGCGAGAAAGCCATGAAATTGAATCTTGAGAGGGAGAAGGATTTTCATGCAGGTAAGAGTGAACCACGGGATGTGGAGCAGCCACAATATGAGGATCATAGAGTGGGAGCAACCACTAATGCAGAGAAATTTCAGGCCAGATGGGCATAGGGAGTGCATGCAGCTATACCACCAGGTGAGAGGTGGGGTGACATGCATGAGTAATCCTAAGAATGAATTTCTGGGAAGGATTCATTGAGATGGTGTGGATCTCATGAATTGAACCTAGCTACAAGGTGCCCATAGAACAACAGTAGCAGGATCAGTTGGATTGATGCAGTCAGATCAAAGTGACAATGTCAGATACTGGAGCATGGATCAGAGTTGACATTAAGTGCAGAGTGCATGGGTGCAGAGTTCAACAACGCAGCTATTCCTGAAGACATGTGCAGTAGCTAAGCAGAAGTCAGAAGACTTTGATGATAGATGCATTAGACTGATTGACTTGTTTGGAGGCTATTCAGTTTTAGAAGTGTTGCATACAAGAGTTGCAAGGAGGATGCATGGAGTTGCAGGGCGCTTGCAAAGGTTGCAGGGCGAATGCATGGAGTTGCATGTCACTTGCAAAGACAGTCCTTTCTTGTTGAGAGGGAGTGTTGAATATTGCAGCAAGAAATAGTGAAAGTGGCATCTGGAAACATTGTCCTTGATCCTAGTGAAAAATAAGCACCTAAACTAGGTGGGGCCCACATAGGCTATTTTTAGTTGTATGTCTATTTTTAGACATGTTGAGAAAAATTTAAAATTAGCAGGAGGCTGATTCTAGATGGTTGAGAAAAATATATTTTTAGATGAGTTTCTAGTTTTAGATGTATGGGTGAAGTCTATTTATAGATCGCCTGTCTAAAATTAGAATGCATGTCGATTATTATTAGCCCTTAATAATAATCAGAGAATAAATAGTAACTTATTCTCTTGGAGCACTTGATTTCAGTGAACAGATGTGGCACATCAGTGGGCTAAAGGAATTACGCAATTCCTAGGGTGGTTGGTGACTCATGCATGGTGGACTTAGTTATAATTGACTATGGTAGAGTTGTAACAGAGTTGGAAGAGTAGTTATGGGAGTTGTTATTTAGTTTAATTCAGTTAAGTGAGTTAAACTCAGTTGTGCTAGTTGTAACTGAACATACACTAGTGATAGATGAGTGAATTAATTATTTAATTGATTCACAAGTAGCGTCTTACTTGAAACTAAATAAATACAACAGTTAACTACTTGCATGTCAGATCCAATGGAGACCTAGTGGAGAGATAGGTGAAAGGGTGTGATGGAATATTAGTTGTGACTACAGTGATGCATTCAATGCATCTACACACACATTGGAGATGCCTATGAGGATTGCGCAGTCAAGGAAAGGCAAGATCGAATTCATTCAGGGTTCTTCTTCAGTAGGGATTGCGTAGTGGAGGCAGGCTGTCAACAGGCAAGAAATTGGTGCATGGAGGTGCAAATTTATGCAAGACATTGTGAGATGATTGTATATTGTACTAAGAGCTCTATGAGCGAAGCTTTGTATGAGATATATGAGATTGTTTCATGATCCATCGATATAAAAAATATATTATAGTTGGTTTTTTTAGCTTTAAGATTTCCCGGTAAAACATCTTGTTATGTGTGATTGATTTTTCTTCATGTGTTTGCAATTGGCGATTTAATTTCCGCAAAGAATTAAGTAGAACGATTTTGTATTTAACATAAGGATTAAATTGTTAGATCAGGAGAATCTGGTAATATATATGCATATTTTATAATTTCTATAGAGTTCTAAAGACTCAATATTGTGTTCATAAACAAACATTTCTACAAGCCCATCTAGCCCTTGAACATATGAATTAACTTGATGATTAAGGTGGAGTTGTCATGTAGAGAGATTCATATCATTATGCAAGGGTGATGTTATGCTGGTGATAATTCACCTATAGAGGCATATGGATTGAGTTAAAGCATGAATTGCACTTCCATTATGACAAACTAAGGTTTCAAAAGTGCATGAGCAATGTAGCGTTTCACACATTCTAATGAAAACAAAATGAAGTTGTGGTCATTAGGGCAAGGTTCCTTTGCCCTACTATAGTCGCATGCGACTTAGAATTCATCATTAGAGAAACAAAAAATGTATACCCTAATTATTTAATGAGATCAATATATGAGACGAAACATCAGGAATAAGTGCAATATGCATCGTGTAAATAGGTTAATCATAGGTGAAATATGAACAAAATCTTTGAGGTCTTAGCACAAGCATAGGTGGGCCCAAAAAATTGGTGATAGGCGAATTTTAGGGTGTTGTTGCAGTGCCTACAATAGATAGATACATAAATAAGATTCATACCCAACCCTAAAACATGTAACATATCATGAATTGGAATTCTCTTTCCATTCTCCCTCTAAAACAAAACTGTCTCTCTTGTAACTGGGTTACACGTGGACTTGTTCCCCATTTGGGAATGGAATCTGTGTCCTCCTTATCGCTAGTAAGTAATCTCTAACTCCTATAATGTGAAAATATGCTCCACTTTTTATATACGAAACACCCTGTGAAGTCGAGCTAGATAGGCAAGAAATAAGTGCGAATTCTGGATCCATATTATTGGAGATTTCATCTGAACTCTTTGAAGCTACAATTTTATTCTTTACCTTCTTCTCAATAATATTTCTATATGAAAAATCACCAACATAGTGGCCTATCTCATGACAACCATAATATTTGAACTTGGAAAGGTCCTTCTTTTCTTCTCGATGTTTGGGTTCGATCCCTTGCTGAACCCCTTCTTCAATTTTCCTTTTCCTGCTAGGGCCATATTCTCCTTCTGCTCCTCACTATTCTAAGTCCTACTGCTGCTGCCACTGATAAGAATAAGTCTCAGCTCCTCCTAGCTGAAATCACTCCATAATCGATCCCAACCCAGTAAGGTCTCTTGTACATAAATGACTTGGAAGAAGACATCTCACTGCTTTGTAAAGCCATTCAGGGCTATACGAACCATCTCATCGTCATCTTGTTTGTCTCCCGCTGTAGCTAACTCATCCTTTACTAATATAAATCTAGTGAGGTAACTGGTAATGTCTTCTCCCTTATGCATTTTTGTATTCCTCATATTTTTCCTGAGAAGTAGCTTCTTATTAGTTTTAGCATCCTGGAACAATTTTAAAATAACGACCCACATTTTCTTTGTTGTTTCTAACTCAGTGATATGAGGAATTATATGGTCCTTGACTCCATTAAGGATTATCCTCCTTGCATTCACATCTTCCCTTTTGTATGTTTCAAGTCATGTTGGAATTGTTGGAACGTCTATTACACTGGTGGCATACTCCTTGAAACCAGTTTCTTCCAACAATAAGGAAATTACGGCTTTTTTTTGATGTTGCGATCAACACCCTCCAAAAATTTCCTACACATGAATTTTAGAGCCTACTTAGAATCTAATGATTTGTCATTCCATAGTCACTTCATGATCAATCAATGTTATTGTTATCACCAAATTGATTATGATACGTTGCTCATCAATCAACTTAATGTAACTCTTTCAAACCACTTTTGACTGATGAATAGCCTCTTCAGTTTGAGAGGGATCTCTCAAGGTAACTTATGATTCTCAGTGGAAATTATATTAGATGACTAACTCTATGACTGTAACTTGATTGTGATTGATTGCAAGTTGAGAATGAAAAGACTTGCTACCATTGGGCTATGGGGTCAATATCAGTAAACTCAATGAAAATAATTCTTCTTATGGAAACTAAGGCAATTGGAGGTTTCAATGAAAAGATGGTACACACACACAACACAGGAATAAAACAACAGTTTAACCTCTAAAGGAAATCAGAGCATGTTACCATGAGTTCTGAGTAATTAGACATAAAACTAATTGCAAATATTTAAACATGAAATATATAGAACATACAACACATTGAACACCTCCTTCGAATCTCAAGTAAAGAAGCAAAATATCACTGTATATTACTGAAACTAAAAAAAAATTTCAGAGTAGAAGTTTAGTACAATATTCTCCAACCCTTTGATATTCAATATTTTGTCTAAAAATAGACTCTCTTACATTACATAGGATCCTGGATCATCGAACCTTAACTCTGACAGCTAAGTGTAACTGACAACTCTATTTCTGGAACATAAAAAAGACACCTATTCATTTTAAGAGTTTCTCTCCTAATGGGACTCTACTTACATTTATTTCCTCCAATTATCTAATAGTGGGATAATTACATAGATAAGGATTAGGTGCTCGAATGGGATTCTCCGTGACATAAGACATAAATACACTTTCCAATAATTTAGTAACAGTTGTCCTATTTTCTAGGAAAGAATCAATAACAACTACAATTTTTTCTTCATGTTGTTTCGTATAAAAGGTACACATGTCGAGTGATGAAAATTTGTTGAGATATCTCCACATCTGTTTGGATGCCTCCACATGGCTGGATGATCTTCCATATTCCCTTTGAACCTTTAAAAATCCTTCAAAAACCCCTCGTTGCAAAACAGAGCATTTTAGGCAGTTTCGTAGCATAGTTTAGTAGTGAACTGGTTTCTATCTTTTCACCCTTCCTTCTGCCACCTTTGCTGGTCAAAAAAATTATTAGGTAAAAATATATAAATATAGTCAAACTCCCTCCTTAATTCTTCATAAAACTATTTTTAAAGGCTAAAAGGAATCTTTAGAAATTTCGTAGCATTTTTCGGCCTTCAAGCCTAGAGCTTGCTACGAAACTGCCTAATAAGGAAGAATTTGCAGATTTTGTAATTTTCTTCAAAATTTTATCTTCTGAGCCAAAATTTATGTCCCTTGCAAGCTATAAATATTAAAAAAAATGTCTCAACTCAACTCTTCAGCCTTTGGGAGTTTCATCTTCATTAACAATAGGTTGACCTTCAGGTTCTTCAATCACTTTCATTTTCAGTCCTTTCTTCTCCAGCTCATCTTGAATCATGTCCATTTGTTCCTGAAGGTCTTCCACTTGATTTTGTAATGATATGTTTTCATCTTGCAAGTGCGGTTTCATCCTCCTGGTATGTTTGGCTATAAGTCTTAGAGGTTGGGTCCTTTTCAGCAGTGCATTAGCATTACTCATAGATTCTGAAACATTTGAGAGTTGACTGTCCCATTTTTTCATCATCTAATCAAACTCATCCTTTTCAGACCTGTGCTTCTCTGCTTCCAACTTCAACTTAAGCATTTCTTCCCTTGCATGTCTTATTTGTTCTGTGAGAAGTTTTGTTTATGATTTTCCAACCATATTCTCCTTTCCCTTTCTCTGCACAGTGAAAACTTCTTCTGCTGCTAGGGATAAATCTATGATATTTTCTAGCTGCATACCTTCACTAAATTTTTCTGCTCTTTTGTTTTCTATGGCTTTCTTTGCAATCTTTGACCTGGTCATTGGCTTTCTTGGTTTAAATATGAAGCCAACATCCTCTCCTGCAAAATCCAATTTCTTGACAGACTTACCTTTCTTCAGTTTCCTTCCATCACCTTCAATGTCTTCTGCTTGCACTATTAGGGACTCCTCAATATCTATTTCATGTAGAATGCCTTCCAGATTTCCTTTGGAAAATGTCTGAATCCTTGTTATTCTCTTACTACTTTGTTTGCTAATCTTCTATTTTGCAGGTGATGTTTGAGGGATATTAGTTTCTTGCAAAGGTTCTTCTTCAATGTCCATTGGTTCTACAAGAAACATTCTTTCTTCTTCACCAATCTCTTCTGTTGCAGCTGAAGATGTAGTATTTTTAGGTTTTGAAACTTTCTTTGGAGTCACTACATTTACTTCATACCCACTCATAAACAGAAAAGAGGGCCAATCTCTGTTTAACCTTTTCAACTCTTCCAACACTAACAGTTTTATCAGACCATGGTGAAATATTGATGTCTCATTACCTTCTGAATTTACCTGAACTATATCTGAAATCTTTCCCAAACTCCTGTATAAAAAGAAGGGTAGGTCTAGAGGTTGTTTACCAACAAAATGCAGAAGGAGTCTAATATGGTAAGAATAAACCATGTGGAATCTCCCTTCGCAGGTGAAGTATTTTTGGATCACCAGCAACAACTTTGCATAATTGTCTTTCGTATAATTCCTGGGGATGCCATTGGTCATATCAGCTCCTTTGTGCTCTTTCTTGAGAAACTCTTCACAACCCTGCATTCTGAACTTTGTGCCTTTGAACCATTCTTCACCACTTCTAGGAATTTCTGTAGCTTGGGAGATGATGTTTGGTGACACTGTGAAATTCAAAATCCCAACTTTTGATGTTGTCCCTGTAAAATTTGTGGAAAATTCTTTCGAAATCTATGCATGGAAACCCTGCAATTTATGGCAGAACTGTAGGCAGCCCATCTTCCTGAAAGCCTCCATAGAAATGGGATCTTCATTCGGCATCTTCAAATCCATGGGCTCATACCTTACACAATGACCACCCTTATTTGTTTTCTTCTTTGATGCTATGATGCTTTATACTCTTTGTTGCCTCGCTTGTTGATGACACTTGCAGAACCAAATTCGAACATCAACCTGCTTTATGTGGTGAAGCAGCTCTCAAATATCGATAGTGGGATACTTCACATGCAATGATTGAACACTGAATGACAAAGAGTAGCTTGGGGAAAAGTTTTAAAAGGTAATTTGACAACTTGGAGTTTGACGATGACACATGTGACCATAAAAGACAATAATGACAGCAAATATAGCTATGCATGTTTGAAAATCATCATAACGAACTCAAATGACTTCACCCTTTACTTGTATTATCAAAAGTTGACACCTCACACTGCTCTGACACTTTCTGCAGAAAAACCCAGTTTCGTAGGGAAAACCGTTTAACTGCTGACAAATTCGCTACGGAACTGTTAGGCAGTTTCGTAGCGAAATCTACTGATTTTCCATATAATTCGCTATGAAACTGTAAAATGACAAGTGTAACATTTTGTGATTAAAAATCATGGGGATGAAAACTATATGATACGAGTGTTAGGACCTCACAATGTACCATTTTTACCATACATGTTGACACCACCTTACCCTTTATAACTATATTTAAAAAGGGTTTCATTATCATTTTCATCCATTTTATCCAAAGGTATATGAAATCCTTCTCTTTACTATATATTTAATCTGTTTACATTTAATTCCACATTACTCTTATATTTCATCATTAATCGAAGGTAGATTGTTGCTAACACAAGTCTAAAAGATCGCAGATAATTTATGATAAGGAACGTGCTGTGCTGAAACAAACGACCGTTGCTGAAACAGTCGACTCCGTTGCTGAAACAGTCGACTCCGTTGCCGAAACAGTCAGCGGGCACGTAAATTCCGTCACTACTCGTGATTTGCGATTTTGAAAGAGTATTTTGGGAACAATGGCAACAAGATGAAGACAAGCAAGAAAGTTGTTATACGGATTATTCTGAAGCCAGTACTTTTTCTGTATCTGTTGTAACAATATTTTTCTATGGAAGAATAGAAGGACCCTGTTTTAAGATAGAAGAACAGATTTGGATAAATATAGATTTTCTCTGATGTAACTGTAATAGATGTCTCCTCTTTAAAAAGAGGAGACATCATCATTAGAAGGGGAGTTAGAGACTACAGGAGAAACATTATTTTGAGCGGAAAGGAGCTAGACTCCATTGTAATGTATCATTCCTTTTTGACAGATGAATAAAGGTTTCTTTTGAGCGCTTCAATTTAACTCTTTCCCTAGGGAATCTTGTGAGAAGGAAAGGGCCCGCCTTCATCACAAGATTCACCCGATTGCTCCTGTAGTTTGTTGAATTTCTTTATGATATTTGCACCTTAATTTAATTCTGTTTACTGAAGCATCATTTGCATAGTTCTGTAGCTCTTTAAGCACTTTGTTTTCTTTAACGCTACATGATTTTGGTAACATTCATTCTTAAAGAAGCCAAGAGATCTTTTTCTGTTATCTGTTTGAATGTATGATTGATGCCGGGAAACAGGTGCTGAAGATTCCTGTGCAAAGGAATAGGGTCCTGTTCCCCGTTGGTTGACTCTCTTTTTCCTACAGTGTGATTAGTATCAGGAGACAGGTGCTGAAGGTTCCTGTTCATGGGAATAGGGTCCTGTTTTCTTGAATTCATCTTTTCTACAGTGTGATTAGTGTCAGGCAACAGGTGTTGAAGTTCCTATTTGGAGGAATAGGGTCCTGTTCCCTGTTATAGTTGATTGGTTTCCTTTCCTGCAGGGTGATTTCCTTTCATTATCTTTTCCTAGGATTCTTTTAGTGAAAGACTGCAATAGAGGAATTGCTTCTACTATAACACAAGTAGACTTCAGCTTTGTTAAAGCAGGGTGTGAATAGTTAGATTTGTATGATTGATAATTGTGTGATTTTTACTACAACATTATCTTGCTTTTGGAATTGAGCATATCCAGTGTGTGATTGTCTTTGGAATAAACAGACGTTCCCGGGTTGACAATTTATGTGGAGCTTGAATTGCTAAAACAATTAAAGCGACCAACATTTTGGCGCCGTTGCCGGGGAAGGCAATTATAGATTTCAAAAGCATTAATATTTTCTTTCTAGATGTGCAGATTGTATGAGAGGATGCGGAACCCAGAAGAAAACTAATCCTACAGGTGGCAAGGGCAAAGGAAGGGGAGGAAGAAAGACTTTCATTGACGAAATTGTATCAAAGGCTGAATCATCACAGAGATTAAGTTCTCGAAGACCAAAACCTCAGCACTCCCCTCAATCGGATTACAAAACAGAGGAAGTCGTGGGCCCTGAAAACATAGAGGACCCGGTAACGGATATTAAAGGACCAGCAATCAGTGCTGGAGAGTCAGAAGAAAGTGCTAGCAAATCAGCAGAGCACGTTGAGGAACTAATAGAGAGTGTTGGACGACCAGTGGAAAACATTGAGGAGCCAGTAGAAGATCTTGAGGATCGAGCAAGTGCAATAGGAGAACAACCAATGGAAGGAAACAACGAAGAATTCTTTGGTGGAGGATGTGTAGATCCTGAAGGAGAAGGAAGGGATGAAAATTCTCTCTCTACCTTGGGATTTCCTATCAGTGATCTCCCTAGAGGAACAACTCCTATGAAGAATATTCCATTGTCAGCTTTACCTAACTTCCATGGTTTATCCTCTGAAGATCCGGATGAATTTCTTTTTGAATTTGATATATTATGTAGAATTTATGATTATGTTACTAATGCTCAAAAGTTGAAACTGTTTCCAGCAACATTAAAAGGAAATTCTTTAAGATGGTTCATGAGCCTTGGAAGTCAGGTAATCACAACATGGGAACAGATGAAACAAAAATTTCTGCTTAAATATCAAGACTATTGTCGTACGTGAGAAAAGAGGGACGAACTATTCAATATGGCACAAAAGCCGGACGAGAATCTGGAGGAATATGTAGAAAGGCTGCAGTATAATCTACAGAGATCTGATCATCCGAATATAAGTAAGGAAATTCGCAAAACAATATTACTTAGAGGATTAAGGGATGATTGTTTAGACATGTTAAACATGCTTGGCAAGGGAGATATATCTAAAGAATCATATGATGAGATTGTTGAACTTTGTAAGAGGTGTTCAAGGGGAGCTGCAAGGAACAGAGTAAGTAACAGAGATCCCACCTATTCAAGAGTGCAGAAATCAGCCAGTGGGGGAGCAACAAGAGCTGAAATAGGTAATTTACTTGAAGAATTTAAAACTGAGATGTTAAGTTCTTTTTCTTCACAAATTGACACCTTGCAGGTTAAAAAGAAGCAGGCTGAAGCAGAAGCAGCTCTGGCTGTCTTTTTCCCTAAATGCAGAGATAAACATCCACTAAGGGAATGCCCATTGGACAAAATACCAATCTGCACCCTTTGTGAGAAAGATCATGAAACACAACAATGTCCCTCTCTACCGGGAATAAAGGCAGCACTGCAGCCAACGGAAGAAGAAGCTGAAGCAGTTTACCTGCTAACACAAAGAAGACAATGGCAACCAAAAGGACAAGGTATGAATTCTAGTATGCCATTTAATCGTTGGAATAATTATTCTGCTTTCAGTCAGACAAATTACCCTCCCTTTAATCAAATGAAATACCCACCCTTTAATCAGATGAACTTCCCACCCATGCAACAATCAAACCCTCCCTTTGTTGATCCTACAATATGGACTCCTTGGCCCCCACAGCAGCCATCTTCTTTTAATCCTTGGAATTCAAATTGGAGAAGCCAACAACTCCCGTATCCAAATCAATTTCCTCAATTTCAACAACCACTTCCTCTGCCATCAAATGCTCCACCAAATAATCAAATGAGACCCTAGCTACCTGTGCAACCAAATCCTAACCCCAATAATAAAGTTGTGCAAGTCATTGATATTCAGAATCAGCCTATATTTCCTACTATGCAATGTAATTATATTCATTTGAGATCCGGGAAAATAGTAGAACCCATCATTGATGACATAACCTCTTCTGATTCTGATAAAGAGGAAACTGAGAAACATAAAAAAGCACAACCACCCTCTAACAAGGGTATTGAAATAACAGAACCACCATTCCCCGAGCATTTAGTTTTAACTAGAACGCCTGAAACACCTGCTTTTAATATTTTAGGGGAATTGCAAAAATTGTATGTTAAAATTCCACTTTTACAGGCACTGAGAGATGTACCAATTTATGCTAGAACCATAAGGGACATTTGTGTTAAAAAACCTGGTAGGAAAACTAAAGATCCCCTTACAGTTCATGTGATGGGTGATTTATCTGCATTAATGTTCGGAAAAACCCCTCCTGTGAAATATGGTGACCCCGGCCATCCTACCGTGACAGTTCAAATTGGTAAAACAATGATTCCTCAAGTTCTGGTAGATCTAGGTGCTGCAATAAACATTATGACTCTTGAAACTTCACAGTTGTTACAGCTGAATAACACAATCAGAGATACACCAACTATCCTAGAGTTAGCTGACCGTTCTACAATTAAACCAGAAGGAGTTGTTGAAGATCTAGTTATCTCAGTTGAATCCTGGAATTACCCAGCCGATTTTGTCGTATTACAAACTAAAACAAAGCTGGGGGGGCATCCTTTAATTCTGGGGAGGCCATGGCTGGCCAGAGCCGATGCCTTTATCAGTTGCAGATCTGGTTCAATGACAATTTCTAATGGTTATGAAACCAAACAGCTTACTCTTTATCCTCATGCTACACCCATAATTAATAATGAAGATTCTATGTGGATGGATTATGATGATAATGCTATTCAACCCATTTTAACTATCGGACAAGCCTTAAATCTTAAAGACAATACAGAGGATGAAATAATTAATAATTTTATTTGTGAACCTTCCTCTGTAATTGCTGAAACACACAATCAATTGACTGCAATTTTTGAAACAGATACCCAGGAAAAGATTGAATCTGAAGATTTATATCAGACATTAACCACCATCGCATCTAAAAGCACAACAGTCGAAATCGAACCTGGCAAGACATTAAACATAAATGCTGATCTAACAGTTGTTGAAACACAATAGTTAATGAAGTTATTACATGAAAATAAGGAATCATTTGCATGGGATTACACGGATATGAAAGGAATCTCTTCTGAATTATGTACTCACCAAATTTATATTAAAGAAGGATGCCGACCAGTCTGTCAACCCCAAAGACGAATGAACCCTAATTTAAGGGAAATTGTTAAAGAAGAACTTCATAAATTGCTTAATACAGGATTTATATACCCCATATCTGACAATGAATGGGTTTCCCCATTGGTAATTGTCCCTAAGAAAAACGGGAAATGGAGAGTGTGTGTTGATTACAAAGCCTTAAACAAAGCTACTCAAAAGGATCACTTTCCTTTGCCTTTCATTGATCAAGTGTTGGATAGTCTGTCAGGGAAGAAATTCTTTTCTTTTCTAGATGGATTCAGTGGGTATAACCAAATTAGAATTGCACCCCAAGACCAGGACAAGACCACTTTCACCAATCCTTGGGGAACTTTTTCTTATAGAGTTCTTCCATTTGGGCTATGTAATGCACCAGCAACTTTTCAGAGGGTTGTTATAGGAATCTTTTCTGATATGCTGAATGACTCTATGGAAATATTTATGGATGATTTTACTCCTTATGGTGCGTCTTTTGAAGATGCATTACAAAATCTTGAGAAGATACTTAAACGTTGTATACAAGCTCACCTCTCCCTAAGTACTGAAAAATGTCATATGATGATGAGTGAAGGAGTAGTGCTTGGACATTTTATTTCACCTCAAGGTATTCAGGTAGACCCATCTAAAATACTGGTCATTCAGATCTTCCTATTCCTAAAACACAAACTGATGTGAGAAGTTTTCTAGGACATGCTGGATATTACAGAAGATTTATTAAATATTTTTCTAAGATAGCTTCTCCATTATTTGTGTTGCTTATGAAAAATGCTGAATTTAAGTGGACTAATTCTTGTCAGAAAGCCTTTGTAGAACTCAAGCATCAGCTATCTATCGCTCCTATTTTGAGGGGACCTGATTGGGCCCTCCCTTTTCATATATCTTCTGATGCTTCAGACACTACAATTGGAGCTGTCTTGGGACAAGAGGAGAATCATCTTCCTTATGCTATCTATTTTATCAGTAATAACATGACCCCTGCTGAGCTTAATTATACAGTTACCGAAAAAGAGTTTCTTACAGTAATTTATGCCATTAATAAATTTCAACATTATATCACTGGTTATTCTACTTTTGTCCACACTGATCACTCGGCCATTAAGTATTTAATGAAAAAATCTGTCACAAACGCTCGAGTTACAAGATGGCTATTGTTACTGTAGGAGTTTGATATTACAATTGTAGATCGGCCTGGTAAAGAAAATGTGGTGGCTGATTTCCTTTCACGGTTAAAAACTGATAATAATATTCCAGTAGATGATTCCTTTCCTGATGAGTATTTATTTGCAGTCTCTGCTCACTCTCCGTGGTATGCAGATATTGCCAATTATTTGGTTGCAGGAAAAATACCATCACACCTGTCATACAGAGAAAAGAGAAGAATTGTTCAACAAAGTGCCAGGTATAGCTGGATAAGTGGGTGTCTTTTCTACACAGGGCTTGATCAGGAAATTCGAAGATGCATTAGGGAGGATGAAGTGTACGACATACTAAAAGCTTGTCATGATGGCCCTTACGGAGGGCATTTTGCTGATAAAATAACATCACACAAAATTTTGAGGATGGGTTACTATTGGCCCTCATTATTTAAGGATGCAAAGAAATATGTGAGGGCTTGTGACAGCTGTCAGCGAATGGGTCAACCCAATCATAGAGATCAAATGCCATTAAACTCCCAGGTAGTATCCGAACCATTTGAAAGATGGGCCTTGGATTTCATAGGACCCATTAATCCTCCATCCAACCAAAGAACTTATATATTAGTCTCTACAGACTATATGACTAAATGGGTGGAGGCCAAAGCACTTATTAGAGCCAATGAAGAAGCTGTCCTAGCTTTCTTATTTGAAGAGATCTTCACTAGATTTGGAATTCCTAGAGATCTAGTTACAGATGGAGGACCTCCATTCAATTATCATGGTTTTAAATCTACCCTTCAGAAATATCATATTCATCATAGAATGACTACACCATACCACCCCCAGGCCAATGGGCAGGTGGAAAGCACAAATAAAGTATTAGAAGCCATTCTAACTAAAACAGTGAAGGATAACCGGAAGGATTGGTCTCAAAGGCTCCCTGAAGCACTATGGGCTTACATAACTACTTGGAGAAACACTACAGGTTTTTCTCCCTATGAATTGGTTTATGGTAAAAATGATGTTTTTCCTGTGGAATTTGAAATTAAAACTCTAAGAACTGCTTTAGCTGTTAATCTTGATTTGACTGATGTGCAGACAGCTAGGTTGCAGCAACTTCTTGAATTGGATGAAAAGAGATTAGATGCCATTCACCAAAAAACCATGATTCAACAACAAAGAATGAAGTGGCATGATAAAATCATCAAACACAAGCAGTTCCAAAAAGGTAATTGGGCCTTATTGTATGACTCTCGGTTTGAAAATTTTCAGGGTAAGCTACGTACACGATGGCTTGGACCATATGAAGTAGATGTTGTTTTTCCTAATGGAACATTAAGACTTTTAACAATTGATGATTCTAAAACACCTCTACTAGTAAATGGTCATAGGCTTCGTTTGTACCAGCGCCCTGTTTCTAAAGAAGATTTCAAGGCTTCTTGCATGACTGATACACATTATCTTTTTCTAGGGGAGTCTTCTGCTCCTCACAACATTTAATTTTCTGCACTGTATTTCTAGCATTAGATTAGATTAAAAACTAATAATCCCTGTCAAGGGTTGGCATGTTACAATTGAATTTTGCAGATTATGGAAGAACTCATTAAGGAGGACAGATTCATCACAAGAAGATCTGAAGCTTCAATCACAGAAGCTTTGTTCCCTTCATTTCAACCCATTTCCTAGCAATATCCCTTTTATTACTTATCCCATTTCTACATTTTTCCCTTTTTCCATTTTTTCCCCCACTTCTACCTATTCCTGAAATATCATCTTTCAGCTAGTATTTCTCGTTCCTTGCTGCTGAAATTATCCCTTAGCAAGTACTTCTCCCACTTTTCTTAAACCCAAATCATTACATCCCATTCTCCTTATTTTTCCCTTTGCTGAAACACCACTTTCAGCAACATGTTATTCATTTTTCCATTGCTGAAACACCACTTTCAGCAACCTGTCATTCATCTTTTCATTATTAAAACACCATTTCTTTCCTCTGCTACACAAGTTTTTCAGTTCTCCACTTTTATTCTTCAGATCCCTTGGGTGAATATTATTCAGTATTGAGCAGATCCTGATATGCTCCTATTTCTACATTCCAGAGAAATTTAAAGATTCTTCCATCAGTATCAAGCCATTATGAAGCACTCTATACTTCGAATTATAAAAACAAAGGTAAAAATATAAGGTATGTGGTTTTTATGTAATACAATTAAATAATATTTTAAAGAGAGGATCTTGCTCATAATGATTACAATCCCCGCACACTTAAACATCATTTCATCATACGTAAGGGGGGAATTTCGAAAATTGAATCATCATTTCACACCATCCAATCCACCGTCACTCTTCATATCCATTATTTCTGTCGTCATTGAGACTCCATATCCTCTGTTGCAACGATTAGCTTGATCAAAGCCTGTGTTTCTGTTCTCTGCGCCTCTGCATGTGACTCAAGTTAGTAGCTATGGGAGGTTCGGCTATCAGACATGAGCCTGGCTCAATAACTCTTCTTGAATTATTCCCGGAGGCCTACCAAATTTTTCAGCAGCCAGGATGGATAACATACTTCGAAAGATTAGGAGAATTTGATCCTCAGCAAGTTTTAGAGTTTGCGCAGAACTTTCAGAAAGATTATTCCGTGGTCCAAGGGTTCCGAATTTCGGTCACAGAGGAAGATATAGCACAAGTTTCAGGGTTTCCGGTCACAGGTGCTCGCTGGTTTAGCAGGAAACAAGTCATTTTAAATGCACAGCAGGACTTCCTTCTTCCAGAGGAACAGGTTGAGAATAAAGGCCGCGGTATAAGTCTGCATTCATTACCTCGCCCATGGCCAACAGTAGCTGAATTCATCAAGCACTATTTGACTTGTGAGGGGCGTTACCAGGTAGTTTATCAACACGAATTTGTTTTAATGAATCATTTGCGGCATGGTCGATTAGTTAATATTCCTTATTATCTGCTTGGATGTATTAAAAACATGTCATATTACTGTAGACGGGTAAAATTCCCATCACTATCCCTTACCCATCATCGCTTATGTCAATTATTAATTCAGAGGGGTTTTTCTCAGCAAAATCCCCCTCTGAATAATCCACTCCTCCTTCTCCAGCAAGCCCTTGAAATCCCCCAACAAGTCGAAATTCCCCAAGAAACTCCCGAAAGCTCTTATGAACGGCAACTGGAAGATATCCCTGATCCCCCATTGATCCCATCTTCAGAACCAGTTGACCCAACCCCATTTCATCCCATTTAGCAGAGTCACCCCTTCCCACTATTCACATCTCTAGCGATGAATCTCAAGCTGAAACACCCCCATTTCCCCCTACTCATAAAAGGAAGAGACGAACCCCAACAGTCTCTATCTCAAAAAGACAAACAAGGGCCACATCCCAAGCTGCCACCTCTCCCGATAGCCCTTCCCCTAGAAAAGAATCTTCTCCTAAACAGAAAAGGAAATTCACTGACTTTTCTGCTTTCCTACCTAGGAGGAAAATGAAAATGACTGTTGAAGCTGAAGTCACTCCCATTTCCCCTGACCCCGTGACTATTTTGTTAAAACTTCAATCCTCATTCTAAACCCCCCAACCATTACCCATCTCGTCTTGTGGCACTGCTCCACAAGAACCAGATGCCCGGGGTAATATGACATTGTTTACTACTCAAACAGTAACTGCTCCACAAGAACCAATTACTCACTCAGAAGCTGAAACACAAGAACTAGCTACTGAGGTGCAAAAATCATACACCAAGCATGATAATACAAGGAAGCCAGCTGTAGCTAAAACACAAGAACCAGCTACAACTGTGGATCAGCAGTCAACTCCAGCAAAATCAACCAACACACAGGGTTCACTCACCATGGCATCTTTATTGGAGGAAAATGAGTTTTTGAAGTCAGAACTAGAGGCCTATAAAAAAGAGTTAGTAATGGAAAGGGAAGCCTTTGATAGAGAATTAAATCTCTGCATGTTGGCACATACAGCATCAGCACAAAAGAATGACCCATGTAAAGAATACATGTGCCATGAATGTGGAAACATTTTCCAACAGGCAGATACAAAATAGTCAAAATCCTAGTGCCTGAGGCATCCACATCAGTTGCAATCAAAGAAGAACACCCTACTGTCACACAAGAACCAGTAGGGCCCTCAAAAAGTCTGGAAAAAGAAACCAAACCACGGATATCCTGCCCTGTGTTAGTCAGCTCAGCTACTCAGACGATGCCCCAACCTAGTACTTATAATGCCGGGACACAGACTCCACCATGGAAACAATTGCAAATAATGAATAACTGGAAGAAGCAGTATGTTGTGGATCAAGATAAAATATTACAACAGCATAAGTTGCCTGGCAGAATCAGATGTATGCCAACTGGGATAATTGGGAGCAGACACTGCAACAGCTCAAGGATTCTAAGAAAGAAATCAAGGAATTAAAAGATAAACTGGTTTTGATGTTTTCATTAGTACAAAAAAATTTAGCCACCAGGAAACCCTCCTTGAATTATTCTCTGTTCCTTTCTGAACGTCTTTTTTATTTTCAATTGAAGGCAATTAAGGATGGGAGACCTCATGAGTTGCTCACAGCGGAACAATTTGTCAAAACATTTGCTGAGGCCCCCGCTAGTGACCAACATTTGTTATGTGAACTTTATCTTCATAATGAGGCTATGCCTGATAATAGAGAGGTCAACCTGAATCCAATTGTTGGTGATGTAAAAAATAGGGCATTTGTTTCATTTCTTGACAATCAAATTACATGGAAAATTGCTTTTATTGCAAGTATGCATAATGAGGATAATTGCCTCCTTTGGATAAGACCTGAACCTTCAAATCCGGCCATTTTTGTAGCAGAATATCACCGATTTTTGCAGAAGCCAGGAATGCGCCGCTACATACAGCAACTGCAAGCCTCAACACTTCTAAAGTGTCATCAGTTAATCAGAGTCAAGGAAACTGCTGCCTTGAAGGCCAACACCATGTTCTGGCAACAGTCATGTAAGGAAAGACAAGAGTATAACCCTTTTAGCCCTGATAATCTTCAAACTGCACTATCCAGGTACCAAACTACATTAGATGCATTCAGCAATGTGCCAAGAACTGGATTGGTTATCATTTTCACTTCCCGATCTTATGGATGCCGGCCGAACGATACCAGTTTCACTACAAATTGGCTAACAGGGACGAGGCAGTAGCATGGCAGAAATTGCAAAACAACCAGGGATTCTGATCTTCGACAGAAGCCACCTTCCATAGTTATTGCTTGAGCAACTTGCATGCAAAGAGTCAGTACTCAAACTCTAACTCGGACTAAAAGTTGCCTGAGGACATGCAACCCTTTCAGCTGGGGGGGATGTTAGGACCTCACAATGTACCATTTTTACCATACATGTTGACACCACCTTACCCTTTATAACTATATTTAAAAAGGGTTTCATTATCATTTTCATCTATTTTATCCAAAGGTATATGAAATCCTTCTCTTTACTATATATTTAATCTGTTTACATATAATTCCACATTACTCTTATATTTCATCATTAATCGAAGGTAGTCTGTTGCTAACACAAGTCTAAAAGATCGCAGATAATTTATGATAAGGAACGTGTTGTGCTGAAGCAATCGGTCGTTGCTGAAACAGTCGACTTCGTTGCTGAAACAGTCAGCGAGCACGTAAATTCCGTCACTACTCGTGATTTGCAATTCTGGAAGAGTATTTTGGGAACAATGGCAACAAGACGAAGACAAGTAAGAAAGTGGTTACACGGATTGTTCTGAAGCCAGTACTTTTTCTGTATCTGTTGTAACACTATTGTTCTATGGAAGAATAGAAGGACCCTGTTTTAAGATAGAAGAACAGATTTGGATAAATATAGATTTTATCTGATGTAACTGTAATAGATGTCTCCTCTTTAAAAAGAGGAGACATCATCATTAGGAGGAGAGTTAGAGACTACAGGAGAAACATTATTTTGAGCGGAAAGGAGCAAGACTCCATTGTAATGTATCATTCCTTTTTGACAGATGAATAAAGGTTTCTTTTGAGCGCTTCAATTTAACTCTTTCCCTGGGGAATCTTGTGAGAAGGAAAGGGCCCTCCTTCGTCACAAGATTCACCCGATTGCTCCTGTAGTTTTTTGAATTTCTTTATGATATTTGCACCTTAATTTAATTCTGTTTACTGAAGCATCATTTGCATAGTTTTGTAGCTCTTCAAGCACTATGTTTTCTTTAACGCTGCATGAGTTTGGTAACATTCATTCTTAAAGAAGCCAAGATATATTTTTCTGTTATCTGTTTGAATGTATGATTGATGCCGGGAAACAGGTGCTGAAGATTCCTGTGCAAAGGAATAGGGTCCTGTTCCCCATTAGTTGACTCTCTTTTTCCTGCAGTGTGATTAGTATCAGGAGACAGGTGCTGAAGGTTCCTGTTCATGGGAATAGGGTCCTGTTTTCTTGAATTTATCTTTTCTACAGTGTGATTAGTGTTAGGCAACAGGTGCTGAAGTTCCTATTTGGAGGAATAGGGTCCTGTTCCCTGTTATAGTTGATTGGTTTCCTTTCCTGCAGGGTGATTTCCTTTCATTATCTTTTCCTAGGATTCTTTTAATGAAAGACTGCAATAGAGGAATTGCTTCTACTGTAAAACAAGTAGACTTCAGCTTTGTTAAAGCAGGGTGTGAATAGTTAGATTTGATTGATTGATAATTGTGTGACTTTTACTACAACATTATCTTGCTTTTGGAATTGAGCATATCCAGTGCGTGATTGTCTTTGGAATAAACAGACCTTCCCAGGTTGACAATTTATGTGGAGCTTGAATTGCTAAAACAATTAAAGCAACCAACAATGAGGTTGATTTGACATG